>JBAJHW010000001.1:186647856-187207659 GCA_037013535.1 Intellagama lesueurii | reverse complement strand
CAGGAAGATGGTCAACAACACCTGCACATCTCATGGGAAACAGAGGTGGAGTGTGAAGAGACAGCCCTTCATCCTGATTGGTTTACGTCAGAGGAGAGTGAAGAAGAAGGGTGGTCCCAGCATGGAAGAAAAATGGAAGACTGAGATAGAGAAAAAACTTTTTTAACCTTTTGATTCTTGATTTGGATTTTAGGATGGACTTTTGAGTTCCAATGGCTATTTTGTTAGTATTATGCTAGAATGTAGTTCAGAGTAAGGATAGAGAAAGGGGGGCTATGCCTTGCCTGCCTTTCAAGCTATTTTTAGAGTTTTTTATTTTATTTTTGTAGCTGGAATTTGCTAAAGTTCTAACTGCTTTGATTTATGGAAATGTACTTGAATGCTATGCTTTGCAACAAACTGAATATCTCTAAAGACTCTATTTTTCTAATAAAACAATAATTCTTAAAAGCTGATGTTTGGTCTCTTGAACAGCAAACCTGCAAAATTATTTTTTGGCCACAGATGTGCTACTTGAGTCCATTTGTTCTTCTCTCTGGCAATTGCTAATTCGAACGGACTTGGGAAAAGGAGTAAGTGGTGCTGCCTGGCTGGGTACCGGACTCAGCTCAGCTGATTAAGGAGTACACTTGCCCCTGGAACCTCTCTGTTCAAGCCGCAGGAATCTCTTAGGAGACCTGTGAGCTGACATGGTGGCAGCGCTGTTATGAACCAGTTTATAGCCTACAAACTGGAGCTCTGATCACTGGTAGTGTGGCAGAGTGGTAAGGTTGCTTTCTGGCAGTGTGGATCAGAAATAGGCTCTTTGGAGTGATCTGTATCGCACTGTGCAGCTGTAAGCAGCTAGCTAGTAGCTGAGGTGTCTTGTAACAAGGCCTTAGCTCAGGTGAAGCTGGTGAGAGACCAAACTAGAGATTCAGTTTGTCATTTCCATAAATGTGCAGAGAATAGTGGCAAGATTCCTGTGAATAAGCCATATTGCTCTGGCTTATGTCTGGTCAGCTTCGGCTAAGAGATAGACAGTTTCATTTTTCCTTTTCTGTGCTGTGCGAATTGCTTAAGCAAAAGCAACAGGCAGAGTAAGGGGAGTAAGGGATGAATCTTTACAGAAGTTCATCCCTCACTGAATTAAATCATCCCAACATGTCTCAGAAAACGATAGACAGGGAGATAATGCAAGCCCTGGATGACAGATTTATGACACAAGGCAGGGGAATGAGGAGAAGAGCCACAGGGATCTATTTTCAACCACCCTATGGATTACAAAAGGACAATTTAATGTCCAATCTACCTATGCAACCTGTTCGTCGCATTCTGGAAGAAGACCAGGACCACACGTGGACCATGTTACGAGACCTAGGGAGAGAGGACGAAGGAGAAGATGGCAAAAGGGAACCTATTCCAGCACAGACGGGTGTTCCAGCAGCTACCGGGATTTCTGCAACCCCGGCTCCAGCAGCAGGAGCTGCTGTAAGAGCCGATACAGCGTCAGAAGGAGCCAGCGTGAATCTTACTGACCAGAGAAGTCCTGAGTTACAACGGATGGATCAGCTTACGCTCATGATGGCTGATTTCATCGCCTTTCAACGGCAAAACGTTAATGCTCAACATGCCGGTGAGTTATTAAACAATGAATATAGACGGAAAAAGTTGGAATTGCTTAGGAGGGAGGCCAGAGAGAGAGAAAATGTCAGAGATTCTTTAGACAGCTATGACAGAAAGAATTTGCCTTTTTATCAAGAGGGTTCAGATGTTTTGGACTTCCTTACGAACTATGAGATGGCCTGTAAAGATTTACAAGTGCCAATTCGTCTTTATGTTAAGCTTCTTCGCACACAAGTTACTGGACTGTTGGCTAAAATATTAGCACGCCAAGGTGATAGGGATATCTCCTGGCAGGAGTTCAAAGACATTGTTCATCAGAGATTCGGTTATACACCTGAGACACTCAGACAGCAGTTTAGAGGCATTAAAAAGAGCTACAAAGAGAGTTTTTCTGCCCTTGCAGACAGAATTGAGCAATTGGGAGAACAGTGGCTAGAGTCTACCGGAGCTAGAACTGTTGCTGATATGAAAAGAGTGTTTTTTACTGAACATTTTATGAACTTAGTGCCAGTGGAAATCAGTACTTTGATGGAGAGAGATTACCCAGATTTACAAATTTTGGCTTTGAAAACAGATGAAATCCTTTAAGAAGGATGAACGTGGTGCCAGGTATAAATCTAGTTCAGAAACCCCCAGAAAGTATACTGACTATCAGAAGCCTGCAAGGCCTGCATCTCAGGAAACCAGGCGTACTTCGTTTGGGGAGCAGCAGCCTCTGAAGTGTTTTGAATGTGGAGGAGAACATTTAAAAAGAGACTGTCCCAAACTGACTGTGCAAAGTAGTCAATCTCAGAAGACAGCTAGTAAAAACCCCACTCCGGCCTCACAACGCGTTAAACAAACCACTCCTAAAGTGAAATATCTTAGCTCTACCCCACAGGAGAGCCAGCAATTTCAGACAGAAGGCAGTTCAGTTCATTTTTCTAATCAGCCAAGCCTTATGCCTTCACCGGGACAGGAAGGAGTTAACCTCACATTTTCTCCTTCGACAGCCGCAGAGAGCAGAGGAATGCAGGCGGCCGTAAATCAGAATACTCCTAGGATATTGGGGCTGGAAATCTCTGAAACAACTGTAGAACCTGCTAAACAGACTGACAATGCAAATAAATTCACAGTGATGGATCCCAGTGTTCTCGTTTCTGAGGAGCAACTCCTTTGGAGTAAAAATTTGTTTACTGAGTCGGTACATCTTAAAACTTCTGATCAAGTACTAACTTTGAATGCCCTTCGAGACAGTGCAGCTGATATCAGTTCTCTTTCAATTAAATTTATTGATCCTGAGTTGATTTTGACTAATTTGAGATGTCCTGTTAAGACTTATGACCCTAAAGGAGCTGAGGAAAAGTTTGTGCCTTTGGCGTATGTTCATTTGTCTTACAAGAACTGGTCTGGGTACAAGTATGTCCTTGTTCATGAGTCAATGCCAGATTTTTTGCTGGGTAATGATATTGCCTTCCTAGCTTATCAGAAAAGTTTGGTAACTCCATCAATTCAAGTTGTAACACGTTCACAAAGCAAATTAGTCCAAGATGACGAATCTAATTTTTCCTCTGAGGACAGCTTAGATGAAAAACTGATGGAACAGCGGCCTCTTGTAACTAAAACTGATAATGCGGTCACTGATGATATTGCTAACAACCTTAAACCTGAAAATATTGTTATTACATCAGGAACAGCTGAATTTAAGTCAAAGCAGGAATCTGATCCTACATTGACTGCTTTAAGGTCTCAGGCAGATAAATATGCTGTTCAACCTACCCAACAACAAGTTAGCTTTTTATGGGGACAGAATGGACTTTTGTATAGAGCTTATTCTCCCAAGGGCAAGTCGGAAGCGCAACCTGTTCAGCAGTTGATAGTGCCTAAAGAATACAGAGAAAAGATTTTAGAGATCGCTCATAACAATCCCTGTAGTGGACACCAAGGATTTAAAAAGACTTTGAGCAGAATCACTCAGCATTTTTACTGGCCTGGAATTTCAAAGACTGTTAAAGATTTTGTTTCTTCATGTGATCATTGCCAAAGAGTTGGTCACCAAACTGATCGTACCAAAGCCGAGGTACAGCCTGTAGCCATCACAGACCAGGTGTTCAAATGTTTGCAAATGGATGTATTAGGACCTTTTATTCCTACTAAGTCTAAGAAACGTTATATCCTTTCCTTCATCTGTCAAGCAAGCAGATGGATCGAGGCCTACCCTATCAGTAATGTGTCTGCCCAGACAATAGCACGTGTTGTGGTGGATTTGTGTTCACGTATTGGTATACCTTCTCAAATAGTTTGTGATCAAGCTGGTGCTTTCAAAAGTGAACTGATGAGGAAGATCTGTGAGATAAGCAATATTCAAATATCTTACAGCATCTCCTATCATCCTCAGTCCCACGGCCAAATTGAGAGAGGTCAACAAACCTTATTAAGGATAATTAAAACACTTGTTCAAGATCATGGGAAAAGCTGGGACGAACTTTTGCCTTATGCTTTGTTTGCTTATCGCAGTGCTCCACATGAATCATTGGGAGGATTTTCTCCAAGCGAGATTGTTTTTGGGAGAAATCTTCAAGGACCCTTAGATTTGTTGAAATCAGATTGGGAAGGAGTTGTACAGGGTAGTTCTGTACCTGTTAGAAATCTTCAAGAGAAATTGTTAGCTGTGAAAGATTTGGCTAAAGAGAACTTGTTGAAAGCTCAAGCTAAGCAAAAATATTTTCATGACAGAAAAGCCAGACACAGAGAATTTGCAGTAGGAGATTTGGTACTTGTACTAAACCCACTCAGACCTTCTAAACTTGAAGTTGTCTGGGAAGGTCCTGGAACAATTGTCCAAAAATTGGGAAATGTCAATTACCTTGTCAAAATGCTTGATTCTGGTAAAAAACCTGTTATGTATCATGTCAATAGTTTGAAATTGTATAGAGACAGATCTGCTATGGTTTTTCAATGTCATGCTGCATGTATGCAACTAGAACCGGATTAAGATGGTCTTTCCAGAATGTATTGTGTGAATCAAGATGTGACAGATCGTTGAAACACTGTTAATGTTTAATCTGCTGTATTGGTTATTACTAACATGACTGTTTTCTATTTTTCAGATAGTAGAAGTGCATAACCTAAAGAGTATATTTACATGCTGCTATTAGAATGTTTTCTACCTCAATGCTTTTGCTAGATTAAATGCAGCTTTGAATGTATCAATGGTAATCATTAGTATTTGCACTATGTAACCAGTTAATTACTATAATTAGTAACCAAAAATGGAAACAAGATTACTGTTTCGGATTTTTGGAACTCCCAGTGGTAGCATGTCATGGTTTAGGTTATTAAGGCTAAAATGTAATTTCTGAATGGGATTTGTAGTCATGGAACTGTGTAGAAGGAATCCATATTGGTCTGTGTTAGCATAACTAGATGCTTCGAGAATCTTTTTTCTCTTAGAGCTAGCTGTAATTTTCCATGAAGCAAGCTTGGCCAGAGACGATAAGGGTCAAGACACAACATCAGGAAGATGGTCAACAACACCTGCACATCTCATGGGAAACAGAGGTGGAGTGTGAAGAGACAGCCCTTCATCCTGATTGGTTTACGTCAGAGGAGAGTGAAGAAGAAGGGTGGTCCCAGCATGGAAGAAAAATGGAAGACTGAGATAGAGAAAAAACTTTTTTAACCTTTTGATTCTTGATTTGGATTTTAGGATGGACTTTTGAGTTCCAATGGCTATTTTGTTAGTATTATGCTAGAATGTAGTTCAGAGTAAGGATAGAGAAAGGGGGGCTATGCCTTGCCTGCCTTTCAAGCTATTTTTAGAGTTTTTTATTTTATTTTTGTAGCTGGAATTTGCTAAAGTTCTAACTGCTTTGATTTATGGAAATGTACTTGAATGCTTTGCTTTGCAACAAACTGAATATCTCTAAAGACTCTATTTTTCTAATAAAACAATAATTCTTAAAAGCTGATGTTTGGTCTCTTGAACAGCAAACCTGCAAAATTATTTTTTGGCCACAGATGTGCTACTTGAGTCCATTTGTTCTTCTCTCTGGCAATTGCTAATTCGAACGGACTTGGGAAAAGGAGTAAGTGGTGCTGCCTGGCTGGGTACCGGACTCAGCTCAGCTGATTAAGGAGTACACTTGCCCCTGGAACCTCTCTGTTCAAGCCGCAGGAATCTCTTAGGAGACCTGTGAGCTGACAAGGGCTACTCCATTTCTTCTACGGGATTCTAGCCCACAATAGTAGATATGATAATCGTCTGAATTGAATTCACCCATTCCCATCCATTTTAGTTCACTGACGCTCAGGATGTCAATGTTTATTCTTTTTTTTTATTTTTTTTTATTTCTAAAGACAATCCATCATATTACAAATAATAAATACAAAGCTTAACATAGTAAGCTGTCATCTTACATTATTATATAATTTAACTGTTAACCAATTGCTATTCCCAATTCTCCAAATCACATTTACACCATTCCCCTTCACATCTTAAAGAAATATCGACCAACAATCTAAATGCTCCAAATTGTTTTCCAAACCACGTGTCTTAAAATTTATTTTATTGGCATATTTTAATAAAGGCTTCCAATTTTCAGTGAATTGACTTTGTCTTATTTCTCCTCTATATAATCTAACTTTATTAGTCATTTTTTCCATCAACATTGTATGCCATATCTTATTCGTAAATGTCCATTTTCATTTCACCTTCCATTTCCACCCAATCGGGATTCTTGCGAGTCTCGTCGATTTGTATAAATTTAATAATTTGGTTTATTTGTAGAGCTTCATAATATTTTTGGAGCTGTGGTATCCCTAATCCCCCTTTTTGACCCTGTCTATATTTAACACTATTTATGAATCTTATCTTCTTTCCCTTTCCTGCAATGAATTTTTCTAGCTTTCCTTGCCATAGTTTTACTTTTTTTGTATCTGGCTGTAGTGGTATATTTTGGAATAGAAATTAAAATTTTGGTAATATATATGATTTAATTAGAGCAATTCTCCCCAAAATTGTTAGGTTCACATTGACCCACTTTGTCATTTTTTCTTTTGCTAATTTAAATAGATTTTTATAGTTTCTGTGAATTAATTGATTAAGGTTTTTTGTTACCCATATTCCTAAATATTTAAACCTTGAATAGCATAACTCTAAATGAGATGCTTTTTAAATTTCGTTTTGTTCTATAATAGGGATATTTAGACATAACTTAGATTTTTGGAAATTAATTTTTAAACCTGTATACTGACTATATTCCTGTAATATTTCTTTTAAGTGTTCTATTCTTTGTAATGGGTCCTCCAAAAAAAAGGAGCATATTGTCTGCGTATAAATTTATTTTGTCTTGTCTATTTTTCATGATCAGTCCTCTAATGTCCTCTAATGTTTCCATTTTCTCTTATTTTTGCCGCAAGAGGTTCTATTATTAATGCAAATAAAATTGGAGACAAGGGATCACCTTGTCTAGTTCCCCTAAATAATGTAAATTTGTCAGATTCTACTCCATTAATAAGTACAGTAGCACCTACTCCTATGTATAATTCCTTTAGAACTTTAATAAAAATTTTACCCATATTCATCTTTTCCAAAAGATCAAACATAAATTTCCATTCCACCCGATCAAAGGCCTTAAGGGCATCCAGTGAGAGTATCGCTATCTTCTTCTTTTTCTTTATTAGCTGTATATATAATATTCAATACTCTCCGGATAGCATCTCGCATTTGTCTTCCTGGCATAAAACCATATTGATCTGTATGAACATATTCAGTTACAAAACTACTTAATCTTTGTGATTTCTTTGTTGAGAAAATTTTTTGATCTTGATTTTGCAGTGTTATAGGTCTATAAGATGAAGGAGACATTGGATCTTTTTCTGGTTTTAATATAGTTATTATTATTCTGGCCGTATGCCATGACTCTGGTATTTTCTCACCTCCCAGAATTGAATTGAATAGCTTTAGAAGATGTTCTATGACATCTTCTTCCCATACTTTATAGAAATCAGCTGTGAATCCATCACAGCCTGGTGCTTTTTCTTTCTTAAGTTTTTTAATAACTGAATTTATCTCAGTTTTCGTTATTGGGCTATTTAAATAATCTTTATGTTTCTCTAAAATTTGGTTTATTGGTAGTGTGTGTATACATTTCTTGGTGTTTATATCCGGTGTTACTTCTGATTTATATAAATCTTTATAATATTCCCTAAATGTAAAAAGTATTTGTTGCTGTGAATTTACCATTATTCCTTCCTTCATTTTTAATGAGACAATTGTTCTTTTTGCTGCCATCTTTTTAACTGCATATGATAGTAATTTAGTGTTTTTATGTCCATGTTCATAATATTCTCTCTTTAAATAGTTCATAGCAGTCTGAACCTTTGCAGTATTCAATGCTTCTAACTCCGCTCTAGTTTTTGTTAGTTCATTAAGTATGTTCTTGGTTCCTAATTGTTTATGTTGTTCTGATAGTTTTTTTATTTTACTTTCTAATTGTTCTTGGAGCTTATTTCATTCTTTCTTTATTCTAGAGGTTTCCATAATAAAAATTCCTCTTAGGTAGGCTTTTAGGGCATCCCATGGCAATGCTGATTTTATTTCTGCAGTATCATTTATTTCATAGAAGTTTTTAATTTTTCTTTATTTTTCCAATAATTTCTATATTTAAACATACGTTAGAGCTCAATTTCCAAATTCTAGATTTACTCTTTGCTTCATTGACCCAAGAAAGTTTTAATGGTGCATGGTCAGAGGCTATCTCTGGGGCAGATTGTATTCTGAGACCAAAGTCTCTGAAATAAGGAAATGATCAATTCTTGAATAGGTACAATATCTTTTAGAAAAATATGTATATTCTCTCACTTTAGGATTTAAATATCTCCACCCATCAATTAAACCTGATCTCTCTATTAGCTTCCTAATTTTATTACCATCATTTGATACCTTTCTATTTTTTGATGTTGTATCGATTTTGTTTAAAATACAATTTGTGTCTCCACCTAGGATAATTTCTCCCCAGGCAAATTTTTTTACCTTTCTTAAAAAGTTCTGCATAAAATTTGCTTGACCTGTGTTGGGGGCGTAATAAGAACCAATAGTTAATAATTTGTCTTCCAATTTTCCTTTTACTATAACATATCTGCCTTCAGGGTCTCCCATATAATCAATCACTTCAAATTTTGAATTCTTCATAAAGATTATTGCCACCCCTCTAGCCTTATTTGTTCCATTTGCGATATATTGTTCACCTAACATTGGGTGCTTAATAATCTCTTTCTTGTTCTTATTTTGGTGAGTCTCCTGTAACAACAAGACATCTACTCCTAATTTTTGAATAGTCTTAATGACTCTATATCTTCTCACTGGAGACCCCAACCCATTCACATTATAAGAAAGGATTTGGAGATTATCTAACATTGCAGTCATAGATTCTATAAGCTATCTTTACAGATATATTCTTTCTCAGTATTTGTCTAATAGATTTTATATATGTTATGGTGTACAGTCTATAATCATATTTTACTAAGCAAGATTGTCTAATTCCTTCTAGTTTTCTTTTCAGTGTCACCCAATTTACGATACCCAATGCCCTCCCACCCTTTCCCCCCTCCCTCACCCTCACCCTGTTCCAGCAATGGTCAGTGAGAACAAGTCTCCAGCTCATGTTTGAGCTGTGCCCTGTGGAATTATAGGGGGCCAGAAAACTTAACATTTCCTGTATAAGATCAGTTCTTTCCCCATGCCCACTCTAACCCTCTTAATCTATAAGTATACTAATATAACAAATTGCAAATTATCTATGTTTGTTTGTAAATATTGTATCTCTTACTTATCATTACATTAAGGTGTTCTAAACATATATTCTAAACATGCTTAAATATATGTGCTTCTTTTCTAAGATTCTAGAGTTCCTTTCTATCATATATATTTATCGTAAACAGTATTTTATATTATTTTGCCATCATATAAGCGTGAACTGTAACAATACAATATACTAACTTCTTCTATGTTTTTAAATGAGTTATTGAAGTTTAATGAATAGCTAGAAGTCTATATATATAAGAGTCCTTCCAGCTTTTACTTTTACTAAGTACTGGGAGCAACCTATTATCTTCAGTAACAGATAAACTCCCATTTATGACCTTGAAGGTACAGCTGTATATCTCATTTCTCCTTTCTCTTCCACCGCAGCTGCATTCTCTCTGTGTGATCTGCTTGATTTCTCTGTTTGTCTGTAGTCTGTTCTCCTGGAAAGGGAATATTTAAATCTTCAAAAAGACTCTGCAGATCCTCTATAGTTGTTGCTTTTCTCAGTTTATTTCCCCTCATAACTGATAGTCCAAATGGATAAAGCCATTTGTAGATTATTTTCCTCTCCCGAAGAACTTGTTTGTAACTCCTCCATTGTTTACATTTAAATATTGTCTCTGTAGCAAGATCTTGAAAAAGTTCCACTTTTTCCCCTTCATATCTTAACTCCTGTAATTTATTCAAAGTACGGAAAACATTTGTCTTTATTGTAAATGAGACAAATCTCACCAGTATGTCTCTTCTCCAGTCCTTTGATCTTCTCCCGACCCGATGAACTATGTCCAAATCTTTGGGAGTGATTTCGAGGTCCGGGAAAAGTTCTTGTATCCATTTTAAGATTATTTGTTTTAAGTCCTCCCCTCCTGTCTCAGATTCCTTAAAATGTCTCAGACGGATATTATAGCGTCTCCCCCGATTTTCCTGCTCTGTAAGTTTGTCCTTTAATTGTTTCATCTGCCTTTCCAATTATTCATTTTTTGTTTGCAGATTCTGTGCCAACTCAAATGCCACATCTGCTGTTTGTTGTATTTTGCTAATGTTTGACTTCACCTCCATTAAATTTCTTTCTAGAGGTGCAATTACCCTCTTCATGTCCCTTTGTAAGTCTTTTCTTAATTGTTTCATTAGATGCCTCATCTCATCCTTATCTTTATTAGTTTTTTCTCGCCCTCGTCCCTTTGCCTTACCAGTCGCCTCGCTCTCGGAACCCGATGAGCTGGATAGCTTTTCATCTTCATCTGAGGAGACTGTGGCTTCAACAGGGAGTCCCTTTGATGTCTTCTCTTTTGGCTTTCCCATATCTAGGCAGCTTAGAATGTTTTAACTCTCAGTTTATAAACATTCACGCTTGTTTATTTTCTCAGGGTTTTTGAGTGGAGCTGATCTTCTATGCAGCCATCTTCATTGGCTTGCAGACCACGCCCCTATGTCAATGTTTATTCTTGCCATCTCCTGTTTGACCACATCCAGCTTACCAAGGTTCATAGATCTTACATTCCAGGTTCCTATACAGTATTTTTCTTTGCAACATCGGACTTTCCTTTCACTTCCAGGTGCGTCCGCAGCTGAGCGTCCTTTCGGCTTTGGCCCAACCACTTCATTAGCTCTGGAGCTACTTGTCCTTGTCCTCCGCTCTTCCTCAGTAGCATGTTGGATGCCTTCCGACCTGAGGGGCTCATCTTCCAGCGTCATATCTTTTAGCCTTTTGTTTCTGTCCATGGAGTTTTCTTGGCAAAGATACTGGAGTGGCTTGCCAGTTCCTGCTCCAGATGGATCGCGTTTAGTCAGAACTCTCCATTATGACCTGTCCATCTTGGGTGTCCTTGCACGGCATAGCCCATAGCTTCTTCAAGCCCCTTCACCACAACAAGGCAGCAATCCGTGAAGGAGCCAATTCCATACATTCTATCATTTCCCCGGTCCTTAAATAATTTTCGCCTATACTGCCATTCTCCCAGGCACAAATAATCAATAGCTTTATTGGTAGCGTTGCCCCTATTGCTGCTCCTGCCTCTCCTCCATCCTTTCTTGGTTTAATTTTAACTGTTCCACCTCTCTATGGAGGTCTTCATATGGACCCTTTCCCCCCAAAATCTTGTCCTCACCACGCATACACTGGACCGTTTGTACTTCCGTAACAGGCCCTGGAGAAACCGAAGGCATTGGGGGAGCCGACTGACCCATATCAGCAGGTTTTGGGAAAGGAAGCATTTAAGCGATGCCTCCTGGGGGCAAACTATATCTCAATTCTAAATGCCTCAGTTCCTTCTGAGGAAAAACTACCAAAATGACATCTGCATCAATGTCTGTTGGGTGCAAACTCAAGATTAAGGTGAAATGCCTTACTGCCTCCTGGGGGCAAACTATATCTCAATGCTAAATGCTGCAGTTCCTTCTGAGGGAAACGCATTTCGCCTTGAGCTTGAGTTTTTTTCCCTTTTTGGCCAACAAACAATCCCATCTATCTCATCTAGTTCACCTATTCTGAAATAGTTTAATAGCTTTATCCATCCTGCTTGACTTAGAAGAGGAAGAAAGTGAGAAAGAAGGTTTGAAGTTAGTGTGGGAACAAGACTTTGGAAAAAGAATAAATGAGGAAGAATGGAGGAAGATGTGGAAAATGAGGGTTTTAAGATTTATGTCAGTGAGAATAAGAGGAAAAAAATTTAAATTGGGCTTAAGGTGGTATTTAACACCAACAAAATTAAATAAAATAAACGCTAGTTATCTGAATGTCTGTTGGAAATGTGAGAAGGAAATTGGTACATGCTTTCATATGTGGTGGGAATGTGAAAAAGTACAAAGATTTTGGAAATTAATCTTTAAAGAATTAAATGACATATGTGAAAAAGATATAGAATTTAATCCTGAGATCGCTTTGTTATCAATATTTGAGAATGTAGAATATGATAAGATGACTAAAGAATTGATTACCAATTTATTAACAGCAGCTAGACTAATAATAGCTAGACAATGGAAATCAAAATTGGAATTTCAAATGGATGAATGGTACAATGAAATATGGAATATAGCTATAAATGATAAGTTAACTTGTAATTTAAAGGTTAAGAAAGAAGAGTTGAAAAAGAATAATTTTTATGATATATGGGGTAGATTTTTGGAATATGTGTTAACAAGAGGAAAAGGGAAAACTCCAAATCAAGAATCAATGCAGTTCTGGAGAAGAGGACAATAAAATAAGAAAAAAGAAGAAGAATAGATGGAGGAAAAAGAAGATTATTGCAAGAGGTACCGTCTGTGGTGGTGAGGAACACAGTCAATTTGTATTTTAGTTTATGTATTTTATTGTTTATGTAAAAATAAAAATAATTTTTTTTTAAAAAAAAAAGCTTTATCCAGAGTCTGCAAGTATTTCAAGGAGAGATCACATAACGCTTTGTTCCTTTTTATTCTAAGCAGAGAAATCAAAAGAAGGTTTTTGTAGGTCAGTAAGTTACCGCTGAAAGACATCAAAATTTTCTATTTCAAATCAGAACGTAAACGTTTTGCAACATTGAAGAACTATTCTCCGAAATCGAGTCCTATTTCATTTTCAGAAAGAAAGGTGGAGAAGTCTAACTAGAAAGATTTAAAATTGTAAGGTACTCATTTGTGGTTCAGGAAAGGCATTGCTGAAATGCTTCCTTTCCTAAAACCTGCTGATATGGGTCGTGTAGTACTTGTTTAACTGTTTGCAGGTGTTCATTATCGGCCTCAATGCCATCTGCTTCAGTGTCTGTTGGGCGCAAGCTCAACCTCAATTCTAAATGCCTGAGTTCCATCTGAGGGAAAACTACCTCAATGACATCTCAGTGTCTGTTGGGCGTAAACAAATGCCTTACTGCCTCCTGGGGGTAAACTATACCTCAATGCTAAATGCTGCAGTTCCTTCTGAGGGAAAACTACCTCAATGACATCTGCTTCAGTGTCTTCTGGGCGCAAACTGAAGCTCAAGGCAAAATGCCTCTTAGGGGCAAACTATATCTCAATTCTAAATGCCTCAGTTCCTTCTGAGGAAAAACTACCTCAATGACATCTGCATCAGTGTCTGCTGGGCACAAACTCAAGCTCAAGGCGAAATGCCTTACTGCCTCCTGGGGGCAAACTATACCTCAATGCTAAATGCTGCAGTTCCTTCTGAGGGAAATGCATTTCACCTTGAGCGTGAGTTTGAACCCAGCAGACACTGAAGCAAATTACATTGAGGTAGTTTTCCCTCAGAAGTACCTGCAGCAAATTTCCAAAAAATTGTAAAAGCTTCCCAAGTGGTTCTCAGAAGGCTGCGAAAGTGTTATGGTTCATACAATATACCAATTATTCTGTTGTGCATTTTTTCTGATATAATGAAATTTTTCTATAGTATGGATGAGGTAAATGCGCTGAACACTCTGTAGCTTAATGTATTCTCAAAGGCTTTCACGGCTGGGATCCGATGGTTGTTGTAGGTTTTTTGGGCTGTTTGGCCGTGTTCTGAAAGTTTTTCTTCCTAACGTTTCGCCAGTCTCTGTGGCCAGCATCTTCAGAGGATGGGAGTTAGAACTCTGTCTGTGTTCTGGTGTAGTGTGTGGGATAGTTGAGTATTTGTAGCTGTGGGATCAGCTTTTTGTCCTTTTCAGGAGATTGGCTGATTATGGTGATCAGGGTGTTTTTTGTTATGGGTGTATATGTTGTGATAAGCAAGGAGATGATCTGTCACTGTGACTGATGGGTGTTGTTAGCTAGTCTTTTGTGTGCAGAGATCACTGGCCCTTGTGGCTGGGTAGAGTTCGTTGACCTTTTTGCAAGCTGTATTTCTTGGAATAGCCATTTGCCTGTAGGGCCCAATTCAGATGGTTGAGTTCGGTGCTGAGAAATTGAGTTTCACAGTTCAGATTCACATGGTCTACCAGTGTTTTGATTATGCCTCTTTTTTGTCATGGGTGGTAGTTGGAGTTTTTGTGTAGGTACCGGTCTGTGTGGGTGGGTTTTTTGTAGACCTTGTGTCCCAATAGGAGGTCAGGTTTGCATTCAAGAATGAAATCACAAGAGCCATCAAACCGAGAAAACAATACCGAACTGAAGAAGAATAACAGCCACCCACAAACAAGGTATTTCTGCCATACATCAAAGGGGGCACGGACCACATGGGGAAACTGTTGAAAAAACACAACCTACAAACAGTATTCAGGCCCACCACAAAAACACAACAAATGTTACAGTCAGCAAATGACAAAAGAGACCCCCTCACCACTGCAGGAGTATACCTTGCAGTTGTGGCCAGGTATATATTGGGACCACAAAACGCAGCATCCACACCAGAATCAAAGAACATGAAAGACACTGCAGACTAAAACAACCGGAAAAATCAGCAGTAGCTGAACATGCCCTGAAACAAGCTGGACATGAAATTCTATTTCAAAACACAGAAGTACTGGACAACACCAGCAATCATTATGTTAGACTACACAGGGAAGCCATTGAAATCCACAAACATCAGCAAAGCTTCAAAAAAAAAAGAAGTCTAAAACTCAACAAAACCTGGCTCCCAGCACTGAAAAATACAGCCTGCAAAAACGTCAATGAACTCTACCCAGCCACAAGGGCCAGTGATCACTGCACACAAAAGACTAGCTAATGACACCCATCAATCGGAGTGACAGATCATCTCCCCGCTTATCACAACATATACACCCATAACGAAAAACACCCTGATCACCATAATCAGCCAATCTCCTGAAAAGGACAAAAAGCTGATCCCACAGCTACAAATACTCAACTATCCCACACACTACACCAGAATACAGACAGAGTTCTAACTCCCGTCCTCTGAAGATGCTGGCCACAGAGACTGGCGAAACATTAGGAAGAAAAGCCTTCAGAACATGGCCAAACAGCCCGAAAAACCTACAGCAACTACTCTGTAGCTTAGTTGAAAGATTGTTCCAAATTTACACTTTTGTTTACCGCCAAATTTCTAACCCACCTCGCCATACTTACAGTCCCTTTTTAACAGGATGCCCCATGTAGATGTGGTGATATTATGTTAAAATAAGCGAGATGTTTTGCAATACTTTATTCTCCACGGTCCAGTGGCCTGCCGCTCTCTACAGTAAAACTTTGTGAGTTTAACAGAAAAAAGGGTTTCATTTTTCTTAACACTTTCTTTCCATTACTATGTACAGAATGTATGGTTCTATCTTGCTCAAGGAAGCTAGAAACACAGTTTTTGTCATACAGTATTACTAAAATTCTATTAGAAAAAAGCACAAAAGAAGACAAAGAAAGGTTGTTCACCTTTTCTGTTAAATAATGGTTTTAAAAGTGAGTGAATAGTAGCAGACATGGGCATTGAAAGGTTTCTGAAAGAATCAGCATAACACAACATCCACATTACAGAAATGTGCAAAATATTGGTGCATTGTACTTAGAAATTAAAAGATTTGTTGCCTTTCAGACGATTTGGGAAGCTGTTACAAGTTTTTCAATAGCGTGCTGTAGCTAAATTCTGTTTAAAACCATGAAGTTTTACAATACTGCGGATGAGGAAGATTTTGGACAGAAAGCGTATTTTTTCTACGACCCGTATAACTGCTTTGGACAATTGTTTAAGGCATCACTCAATTATTTAATCTCAGCTTCCTTTCCTGTCCATGCCTCAACTACTGCAGGTCAGTTCTTCCATTAAAAAATGTATTGAGGAAGATTTCATGGAGAACCACATGTTGCCCAAATAATCGGTAACAGAATGGAATCTTTTAAAGCAGGATACAACCACAACTGCTTATTGGTAGATTGTTTGTTTCACACATAAAAAAACACTACAGTAGATGCAAAAAGAAAGGTAATGTTGGATGTTTCAGAAACATGAATGGAAGCTTTTCTCCTTTTCTGGGCAACTACATATATTCTAGTTCACCTTTCTGTTCATTAGGTTTTACAAGAGGCAGACTTAATGGTAGATTGTAGCTCAGAACGGCATTCTTGAAAGATTTCTGAAAGAATGCCAGCCCATTAATAAACACTAATTTTTTGTGTTTTACGATTGTACAAATAAGCATTCACCGCATTTACCTCCACTCTGTATAAAAACAAAATATGCACTGATAGAAACAAAATATGTATATTGTACGGTGTAAAACTTTTGCAGCGTTCCAAAAACATCTTGGGAAGTGTATTAAAAGTATACAGCAAATGAAGCAAATAGTTGACTGCAGACAGAAATTCTTTCTGCAAGATTGTATAGATTTTTTTTGTACAGTGTACATTGTTTCCCTGAAAGCTTTCTGAAGAAAATTTGGTGGTAAAGCAAATGTAAGTGAAAAACTGTCAACAATGCCTTCCTAAGCAAAACAATATTCACAGCATTTACCTCCTCTATAGGAAAACTGCAAGATAATAACAGAAAATATCCAGAACAGTATGTTGTACAAAGAAATTTTAAGATTTGCGTACAGGAATTTTTGGGACACTCCTTCCATGTCTTGGATAGCGTAACACCCGATCTACTGTAGTTTATCTTTTATGCTAAAATTGTGAAGTTTCATAGCAATAATATATTGTTATGTTGTACGAAGTTTCATGCCTTTCACGGATTGCTGCCTTGCCGTGGCGAAGGGGCTTGAGTAATTCAGAGAAGCTATGGGCTATGCTGTGCAGGGACACCCAAGACGGACAGGTCATAGTGGAGAGTTCTGACTAAACGTGATCCACCTGGAGCAGGAACTGGCAAGCCACTCCAGTATCCCTGCCAAGAAAACTCCATGAACAGAAACAAAGGGCTAAAAAATATGACGCTGGAAGATGAGCCCCTCAGGTCGGAAGGCATCCAACATGCTACTGAGGAAGAGCGGAGGACAAGGACAAGTAGCTCCAGAGCTAATGAAGTGGTTGGGCCAAAGCCGAAAGGACGCTCAGCTGCGGACGCACCTGGAAATGAAAGGAAAGTCCGATGCTGCAAAGAAAAATACTGTATAGGAACCTGGAATGTAAGATCTATGAACCTTGGTAAGCTGGATGTGGTCAAACAGGAGATGGCAAGAATAAACATTGACATCCTGGGCGTCAGTGAACTAAAATGGACGGGAATGGGTGAATTCAATTCAGACGATTATCATTGTCACGACCCAGCTTCCTGTTAGGGAGAGCTTGATCGGTGGACAGAGAGCAATTGGGAGCCTGAGTACCCCCAAACAGCTGGGTAGAGTCCTAGTGACCTCAGCCAGGGTGTACAACAGACCCCTTCTCACAAGTCTGTCCTAAAAAGATACTTGCTTACGCTTAATGAAGTTCAGCAAGAAGATACACATGAGCTTTGTAGTCCTAAAATCTACTAAACTCAATAAAGTAGGACTCAGTAGCATTCTGTGGCCTTGCCTCCCCCTCTGGGAATGGCTGTGACAGGCTATGCTGTTCAAGAGACCAAAAGATTTTATAATTGATCTTTTTTTATTGAAAAAATATAGATTTACAGAATAAAGTCAGTTTGATGCATTCGATTAGGCATCCTTCAGTCTCGAGAGACTATGGTAACGTGCTCTGTATGGAGGACTTGGAACAGTGTCTAGTGTGGCTGAGAAGGCCAATTCGAGAGTGACAATCCCTTCCACACTGAAGACAGATACAATCTGTCCCCTGTCCAGCTCCCTGATTTTGCTGCTTTCGTGACTGCCTCTTTGCCTCGGCCTGCTGGACAAGGGTCTCTTCAAATTGGGAGAGGCCGTGATGCAACGCCTGCCTCCAGGCTGAACGTTCAGATGTTAGGGCTTCCTATCTGTTGAGGTCCATTCCTAAGGCCTTCAGATCCCGCTTGCAGATATCCTTGTATCGCAGCTGTGGTCTCCCTCTGGGGCGCTTTCCCTGCATTAATTCTCCATACAGGAGATCTTTTGGAATCTGACCATCAGCCATTCTCACAACATGCCCAAGCCAGCGTAGACGTCGCTGTTTCAGTAATGTATACATGCTAAAAATTCCGGCTTGTTCTAGGACTACTCTATTTGGAACTTTGTCCTGCCAGGTGATACCAAAAATGCATCGGAGGCAACGCATATGGAAGGTGTTCAGCTTCCTCTCCTGCCATGCACAAAGGGTCCAGGACTCACTGCAGTACAGGAGTGTGCTCAGGACACAGGCTCTATAGACCTGGATCTTGGTATATGTCATCAGCTTCTTATTGAGCCATACTCTCTTTGTGAGTCTAGAGAACATGGTAGCTGCTTTGCCAATGCGTTTATCCAGCTCGACATCTAGGGAGAGAGTGTCAGAGATCGTTGAGCCAAGGTACACAAAGTCATGAACAACCTCCAATTCTTGCGTGGAGATGGTAATAGAGGGAGGTGAGTCCACGCCCTGGCCCATGACTTGTGTTTTCTTCAGGCTGATTGTTAGTCCAAAGTCTTGGCAGGCCTTGCTAAAACGATTCATGAGTTGTTGGAGGTCTTCAGCAGAGTGGGCAACAATGGCTGCATCATCGCCGAACAGGAAGTCCCGCATGCATTTCAGCTGGACTTTGGTCTTCGCTCTCAATCTAGAGAGATTAAAGAGCTTTCCGTCTGATCTAGTCAGGAGATAGACACCTTCTGTTGCAGTTCCGAAGGCGTGCTTCAGCATGACAGCAAAAAAGATCCCAAAAAGGGTTGGTGCGAGGATACAGCCCTGTTTCACTCCGCTTCGGATGTCAAAGGGATCTGATGCTGAACCATCAAAAACTACAGTGCCCTTCATTCCCTCATGAAAGGACCTGATGATGTTAAGGAGTCGAGGTGGACATCCAATCTTGGGAAGTATTTTAAAAAGGCCATACCTGCTAACCAAATCAAAGGCCTTTGTGAGATCTATGAAGGCCACAAACAGTGGCTGTTGTTGTTCCCTACATTTCTCCTGCAACTGTCTGAGGGAGAATACCATGTCAGTGGTGGATCTATTAGCTCGAAATCCACACTGTGATTCTGGATAGACTCTGTCTGCAAGCACCTGGAGCCTCTTCAGCACAACACGGGCAAGCAGCTTCCCTACAATGCTGAGAAGAGAGATGCCATGGTAGTTATTGCAGTCGCCCCTGTCTCCTTTGTTCTTGTACAATGTGACGATGTTTGCATCCTTCATGTTCTGAGGTACTCCACCTTCGCTCCAGCAAAGACGAAATACTTCATACAGTTCGGTGGTGATGGTCTCTTTACAGCACTTCAGCACTTCAACAGGGATGTTCTCCTTTCCAGGTGCCTTGCCGGAGGCGAGGGAATCCAAGGCTGCTTTTATTTCTGCTAAGGTTGGTTCGCTGTCCAACTCTTCCAAGACAGGCAGGCACTCAATGTTATTTAATGCTTCTTTGGTTACTACATTCTCTCTGGAATATAGCTCAGAGTAGTGCTGCACCCAGCGTTCCATCTGCTGTGCTCAGTCCTGGATGATCACGCCTGTAGCAGACTTCAAGGGAGCAGATTTCTTCTGTATTGGACCTAAAGCCTGCTTGATACCGTCATACATTCCCTTGATGTTACCTGTGTCTGCTGCTATCTGTATCTGAGAGCAGAGCTGAAGCCAATAATCATTGGAACATCTCCTGGCAGCCTGTTGGAAGAGCCTGCAAGTTGTACTCGCTAGGACAGGCTTTGTATGCTGCTAGAGCTCTCCTCTTATCCTCGATGGGTGGCATCAACTCCTCTGAATGGGCTTCGAACCAGTCTGCCATCTTTTTGGTCTTCTTGCCAAATGTGGACAAGGCAGTGTTATAAACAGCGTTCTTGAAATGTTCCCATCGTTCAGGTGCATTTGCATCAGCCAGGCCTGGAAGGGTTTCCTCAAGCGCTTGGGCAAATTCTTCCACTTTTCTTTGATCGCGAGTCTTGCTGATGTCAGTACGTGGTCTTCCTTCCTTTTTCGTGTGATACAATCTCTTTGTTCACAGTTTTACTCTACTACACACCAGGGAGTGATCAGTATCGCAATCAGCACTCTGGTAACTGCGTGTGATCGTAATACTAGGAAGGCTAGAACGTCTAGTGAGGATCAAATCGAGCTGATGCCAATGCTTCGATCTTGGATGTCTCCAGGAAACTCTGTGTTGAAGCTTCGTATTAAAGAACGTGTTGCTGACACAAAGACCATAATAACAGCAAAACTCCAGCAAGCGTTGGCCATTTTCGTTCATCTTCCCAATGCCAAAACAGCCTAGACAAGTGGGCCAAGAATTGTGATCAGCACCAACTCTAGCGTTAAAGTCTCCGAGAATGAACAGTGGCTCTCTTTCAGGGATTTTTTTGATAGTAGCTGCCAGATCATCGTAGAATTTGTCTTTCGCTTCTATTGTGGACGACAGTGTTGGTGCATATGCACTAATGAGGGTGACCGGTCCCGCTGATGAGTGGAGCTGCAGAGACAGGATTCTTTCACTCCCCACAGTAGGTGGAACAATGGATCTCAGCAGAGCATTTCTGACTGCAAAGCCAACACCATATTCCCTGGTCTCATTTAATAGTTTTCCCTGCCAGAAGAATGAGAAGTTTTTTTCTTTGACAGATCCCGAGTCTGGCAATCTCGTCTCTTGCAGGGCAACAATGTCCATCTGCAGTCTACTCAGTTCCATGTCGATGACAGCTGTCTTGCGCACGTTGCCTATTTCCTGCAGGTCGTCAGAAAAGCCATCGTCAGAAAAGCCAGGGCTCATTGTCCGAACATTCCAGGTGCCCAGCTTTAGGGCAGAAGTTTTCTTATGATTGTTGCATGGTGCAGGGTTATCGATCTGCTTGTCGGCTTTCACCCTAAACCCCACGCACCCCGTGAGGTTAACAGACCGTAGCGAGGTAGCACCTTACTGGCTGGGGACTGCCCAGCTTAAGGTGGGCCGTAGCTACCTAGTGAGGTGCAATGACCTCTCCCACCATCGGAAGTAGCCCCTGGCGTCATGCTCTACGCCAATCAAGCAAAGACTTATAACCGGTTACTGCTGCTTCCCGTGTTGTTTCGACGCTGTATGCGAAGCTGGAGTGTCCTCTCCAGAGCACAAAGCCTGGGTAAAATAATATGGAGGATAGGCTGTTACCCAAGCAGCAAATCCCCCCTCTCCACATCACTGAAATAGTCCAATGGAAAGGCAAGAGCCAATACAACTGGTTCCAGCGACGTCGCAGGAGTTGCCAGAACGAAACGAACTGTCTCCGGGACTCCGGCTCCGGATTTTGCCTCGAGGTTAACTCCTGAAGCCTTTTCCATCAGTGGATATAGCCACAAGGCAGTGGAGGTTTGAAATCGGAGTTTTCCTTCTCCTAGATGGGCTGCCTTCCAAGGCTGACGAGCCCCACCTACCCAGCCTTTGCTAATAATGCTGTAAATATCTTAGCATCTTGAATTATTAAAGAAACAGCCCTGTAAGCAATTGGGTCAGACATATCCTTATTATGCTTAGGAACCAATGTAATCAATTAATGCTTCCAAAAGTCTGGAATTTCTTCTCCTTCCATAATTTTATTAAATAGTGATCCTAACTTTGGTATCAACACCTTTTAAAATTTTGTTATAATATTCCGACTCCAATCCATCCAATACTGGTGTCTTTCATCCTTAAATTATTAATAATATCTTCTATTTCTTCTTCCTTTTTTTAAAATTTTTTTTTAAAAATTGTTTTCAGACCAAAAAAACACACACAAATACAACAACAAAATTACAAAAAATACAAATAGTGCTTATTACAAACTAAATTCTAACGTGCACCCCATACCCACGGGACCCCATTTAACAATATTTTTATTACGAACTACCTTTCCAAAATTGTATAGAATATTCTTTAGAGGCTTTCCCCCTTCCTTTCACTAACACAAATTCCACGAATTTGCCCCAAATATCATAAAAATTGTTAGAACTTATTTCCCCTCTTTTTATTTTAAGTTCAATAGTCAATTTATCGTTTAATGCAATGTCCCATACTTCACTATACCAATCTTCTAATTTAATATCATTTTTGTCTTTCCAAAACCTAGCTATTAATATTCTAGCACTTGTCATAAAATTAGTGATCAATTCTTTTGAGTAATAATCCAAATCTATGTTATCAAAAATTGACAATAGAGCAATTTTAGCATTAAAATCAATGTCTTTACCAAATATATCACACATTTCCTTAAAAATCAATTTCCAAAATTTCTTAACCAGTTTGCATTCCCACCACATATGAAAATACGTACCAATTTCCTCATCACATTTCCAACACGCTTTGGGGTATGCTGGATTTATTATATTAAGTTTTACAGGAGTCAAATACCATCTTAAACAGATTTTGAAAAAAATTTCCTTTATCCTTGTCGACATTAATCTTAAAACTCTCATCCTCCACATTTTTATCCAATCCTCTATTTTAATTTCTATCTTTAAATCATTTTCCCAAATTAATTTCAAACCTTCTGTTCCCCATTCTTTTTCCTCTTGTTCCAAAATTATATTATATATTTTACTTACTATTCCCTTCAACATTGTATCTTGCATATCTTCATGTGATGACAGAAATTGTTCGTACTTATTGAGTGCTCTACATTTGTCATTAGTTTTCAACCAGTCCTTTGTCCAGGTGTCTAACTGAATAAAATTATACCATGATAATTTATTAGTTTGAAGTTTAGACATAATCAATTCTTTTGATCGCATTTTGCTCATCCAGTCCTTCAATCTTACAACCCTTTTATTCTTAAACAGTTCTACTAAACCCTTTAAATTTGTAGGAAAATTTTTTATTTCAGTCACTAATTTTAATGGTGAAGTTGAGGGACAAAACTTCTCTTTATGTTTATTCCATATATTTAACATATTTCTTAAAAAGGGGTTTTTCATTTGATTCATTATACTTCTCTTTACTACGTTAAACAAGTATCCTTCAGCATTCCCATTTATTTCTGAAGATTCCATCTCCCACCAAATTAATTTTTCTTTATTGTATATAATATCTCCAATAACTCTTAATTGGTTTGCTATATAGTAATTTTTAACATTAGGCATGCCTAAACCTCCTTTTTTTGGGGCCTTATACCAATATATTTTATTTATTCTAGATTTTTTACCTTCATTACAAAATCCATTAATTAATCCCTGCCAATACTTAAAATCCTCTTCTTCTAATTGTATTGGGAGCATCCTGAATAAAAAAGTAATCTTTGGTAATATTTTCATTTTAATTATAGCAATTCTACCGAACCATGATAATTTCAATTTAGAATATTCTTGCAGTTTATCTTTAATATCGTTTTTTAATTTATTAAACAATTTTTCCTTTAATTTTTGAGTTGTTCTAACTATATTTATACCTAAATATGTAATATAATTACACATTTTAACACTATATTCATTCACAAACATTTCTTGTTCCTGTATATTATGATTAAACATCATCATTTGTGATTTTTGCCAATTAATCATTAATCCTGTTATTTCCCCAAATTTTTCTAAATGGTTTTTGATATTATCCATGCTCTGTAGTGAGTTTTTAATAGTCAATAATGAATCATCAGCAAACAAATTAATTTTAATTATATCGTTTTTTCCTATTCCTTTGATTGATTTATCATTTCTTATTGCGTTAGCTAACAATTCTATAACCATACAAAACAATATTGGTGAAAGTGGACAGCCTTGTCTTGTACCTCGGCCTAGAAAAATCTTTTCCGTTAAGCCATCGTTAACTATTACTTCTGAAGTATTGTCTGAGTATAATTGATCTATAATCCCTCTAAATTTTTTACCAAATCCCCAACCCCTTAAAAGAAGCTTTAATGTTGGCCATTCAACACAATCAAAAGCTTTAAATATGTCCAATGATAAGACCATTGCTTTTATTTTTTCTTGTTCTATTTCATATATAATGTTTAAAACTCGTCTAGTTAAATTATCCATTTGTCTACCCTTAATAAAAGAACGCCACCTGCGTTTCCATGTTGAGCGCCGGGTCCAGATGGATCCCCAAGCTGCGAACCGCACTCTTAGCAGCCAAGGCCACCCCCCCAAACGAGAGAGAGTCATCCAAGCCACCAACCACAGGGGCACCCACCCTCAGAACCTCCGTCTTGTCCGGGTTCAGCCTCAGCCCATTTTCCTGCATCCATTGCAATACAGTCCCCAGGCAGCGCTGAAGGGACAGGACGGCATCACCTGCAGTTGGTAAAAAGGAGATGTAGAGCTGGGTGTCATCAGCATATTGATGACACGATGCTCCACACCCCCTGATGACCCGACCCAGTGGCCTCATATAGATATTAAACAGCATTGGGGAGATAATCGACCCCTGTGGAACCCCACAATTGAGACTCCACGGGGCCGAGACACTCTCCCCAAGCTGTACTCTCTGGGGACGGCTCTCCAAGAAGGAAGGGAGCCAGGCAAACGCCAAGCCACCAATTCCCAACTCAGAGAGCCTCCCCAGGAGGATACTGTGGTCGACGGTATCAAAGGCCGCTGAGATGTCGAGGAGGACCAACAGAGATGTTTTACCTCTGTCAGCCTCCCTCAACAGGTCATCATACAGGGCGACCAATGCCGTCTCTGTACCGTGGCTCGGCCTGAAGCCCGACTGAAATGGATCCAGGGCATCTGTTTCATCCAAAAGAGCCTGAAGCTGGTCAGCCACCACCCTCTCGACCACTTTGCTAATGAAAGAAACATTGGCGACGGGCCTATAATTGCCAATTTCGTCCACCGCCATATTAGGTTTCTTTCTTATGGGCCTAATGAGTGTCTCCTTGAGGGCAGGTGGGAACCTGCCCTCAAGGAAAGACCCATTTATTATTGCAGTGGCCCATTCAGTTGTGATTGGCCTGGCTGCTTTGATTAGCCAGGCCGGGCAAGGGTCAAGGGAGGAAATGGTGGCCCGACAGCGATCAAGCACTTTGTCCACAGTATCTGGCGTCACAGGCTGAAAGAGATCAAGAATCACCGGGCAAGACGGAGCGCTGAACATCTCAGCTCGACTCACTGTATTCAAAAAAGGAGAGAGCTCCCGGTGGATGGCCTCCACTTTAGATTTTAAAAATACTGCAAATTGGTCCGGTGAAAAACTAGGGGGAGGCCCATCACTCAGACCAACTCCGGAAAGGTCGCGCACTATACGGAATAACTCCGCCTGCTGGTTTGAAGCTTCGCTTATCCGGTTAGCGAAGTATGTACGACAAGCAGCCTTTACCTTAGACAGGTAGAGGTTAGTTGCGACCCTGACAGCTATCCAATTATGTTCCGTCGGGTTCTTCCTCCACCTACGCTCTAGCCTTCTCCTAATCCGTTTCATCGCTCGGAGGTCCTGGTTAAACCAAGGCACAGGCCGAGCTCTGCGTTGGAGAAGGCGTTTAGGCGCGATCGTGTCTATAGCCCTAGCGGCAGCGGTAAACCAGCTGTCAACCAGAACCTCGACAGGAGCGCCAGCCAGGTCAGCCGTAACACCTCTCATGGCATCCTGGAATCCAATAGGATCCAGTAGCCTTCGAGGGTGGACCATAAAAATAGGTCCCTGCTCCCTGCGAGGGGGGAGTGCCAATAACTTTGATACATGAATAAAAAGTACATGTCTTTTCATTTCCTTTCAAATTCTCTCCAAACATCTTTCAAATCAGTTTTACTTATCAATTTATTTAACATTGTAGTATTATATTTTCTTTCATCCTTGATAGGGTTTAACTTATCTCTTTATCTATTGCCATATTAAAATCCCCTGCCACTTTAATACCTCCCTAAAAAAAACCATGTGATTATTGTTCGGTGCTTATAGATTGACTAATAAAGTACAATCTTCTCCTCTCATTTGCCCTTGTAGTATCGGAAATCTTTATCATCTTTCTTTAACTTATTCAACTTAAATTAGAAATAATAGTTGCCACACCTCTTGACCTTGAGTTCCCATATGATTTTTCATAATATTCAGTCCAAGATCATTTTAGCTCATTCACTCCTTCCTTTTTTTTATGCATTTCTTGTAGAAAAGCAATATCTGCTTTATCTTTATCAAAAGTTCAATTATTTTCCTCTTTAAAACATTCCCCAAACTTTTAAGATTCAAGGTTAGTACTCTTACATTTTTAACCATTCCAATTTAATATCGTATTTTCATTTGGTGAAATGAAATACTGTGATGTGCTTCTATGACAAAACAAAACCCAATAAAGACAAATACCCAAGCTGTTACTAATTCCCTAACTCTATGCCTACCCCATAACTCACCACCCCCACATTTAATTTTATTATCCCCCTTTTCCCGCCGTTTAACACCCCTGACCATCATTTGTTGACATATTCGGGGGGGGGGGGACCACCCACTATCCCAAACAACCAACTTCACAATTTTCCATGCCTCAACTTGGTATACTTTGCACTCCTACTTAGTAATTCATAAAATCTATTGAGAAATAAACATTTTTTAAAAAACTAATATTATCACTATATCAATCTTATATTTCCCCTCGGCTTGAGTCAAACTTTAGATCCTACATTAACCCCTTCTACTCTTTCTTCTTCTTTTTCCTATGCCTCTACATTTCTCCTTCTTCTTGACTACTTGTTCCCTTAAAACTTCCTCCAGCACAATTACAATTAAGGCAACTAATTCCCTTTTGATTACAAAACTCTAAAAATCTCTAAAAGCTTTCCTTAGGGTAGGCAAAAGGCATAAAGCCTCCCCCCTTCACTTTCTTTAACTCTCTACATCCCCCAAGTCCTTTTCCTAGCACAGGGCATAAGGAAAAAAGACCTAGAAAAATCATCTGGTTCCAACCAAGGAAAAAGAAGGAACCTGCACATGGCAAAAGTTCATTTTTCTATCTTCTAGACTCCTCCTGTCTTCTTCGTCTCCCACCATGTCATCCAATCACGGTGTAAGGTGGTAGAATTAATCCCTCCTATTCTTCTTGTGAGAAAGCAGGTGTTGTTTGCCTCCGTCTATTCTCTTCTCTGCCATAACAAGTGTCTGGTCTTCTTATCTTGTCTTGGCTGGACTGGCCTAAAGTAAGAACATTCCCACAGCCCTCTTGGACAACATTCCCAACATACAAAATCATTCTTACACAGAACCAATATGGATCCATTTTACATTTCTTCACAACTACACATACCATCTTCATACATGCTTTAACCCACATAATCTGGATCATGACACTCATATCTACTATTGTGGGCAAGAATCCCGTAGAAGAAATAGAGTAGCCCTCATAGTCAACAAAAGAGTGGGAAAAGCTGTACTGGGATACAATCTCAAAAATGATACATTGATTTCAATACGAATCCAAGGCACACCTTTCAACATCACAGTAATCCAGGTTTATGCGCCAACCACCGATGCTGAAGAGGCTGAAATTGACCAATTCTATGAAGACTTACAACACCTTCTAGAACTGACACCAAAGAAAGATGTCATTCTCATTATAGGGGACTGGAATGCTAAAGTAGGGAGTCAAGAGATAAAAGGAACAACAGGTAAGTTTGGCCTTGGAGTTCAAAACGAAGCAGGGCAAAGGCTAATAGAGTTTTGTCAAGAGAACAAGCTGATCATCACAAACACTCTTTTCCAACAACACAAGAGGCGACTCTACACATGGACCTCACCAGATGGGCAATACCGAAATCAGATTGATTATGTGCTCTGCAGCCAAAGATGGAGAAGCTCTATACAGTCAGCAAAAACAAGACCTGGAGCTGATTGTGGCTCTGATCATCAGCTTCTTATAGCAAAACTCAAGCTTATACTGAAGAAAGTAGGAAAAACCACTGGGCTAGTCAGGTATAATCTAAACCAAATCCCTTATGAGTACACTGTGGAAGTGAAGAACAGATTTAAGGAACTAGATTTGGTGGACAGAGTGCCTGAAGAACTATGGATGGAGGCTCGTAACATTGTACAGGAGGCAGCAACAAAAACCATCCCAAAGAAAAGGAAATGCAAGAAAGCAAAGTGGCTGTCCAACGAGGCCTTACAAATAGCAGAGAAGAGAAGGGAAACCAAATGCAAGGGAGATAGGGAAAGTTACAGAAAATTGAATGCTGACTTCCAAAGAATAGCAAGGAGAGACAAGAGGGCCTTCTTAAATGAACAGTGCAAAGAAATAGAGGAAAATAATAGAAAGGGAAAAACCAGAGATCTGTTCAAGAAAATTGGAGATATTAAAGGAACATTTTGTGCAAAGATGGACATGATAAAGGACAAAAATGGTAGGGACCTCACAGAAGCAGAAGACATCAAGAAGAGGTGGCAAGAATACACAGAGGAATTATACCAGAAAGATCTGGATGTCCCGGACAACCCAGATAGTGTAGTTGCTGACCTTGAGCCAGACATCCTGGAGAGTGAAGTCAAGTGGGCCTTAGAAAGCATGGCTAACAACAAGGCCAGTGGAGGTGATGGCATTCCAGTCGAACTATTTAAAATCTTTAAAAAAGATGCTGTTAAGGTGCTACACTCAATATGCCAGCAAGTTTGGAAAACTCAGCAGTGGCCAGAGGATTGGAAAAGATCAGTCTACATCCCAATCCCAAAGAAGGGCAGTGAATGAATGCCCTTCATTCATGCTCCAACTACCGTACAATTGCACTGATTTCACACACTAGCAAGGTTATGCTCAAAATCCTACAAGGTAGGCTTCAGCAGTATGTGGACCGAGAACTGCCAGAAGTACAAGCTAGATTTCGAAGGGGCAGAGGAACTAGAGACCAAATTGCTAACATGCGCTGGATTATGGAGAAAGCCAGAGAGTTCCAGAAAAACATCTACTTCTGCTTCATTGACTATGCAATTTGACTGTGTGGACCACAGCAAACTATGGCAAGTCCTTAAAGAAATGGGAGTGCCTGACCACCTTATCTATCTCCTGAGAAATCTATATGTGGGACAGGAAGCAACAGTTAGAACTGGATATGGAACAACTGATTGGTTCAAAATTGGGAAAGGAGTACAACAAGGCTGCATATTGTCTCCCTGCTTATTTAACTTATATGCAGAATACATCATGCGAAAGGCTGGACTGGAGGAATCCCAAGCCAGAATTAAGATTGCCGGAAGAAATATCAACAACCTCAGATATGCAGATGATACCACTCTGATGGCAGAAAGTGAGGAGGAATTAAAGAACCTCTTAATGAGGGTGAAAGAGGAGAGTGCCAAAAATGGTCTGAAGCTCAACATCAAAAAAACTAAGATCATGGCCACTGGTCCCATTACCTCCTGGCAAATAGAAGGGGAAGATATGGAGGCAGTGACAGAGTTTACTTTCTTGGGCTCCATGATCACTGCAGATGGTGACAGCAGCCATGAAATTAAAAGACGCCTGTTTCTTGGGAGGAAAGCGATGACAAAACTAGACAGCATCTTAAAAAGCAGAGACCTCACCTTCCCGACAAAGGTCCGCATAGTGAAAGCTATGGTTTTTCCAGTAGCGATGTATGGAAGTGAGAGCTGGACCATAAAGAAGGCTAACCACCAAAGAATTGATGCTTTTGAATTGTGGTGCTGAAGGAGACTCTTGAGAGTCCCCTGGACTGCAAAGAGAACAAACCTATCTATTTTGAAGGAAATCAACCCTGAGTGCTCACTGGAAGGACAGATCCTGAAGCTGAGGCTCCAATACTTTGGCCATCTCATGAGAAGAGAAGACTCCCTGGAAAAGACCCTGATGTTGGGAAAGTGTGAAGGCAAGAGGAGAAGGGGACGTCAGAGGATGAGATGGTTGGACAGTGTCATCGAATATACCAACATGAATTTGACCCAACTCCGGGAGGCAGTGGAAGATAGGAGGGCCTGGCGTGCTCTGGTCCATGGGGTCACGAAGAGTCGGACACGACTTAACGACTAAACAACAACGACGAAGTTTCATAGCAACATAAGCAACTGTGCTAATTCTTTCTGGATGTTCAAGTTGTATAGCATTATTTGGACAATGTACTGTTTCACATAAATGTTTCTAAAGAGCTGAATATCATATATATTTTTGAATAATACATTGAGTTTTAATCCAAAAAATTTAGAGATTTTAAAGTAATTTTAGAGATATTTAATGAAGGTTTTGGGAAAAGAAGCATTTCAGCTATGCCTTTCTGAACCATGAAGCCACGTCTTTCTAGTTAGACATCGAGAAATAAAAAGAAACAGCCCAAAGTGTTATGTGATCTTTGCTTGATACGGATATGGGTATTTCAATTAAACTCCATTTCAGGAAGGGTGAACGAAAGCAGACGCGGCCGTTTACTGTTCTTTGAAAACCGAAGAATGGTAAACTTTTGTGTTAACATTTTCTTGTAGAGCAGGAGAACATCCCTGAAAGGTTTATTGAAAGGCGGCAAACTTTTTTCTTTCTTCGAAGAGCAGGTCAATTTTTCTCCACAATTTAATACCTAATTTTCTTGATAGTAAAACCATAATTTTAACAAAAATGCACTACTGTAGATGTCGAAAGAAAGGGAAAATGTTGTACACCTTTTCTTTTAATCATGAAGTGAGAGTGAATTTTAGAAGCACAGAAAACCTTCAGGAAAGCTTTTCTCACTTAGGAGAGTTAGAGACAAAGTTAGATCGTAGCGCAGAAGGGCATCCTTGAAAGGTTTCTGAAAGAACGCAAGCCCATCACATCCACGTTGTTTTGATAACAATAAATTAACATGTAGACAGCTCATAACGATTGTGGAGGAAAAAGTCTGTTTCTTCAATTTTGCAACCTATTTGGACATGATCTTCTGTTATATGAGTTTTACGTAATTTAGAATAATTGAGTTTGAAGAGGCCCATTCACAGTCCAACCTCTCCTGCTCACAGCAGATTCAGATCAGCGAGATGGTCATCCAATTCCTCCAGCTTTGCTCACCACCTGAGGTAGTGTGGCCTATCCAGTGGTAAAGAGGGGGACTCGTATGATTTGTATTATTGTAGAGAATTTTTGCCTTTTTTACAACCTCATCACACAGCTCATATTCAGCTTGAGATCAGCTTGAGATCAATAACAATTCCAAGATCTATCTCACTTGTATTACTGATTGATTTCTCCCATTTTTCCCCTACATTTAGAACTTGTGTACAACATTGTCAGGATCTTTTTTAATTTTGTTGTCTTCCAAGAAATTGCTCTATTTTTGTCATCTGCAAATTTGGTAATTTCTCAGCCACGTCCTTGATAATAATGCCTTACTGTTAGGAAGATGTATTGCACAACAGTACCAAAAAATGCTTCTTCTGTAGAAGGAACTGACAGCATTAAAATCAATGAATATAACTAGCAGGAAATATGAGAAAATCTATCTGCTAAATGGCTTCAACTGGCAATGTCTGCCACTGATGAATTCTGCATGAAACACATGCAGAATGGGGATATTATAACTATGGTGAGAATATATACAGTCTATGCTTTTCACTATAATGAATAGTAACTTATGAAATTAGTGCTTGATCTCCTTTTTGTCTCCATACACGATAATTATCAGTACTACCTGTGAACTAGACCTTCCAGCTCTCCTTTACAACTTCCCAGTGAATTCTGTATATGTAATTCATTAATTTATACCAAGACTCGGGAATAGATGTATCACTGGAAACCAAAACCAATATCATCCACAGTATTGTATTTTTGATCACTACCTATCAGCATGGGGGGAAAAAGGAATTTTTTTTATTCATTTGAAATATGGTGTTGGAGGAGTTTTGTGGATACTCTGGACTGCCAGAAAGATGGAACAAATAAAACCTGAATCTAGAGGTTTAAAAGACAATAATGTTGAAGGTACCAGGAAAAGAAGATTGATGACTCCGAGTTTACAAGAGCTGAACAAGGCAGTTGAGGACATTTGTTACTTTTTTTGCACTTTTATTATTAAGATATAAAAAGGAATTCAGTTTACATATATTTACATAAAATTCTTGCATATTAAGAACACCTGAGAATTGTATAAATGACCTGGTCTTTTATACTATTTTTATACTATTCTATGCTTTAAATTTACAACCTCTTGAAAATTGCTCTGCTCATTCTTAGTCCAGTTTTAACATCTGCTTTCCTATTTATTTATTTCCTATTTATTTTAAGTCTCCCACTTCTTTCAAATGTTTGATTTATACAGTTTATACAGTTTGTAAGTTTAGCCACTGTAGCATATTCAAATATCTTTTCTCTCCAATCCTCTGTTGATGGGCATATCTCTGTTTTCCAGTTTTTAGCCATTATCGCCCTGGCTGGTTAATATATAATTAGTTATTGTGTGGATTTTCCAGATTTTCTGGTGGTATTGCCAGGGAGCATTGTCTAGCCATCTCAAATTAAACTTTCAGGATTTTCCTCATTTCAGCATGAATTTCCAGAATTTCTTTGCCTCTTTAGGTCCACCACATATAAGCCTTCAAGTTTTTGACACTTCCAGCAGAGACTGTATAACTTCTATCCATAAGTTTAATGTCTTTTGGTGTTATGTACCACTGATTTTGTACTCTCTTAGATTTTGACATGCCATGAATTGTGTTTTTGTCTATGATCTTTCGCATTGTTGAAAAGTTATATCTTTTTCTAGATTCTGCATCCACTTTATTGATTTACTGGTTCCATTTCTGTGGCAAATTGTAATAGTAATTCAGAGATCTGGCCTAATAGACATTCATAAACATTAATCTCTCTAAAATGCAATGGCTCGATTCTGTTTTACTTTTTAAAATTTTATTCCGTTATTTTTTCCTTTCGGCAGCTGGATTTGGTAATTCTCTTGAAGTAGATGGTTTCCTGAGTAATTAATTTCCTGATTTTTTTTATTCTTGTGCTGTCTTTGGAATATCTGAATTTTTTTCAATAATTGTTTGGCTTGATGTCACTCCCAGTGCGAAGAGAATTTTCCAGCAATATTTTTTGTTTTCTAAGTTCTTGTGCAAGAAAGTCAAAGGTTTTTATTTTCCTCAGTATATGTGGTGGGAGATCTTGAAATATCTGTGTTTCTATCCCATTTGCTTCCAGTGGATTGGTTCTCTGTTTGATAAGGTCTCTAGTTTTGCGTTCAGCTCAGCAACCAGCCCGGAAGTCCGACATTGCTTTCAGAGTCTGAAAAGTCACCATAAATCGGAAGGTAATTTGATGGCATGTAACAACAATTTATTAGCTTATTATTCATTACAGATCTTAATCTCCTCTTTCACTCTCCTTATCTATTGACCATATTGAACAGGCCCTTGTTTTTTCTTCTTCTTTAACTCTTCTGTCAACTTTTCTCTCCATTGCCAAATCACGCTGCCTTCTTAATTTTTTCCCCTCAACAAAATCTATCTCACAATTTCTTACCTTGCAATATTCTCTCTGCCTTTGTTTCTTCTTAGTCTACTAATGTGTATTTTGCTAAGAAAACCACTCACCTTCTAATTGCTCTGAATATACAATACCTTTAATTAAATCCTTCTTCACCTTACTTTCAAAAGCCCAACCTTATTTCTTCACTCTCATATCCTGACAAGTCCCTTCCCATGACTTCTGCTTCTGCAAGTCACTAACCTTGAATTGCCTTCCTAAAATGTTTCCATGCAACTATTCTCCTTATTTCCTTCAAGTCCCAGTGTGGTGCAGTGGACATAGTAGGATTCAAGAGAGTTGGGTTTGAATCCCAGTTCAGCCATGGAAACTCACTGGGGGTATGGTACTCATAAAACCACTCCTTATCTTGAAAGTCCTATTATGGTCGCTATAAGTCAGTTCCAACTTGCTTGCAGATCATATATAACTTCTCAAAATTAACTTTTTCCAGAAAGCCCCCAAATCATGCTCCTAATTCCAATAATGTATTATATTGCCAGCACACACTCAAAGCCAATGGAATATTGGAGACTGGGTGATAATTATTCAGTACAATGGGATTCAAGGATGGCTTTTTAAACAAAAGTCTGCCTCCATTCGGCATTCTGGTACTCTGTCTTGCTTCAAGAAGGAATCCAACACCCGTGTGAAAGTCCATGTAATGTCCCCCATCCTAAACTCTTGCCTCCATTCTGTCCCTGCTTCTTTGTATAAGAATTGTATACCTATTGAGTCACCCAACTTTATTTGAAACTTTATGTATGAAACAGTGGTTTTTTTTTTTACATTTATATATATATATTATTAAGGGTAACATAGGGATTACAAAAGGTAAAAGGGAGTGGAAGGAAAGGAAAAGGGTTTTGGGTTGGGGAGGATAGGAGAACACAATATACACCATCATCCAATCAAATCATATTGCAAAAAACAGATCTACTTTCAGCTTTTTTTTTTTTGTAGTTCAGTTGCCCTCTTACTATCCACTTACAACTTTATTTTTAGTTTAAAACTATGTTATTCCGACACTATCTGAGACCCATCTCCATTTGTATGATAAATCCCGTTCTTCAATTTTCTTTTGGCTTAGACAGCTATTAATCACATCTAAATTGTTATCTATTTCTGTCTCATTCCATACTTTCTCAATAAACTCTTGTTTCAGTGACTCTGTTTTCTTCCAATTTTTGGGAGAGGAAAATGAATCCAACACAACCATCCAATTTTCAATATCACATTTTCTATCTGTAGTAATTGAATAGATCACTGGATAACTCTTTACCCCTTCTATGTTGCTTGATACCTTATTCAATAGGGGCTGTTCTGGAGTTGCTACATTTTTACTTGACTGTAATTCAGCATCTGATGATCTCTCTTTTATCAGGTTTTCTATCTGATTAAAATGTTCATTTATTTGCTGAAATCCTGATATTATTATTTTCTGCATATTAATCTGCCATTCCTTGTCTATTTTTTGTGCCATCATTCCCACCCCTAATTTCTTCCTCTCAACCATAAACAAATGCTATCATATATATATATATATATATATATATATATATATATATATATATATATATATATATATATATATATATATATATATAAAAATCACATATAAGTCCACTTTTAATCCAAAAGCTTGCAATACAACTGTGGCAGAATTAGCCTTTTTCCTGCAAAAAGTCAACAGAGTTCTATTATCAGGATCCCACGAAGTCCAGCCAAAAAGGCCGAAATTTCAGATCACCAGTTTCAGTCTCTCCAGCAAATCACCTTATAATCCAACTGATCTTCTTTCCATTAGTCCAAAGTCCCTAGAGTCCATTAAGGAAAACTCCAGTCCTTGTTTTCCGGTCTGCTCAGCCCAGCTAGTCAGTTGTCGCTGATTCGTTTCCTCCTCTGTCTGTTCTTATGTTCTAAAAATAGCAACTCATCCCGTCTTCTTCCAAAAACCAGATAGACGTCTATTTCAGAGTCCCACACAGACTAGTTCCTCCACATTAAGCCGCAATCGCTAAGTTCCAGTCTCATAAATCCTATCCCTCGGTGTTTTCCTCCGGGATTTTTAAGAACAAATAAGTTTCCTTCACTGTCCCTCTTTTTGGCCGTGAGCCAGCCTGTTGCTTCCAAGACAGTTTAAGAATTCAAGAGGCAGAGGCAGAGGCAGGCTGGTAAGCTAACGTTCGCCTCTTCTTTCCTCCTTTTGCCAAATTCTTTTCACTCTACCTTTTTTTTCCAGCTTAATAGGGCTGTTCATAGATCAAAAGCTTCAATTAATTTTCAAAATTATAACGCTTGTTCTCTTCTCCTCCTTTGGGTACTCACGGTTCAGTGCCAAAGAAAATGGCTCCCGCATCGATTCGTGCTTGAGTGAATCTTACAGATGGAAGAGATACTGGGTCGCCACCCACTTTCTCCCCCTCCTGTCGTCACCAAATGCTTCGGATAAACCTCTCCTGGTCTCTCCTTCGACCCCCTTATTTCTAGGGGAGTCCCAAATCGAGCAGTTCCAACATTTTCCAGGGAGCTTCTTCCCTGGTGCTGCTGGCTTCACCACGACAAGCCCCGCCTCATGTATGAAACAGTGGTTGAAGGTTTTCAACGGTTTTTATTTATTCTAGAACACCAGTTATAACAAACAGTAAAAATATCAAATTAAGAAAAAATTATTGCCACAATATCATGCTTGTATGTAAGTAAATGCCAGAATCAAAGCATACTAAAAAGATAAGAATATGGTAAAATAGTGTACTTTTAAAAGAGAAAATTACTCAAATTCATTAAAAATATATGCACAGTATCAAGGTTCTAATTCTTGACCAAAGAATCCAAAAATGCAGTAACTATATGATTTTTTGGCTTTCTTCTTGGTAACATGAAGTTAGAGAATATCTTAGTGTTACATTAGCCTAATAGCTTTTATTCAAGGGAAAAAGAACTTGAAATGCAACAGTAACAGTATCCTGCAGTATTTCAAAACAAATTTCTAATTTAAAAATGAAAAAACAAAACTAACATTTATTTCAGAATAAGGGTAGCCTTATTGCGCATAAACACACACAATTTAAAGTACTGGTCTTGTTAAATTATTAAGCGTGCTCTCATAGGAATACAAAATCTTCAAAGGTTCTCTAAGTTCTAGAATAATCCTCAGCAAAAATTTCTTAAAGAAAACAATATAAGATTTTTATTGGAAGCAGAGATAACTGAAAAGTGCAAAAACTGCGCACTTTGCAGACCTGAGTTGCCATTGGAAAGAGGGTATCTTATATCTATGCTGGGTTATAATGTAAATTCTGACATTAATCCTAAGAATCCTGGCCTTTGACTGAGGCTATTCAAAATTAAGTACAGACCATTGAGAGCCTGATTTTTCTGACTTTCAGTTTGTAATACCTTGTCCCTCTGCTCACTTTTCACAATAGAAAGTTGTCATAAATCACTAAAATACTCCTTCCTTCATGACTAAGAACATGGCCATTTATACATGAAAATTATTACATGAATGTAGAACTGCACACCATTATTTAGATACAATACATATTACCTTGGAAAGACATCACATTACATGTGGCTAGATTGGAAAATAATTTCTCCCTTTGTGTGAAGCATAAGTGTACTGCATCTTACTTCCCCATAATCTAGTACATCTGCCCGCCTCCAACATCAGCAAATATCCACATGGAACCATAATGTTTGAATGGGGGCATCTTCCAATACCTTGCAGTATCCAGAGAGCAGTTAATTTAATGTAGCCAATTGTCTAGATAAAATCTGTGAACTGACCACATGATCTGGACCTACACGTTATATACATGTAAACCTCAGTTTTATTTCATGACAAACCACAAGATGAAGAATGTTTAAGTATAATGCAATGTGAAGACTGAAAGATTATCTGTAGAAGTAAGCAGATTGGATTCTTGAACTACAACACCCATAATTCCTGAGGCAGCATAACTATGAGATAACTGAGGGATTGCAGGTTTTGCAGTGGGGAAAAAAAAGACACAAGCCTACACATCTCTACTTAGCTCTAAACTCTGAAGTGAGTGCTGGGTCAAAGTGAGCTTATTATAAAGTTCACACAGGAGAGTAGCCAAGATCAGATTAAAGCACAGAACACTAGATACATCTGCACACTGTAACAGTATCATAAAATCACGAAGTAGTATTTTAGACAGAAGTCATTCACAAAGGTCTGTCTTATTTTGATACAAATTTCCTTCCTTTAATGTTACTTAGCTGTAGATCCACTGTGAGCCCTGTTGCCCCACAGACTGGGGACAATCCTACTCATGTATCCATCACATCTAGCAATGTAGACAAGTGGAGTTCACAAGCCATTTCTTTTTCTCTGTTAGCCCTAATGAGTTGTTTTAAGTATGTAAGTTTGTGAGACGGAGAGATTCCTGTGTCTTTCAGTTCTGTCCAGCTTCCAGCCTGAAGTGCAGAGCAGGGTGGAGAGAAAGAAACAGATAAAAATGTAAAATTAATGTGAAAATCTGCAGAGGAAGAATATAGCCCTGAGACAGTGAAGCTCTATTTCACTATTATGCCCTGAACTCATGATGTAAGGACATTGGACATGAACACTGGGACTGCTCCATTGCCACATCCCTTTAAACCCCAACCTTCCTGCATTGAGAAGGAAGGTCTGCCACTTTCTAGTGAACATGTGTAGTCCACCAGACCATAAATGGAAGCCTTTGTGTGGTTGGGAACTCTGAAAAAGCAGGCTTCTGGATCTGCTCAATGTAGGGAGGTTGGGTACTGAGTTGGGGGATGAGAAGTGAGAGCGTATAATTCAGGCTTCCCTGAATGCCCCAAGAGAACCAGCAATTTTCTATTTTTAATTTATTGATAAAGCTTAGAATTTAATCTCATGTTCCCATTATTTGACTCAGTTCCTCAAACTCCTTTCCTGACAAGTATCAAGCACAGGTATTTGCTCTGTTTTTTTAACTGAAGAGACAGAAAGAATTCAGTTTCTCTAATATCTAATTTGCCTTTCTCACTTTGAAAGTAAGCACTTTGAACTTCATTGTCCAACGATCTAATTCACTCGCCTGTATGTGCTTGCGTGATCCATTTTTAAATATCTGGGGGCCCAAGGTTGGGAACCACAGCTTTACACCGTTCATTAACTATGTTACTGAACTCTTGGAGTTGGAGATGGCTTCTTGATCTTCACTACAGATTCTTGTTGAGTTATTACTATAGTCTTGAGTATTCTAGAAACTCCTAACTTTCCCTTCATCTTCCTTTTCATACATCTCTCCTAATTTTTTTTAATACTTCTCCTTTTGAAAATAAGTGCTTTGAACTTGTTTAGCAATTTCTTGCTTAAATTAAACAGAATATATGAAGAATATATCCATTCTGTTGGGTGCAGATGATTGATTGATTGATTGATTGATTGGATTTCTATCCCGCCCATCTAGACCAAAGGTGTACTCTGGGCGCTTTGCAAATTTAAAAACAATAAAACCAAATTATGATGATTCCACATACCTAGAAAACAAGCAGGAGCCACATGGCATAAAACAGTTACTGAACTGACTTACCCCATGTCAATATAACCAAGCACAGATTGGAAAAACAGCAGAAAGTATAGGAAAGAAGGACATACATACATCCAGACTAATCCACTAAAAAGCCCATGTTGTAAAACTAAGCAGAAAAGTTATAGTGAAATAACAGAAGGTGAGCATGGAAGGTGACTAAAAAAGGTAATAGAGATTATAGAGGGAAAAGACACTACCATGGTGATGACCTGCGAGTATATGTAATGTTTGTCTTTGTGCCTAAATATAACACTGCATACACAACTGGTTGCACTAGTGGAAATTAAAATGAGAGAACTGGAGCAGTGAGCAGTCACAGCTGAGGCTATAAGAGAAAATGAAGAATACATAGACAGAACTTGAGCAAAATCAGCTAAGGGAGGCACTGGAAGTGGAAGAACAACAAGATAAAGCAGAGGAGGTGAGTGTTGAAGAGAATATAAACACCATGGAGGAAGAAGCATCATGTGAAAAAAAATCACAATTAGGAGCAAAAAAAAAGAAAAAAAAAAAGGAAAACACTCTTCACCAGTGGAATTGAAAACCCATTTTCAGATTCTTGAAGAGGTGTCTGACAGACAGGAAGACAGGAGACCCTGCAGGACAGTAAGAGAGAGACAGCCAACCTACACTCTACAAAAAGAAGAGAATAATAGTTGTAGTGTGAGACTGTGTGGGATTGAAACCAAAGGATGTCAGGAAGATCTTTGGACTTGCCAAGTATGCTGTCTTCCTGAAGGAGAGAGATTAAGGATGTAACAGAATGATTGCCATCACCAACAAAACCACTGATACATTAATATGAGAACAAAAGACATAACCCAGGGTTGTGTCTTTTGTTCTCATAGTAATGTATCAGTGGTTTTGCCGGTGGTGGCAATCCTTCTGTTACATCCTTAATCTCTCTCCTTCAGGAAGAGATCACATCAGACTCTGAGACTCTGGGGAGGAAATTAAGGACTCTCAGGCCCAGTAGTTTATCCTACTAGTATTCAGAAGAGGAACAGAAAGAGAAAGGAAGATAGATTGTTGGGAAACGATGAGTTTCATCTCACAAGAATTGGAAAGTTTGGCTGCAGCATGAAGAATTTAAACAGGAGGGCTTTAAACTGAGTTGAAAAAGGGAGGGAGACACAAACTTGGAGGTAAAGACAGATGAAGGCTTATACACAATAAAAGCAACAGAGCAAGCTGCTCTAATAGAATCCAATATTAGTCTTTACAAAAATAGGAAGGAAACCATGTAACAAATCAAACGATGTCCAATGGCTCTATACTAATGCCAAAGGTATGGGAAATAAGCAAAAACAACTGGACATCTTAATTCAGGAAGGGAAATACACCTTCATAGGGTTCGCTGAAATTTGGTGTGATGATTCTTATGACTGGAATGCAGCAATTGAAGGATATAAATTGTCCAAAAAAGACCATAACTAATAGAAAAAAGGTAGAGTTATACTGTATGTCAAAAATACATAGTCCTGCACAGAAATACAGGAGGATGAGCTTAGCTGTCACTTCGAGATCATAATGGGAGGCAACAAATAAAAGGAACATGGTAATTACAATCTATTACCAACTGCACAGGGATGTGGTGGCGGCGCTGCGGGTTAAACCGCAGAAGCCTCTGTGTTGCAAGGTCAGAAGACCAGCAGTCGTAAGATTGAATCCACATGATGGAGTGAGCTCCCATCGCTTGTCCCAGCTCCTGCCCACATAGCAGTTCGAAAGCATGTAAAAATGCAAGTAGATAAATAGGTACCACCTCGGTGGGAAGGTAACAAACAGCGTTCCGTGTCTAGTCGCGCTGGCCACGTGACCACGGAAACTGTCTTCGGACAAACACAGGCTCTATGGCTTGGAAATGGGGATGAGCACTAGAGTCGGACACGACTGGACTAAATGTCACAGGGAACCTTTACCTTTACCTTACCAACTGCACAATCAAGGAGAAGATGTGGATGAAACCTTTGAAAAACAAACATCAGGTACTACAAAGAGACATTGTGAAGCTGTAATGGAAAACTTCAGCCAGGAAGCACATTCTGTCTAAAATGGTGCTTCCAAGAAATTCCTGGTTTGTGTTGCTGGTAATTTAAGAAATTACAGGGTTAGCTATCCTCAATTCTAACCAATAGGGATCACTTAGTCATTGAGGTGGCAGTAAGGGTAACTCTAGGAGAAATGACCATGTTTATACTTAAGTACTTGATTTCAAAGGAAGCAAAAGCTGAATGTAGCCACATTTAAGGATTTAAGGAAAGCCAATTATAATAAACTCAGAACAATAAGTAAGGTTGCACGGCAAGAGATCATAATAAGAAAAGGAGCTGAAGATGGGTGGGAGATTCTTAAAAAGGAAATTCTAAAGGCAGAACTACAAACAATTCCAAGAAAAAAATATGGAAGCCAGAAAAAAAGCCATCACAAAAAGCGCAGAAAGGACCCTAAAACAACAAAAAAAGGTACATATAGGAAGTAGAAGGAAGGCTAGGTCATAAAGGAAGAGTAGCAAAGGTAGAAAAGAATTGCAGGGATGGCATTAGGAAGGCAAAAACTGAGAAGCAGTTGAGGTTAGCAAGATAAAAGCCAGAAAAAGCATTCCTCAGGTACAGGCGTAGCAAAAGACAAAAAAAAGAAAAGAAATGGTGGTTCAGCTGTTCAATGCCTATGGCAAAATGATAACAGACAGAAAAGGCGTAAGTATTTATCTCCTACTTCAGGTCAGTTTTCTTCCAAAAGGGAGTCTATGATGCTACTAGCAAATGTGAAGTACAAGTGAGATTACAAGACAAATAGACAAAAGAATATCTAATTACTTTGGATTAATTCAAATCTCCAGGGCCTCATGAATCTGTTATTTTCTTGAAATTATAGAGGATGGATGAAATGCCAGATGATTGGAGGAGGGCTAATATTGTCCCTATCTCCAAAAAGGGGACTACAGACCAGTCAGCCTGACATCAATCTTCAGGAAAATTCTGGAGCAGATTATAAAGCAGTCAGTTCGCAACCACGTTGAAAATAATTCAGTGATAACTAGAAGCCAAGATGGATTTGTCAAAAACAAATCGTGCCAGACTAATCTGATCTAATGTTTTGATCAGGTAAACCTCCCTGATATGAATATTTGTCTTTTGACAAAGTGCCCCATGATATTCTGATTAGCAAGCTAACTAGTTGCGGGTTGGATAGCAAAACTGTCAGATCGTTTGACAGTTGGTTACAGAATTGTACTCAGACTATGCATATCAATGGCTCCTTCTCAAACTGGGAAAAGGCAACAAATTGGGTACCCCAAGACTCAGTCATGGGCCTGGTGCTCTTCAATATTTTTATGAATGATTTGAATAAGAGAGTGCAGGGAATCTTACTAAATTTGCAGATGACACAAAATTGGGTGGAATAGCTGATACTCTGGAAGACAGAAACAAAATTCAAATTGATTTTGATAGTCTTGAGCACTGGGCTGAAAATAAGGGAATATAATTTAAAGGGGATCAGTGATAGACAGTTACAAGATGGGAGATACTTGGCTCAGTAATACTACATGTGAAAAGGATCTTGAAATTGTTGTAGATTTCATTGTAGCTGATCTACAATGTGGCTGCAAAAAAAAAGCAAATGCTATTTTAAGTTGTATTAACATAAGGATAGTCTCCAAATCCCATGAAGTAGTAGTTCCCCTATATCTGACACAGGTTAGGCCTCATATTGAATACTGTGTCCAGTTCTGGATACCACACTGTTAAGAAAGATGCAAATAAATTGGAACAGGTTTAGAGGAGGGCAAAAAGGATGATCTGGATGAACTGGAAACTAAGCCCTATGAGGAAAGACTGAAAGATCTACGCACGTTTAGCTTTAGAAAAGATGACTGAGGGGAGATACAATTACTCTGTTCAAATACTTGAAAAGTTGTCATACAGAGAAGAGGCAGGATCTATTCTTAATCATTCCAGAGTACAGAATATTAATAAGGGGCTCAAGTTATAGGAAGCCAGATTTCAGCTGAGTATCATGGAAAATGTCCTAACAGTATGACAATGGAGCCAATTATCTTGGGAGGTAGTGAGTACTCCAAGATTGGATGCATTAAAGAGAAAGCCATAAACTTTAATTTGGACTTACAGGCCCTTTCCAACTCCACTGTTCTATGATCCTGTGATACTTTGAGAGCAAAGGATTCCCTTGCCTTTTTTCTGGTTGAACAGTGTGGATTTTTCCTCTGCATTGTTCACAGATGTCCACAACACTATGATAATTGTTTCCAAATGGTTCAAGAACACTGATGTCTTATGATAGGTGTTGGGCACTAAGTATAATTAAGCCCTGGCCACTTTCCCTTAGGGTTAGGTCCATGACCAGTTATTCCAGAGTGGCTGAAATCATGTTGCTGTAAGTTATACCATGTAAGGCTACAACATTTTTCAGAAAGCAAACATTTCCTATTTCTCCCCCGAAAGTCCCAAGGCTCTCATGGTGGAAAAGATTTCCAGCCATTAAAGACTTCTGCTCCTCCCTGTCTCACAGCTTCCAACAGCTTCCTGATGATGAAAGGGATTCTGTGGGAGCCTTGGAACCTTTGAGAGAGAAACTGGAATTGTTTTCTTTCCAAAAAAACTGCCACAGCTGATGACATCATTAGCCTCACATGGAATAACATATGGTTTTCAGCTATTAATTTTTAGTAGCTAGAAACTTATATTTTTTGTGATTGAAATATGCATTTATGCAAGTGAAACTGAATTTTTTCTTTTAAATGCAACCTTGATTTCATTAGCAATTTCAATGTTTTTCTGTGTTGATGAGAGGGATGCTTTAGGGGCTCAATATTGTCATAGCAATTCAGTAGAGGAGTCTGCCTCCTTTGAGCATTAACCAGTTTAGCGCTCTATCGTATGATGTATAGTGACACCATCACAGGACATCCTTCTCTATCTTTCTTTGAGAATCCTGTACTATTCCTTTCAGGTTTTACCTCTGGGCTTCTTGACACTGGTGCTTTGGTCAGTGGGCAAATAATCTGAGGCCCAGACACCAGAGTTCCAGGAAGGTAAAGAGGAAGAGATGGGTAATCCTGAAGTATCTCGGAATCTTCAGCTAACAAATGTTGCAGCTGCTCATCAAATCTAAACAAAACAAGGAGAAAGAAAAAGTATCTAATTTATAATGTGATTACATTTTTCCTTTGTTCTTTCTGCTCATAGTTTAGCATGCCATTTTAATCTCTAGGAAACTTCCAAGCTTCTTCTCTGAATCCTGCAGAGATATCTACAGCACAGACGGATGAATGAAGCCATCTGTATTCAAGGTTCTACTTTCATGCACAAACAGGAATTTGCCCTTTGGATTTTTTAGACTCTAACCCCTAGAATTCTCCAAGATTTCTCCAGGCAAAATTTTGGGAGTTTTAGCCCACATACTCACACATACAGACACCTATATTCCTTTCACGTAGCAGGACCTGTCTTGGAGCCTCTGCATCTGTCTTGGGTCTGTTGTTAAAGTACCAAAATAATTTTTTTTTAAAAAAAGGCAGCTTGCTGATGGGGGCTGGTTACAGGGATCACACAACCATTGTGTTACAGCTGTTCCACTAGCTGCTAATCTATTTCCGGGTTAAATTCAAAGTGCTGGCTAACTTATAAAAGCCCTAAATGGCTTGGGCCAAGCTATCTCAAAGACTGTGTCTCCCATTATGGGCCTGCTCAGGAATTAAGATCATCAGGAGAGGCCTTTCTCTTGGGCATACCACCTTCACAGGTGTGTTTAATGGGGACACAAGTGTGTTGCTGCTCCCAGACTTTGGAACTCCCTCCCACAGGAGGCCAAACTGACCCCATCTTTGCTGTCCTTCCACAAGCAGGCAAAGGTCTTTCTCTTCAGGCAAGCTTTCCCTCAGCAACCTGTGTGTGATTTTTAGATGGACTGTTATACATTATTGCTTTGAATGTGTTTTTAGTATTGCTTGCATTTCTGAGTGGTATTTGTTTATTCCTTTTAATATTTGTATCTTTATTATTTGTAGTTTTAATTATTGTCTTTTAATGATGTAAGCCACCTTTATATACTCATTGTTTTTAGCTTTAAATATTGTCTTTCATTTATGTAAGCCACCTTGGGTCCTTTTTAAGGAAAAAGGTGGGGTAAAAACATCTTAAACAAACAGGAAGATACCACAGTGCTTTCTGGGAGTTGTAGTCTCTTTGCCCTTTAAGGTCTACACACAGCACTTCTCAAAGGTGCCCAGAAAGCACTGTGGCAACTTTCACTTTTTTACATTAATAACATAAAGTAGGTCTGAGGCAGGCATGGAGCCTCGAAGCCAGGCCTGGCTTCAGGTGAGCAAAATACAGTGTCTAGAGATGGGCATGAATTTAGATGCTGTGCGTTCCCTTCCCTCTTCTCCCTGGCTGGATCCCCCACTCATCAGCTAGTGTGCACTCCTCTCTTCTTCCTCTTCAGCAGGAGCACAGCCTTCCCTGCCCCCACCTCCTTGGCTGATCGCCCACTGAGATAAGGAGGCAGGATAGGCAAACCTGTGCTCCTGCTGGGGACTGACTGAACAGCCAAAAAGGAGGAGAGAAGTGCACTCCAACCAATGAGTCGGTAATTGGCTGAGGAAGTGGGAGAAAGGAACATGCAACAGCTCTGGTGCTCTGCATATGAACTGGCACGAACCTCTGAAACAAGGTTCGTGCCTATCTCTAATAGTGTCTGAAGGTGTTTCTAGTCTGCCTGGGGAATTCTTGGAGAATTTTGGGAGCTGGAGTCCAAAAAATGGAAAATGGAATGGAAAAACACTCTACACAAATTGCTTTACTACATACAATTGGGTAAGCTTAAGAGAATAGGTTCAGAGAAAAGAAGAAAGACAAGTTTGAAGTGACCTTTTGTTTTGTACTACAAGATACCTAGAACACCAAGAAGATGCTCAGACAATCTGGGACCATGGTCCTGTGAAAAAGAGAAACAAAGAACTCAAGTTCAGGGTTTCCTGTTTCTCCAGATGCACGATCTGGACAGGTGGGATCTATCAAATCTAGTGCCTTTTAGGCAGGAAACAGGATCTTTCTTCACTTGATTCCCAGACCAGGTACAGCAACCAAGATGTAATGAAGTAGTTTTGCTAACCCTTGGCTTCCTATAGAAGCAAAAAAATGTCTTGCTAAACCTAAAGCTTTACCTCTTGCTTTCTTTTTTTTCCAGCTGCAGTTTGGCAGACAGGCACTTGGGGAGAAGATCCACTTCTGAAACAGCCATTGTTAGATCTTCACCACCAAAAATATTTATTTCCTTATTTCTTTTATTTCCTTGGCAGGTGCAATATTCACTTGGAGACAGTGAAAAGGAATATAACTTTCCAAAAGAGTTAGTCTTTATTTTGGACCTAGAGATACAAAATAACAAGGAAAAAGACTAACTATCTGCAAGAATAATTGAATGTCAATGCACTCACAGCAATAAGCAGAATGTAAGACCAGCCCTAGGAGTCCAGACCATCTGGTTCAGCATCCTTTTTGCAACAGTGATTAGCCAATAATTCCAGGAAACACATAAGCAGGACATGAAGGCTTTTCCCCATTAGTTAGTCCAACACCTGGTATTTAGAGATACACTACCTCTAAACATTTAGCTAGTTTAGATGTAAACAAACAAATACGTCTTGTATGAAATACAGTATATTTCTTTCATCTATTCAGAATCTACTGCCAGTCAACTTCCCTGGACGACTTTTGAGTTCTAAGCCCAAAGCAGTGCAGATTATGCTCATGTATATGACTAAAATGGTTGTGGGGACTTAGATATAGGCTCTGTTCCTTGAACAAGTCCTGTGGTGCAGTGGTAAAACTGCAATACTGCAGTCAAGCCTTTCCTCATGACCTGAGTTTGATCCCAATGGGTTCAGGTAGCAGGCTCAAGGTTGACTCAACCTTCCATCCTTCTGAGGTCAGTAAAATATCCAGCTCATGGGGGGGAGGGGGAAAGAGTGTACCCAGCATAATTAAATTGTAAACCACCCAGAGAGTCCTCTAGCATTATGGGGCGGTATATAAGTCAAAACAACAACAACATCACTCCCTTGCATCAGGACATGTTTGAAGGTCTGCAAGGGCTTTGCAATAGTTTTTGGTTGAATGCTACTACAAAACCATGATAAGATCAGGTTTCTAGTCATGGGATACATAATCAGATGCATGTGATCACTAAGCCTTCTGTCAACATTTGTCATCACTATGCAAATGTCCATGATACCATGGGATGCATGGGAATGTGTGTGGGCAGGGTTTATTATGTGTGCCTACATCCTCCGTCACTCTTTCGGCATTACGCACATTCAAGTGCATACCTGACTCTAGTGTACATGAAAGCTGAAGAAAAAACTGTTAACACTATATGTAATTACACAAATCTCTAATTTACCTTTTCCCCGCTCCTATTAGCTATCTTTTTTCTAAACCAAGAAGGCCCAAAGGTTATTAACTTTTCTTGTATCTTCTGGTTCAAACATCTGTTCATTTAAATTGCCTTTTTTAGTTCAGCAATAGTAACCAGAACTATATTCCTCATTCCATGTAGCTACTTCATAAAGCTTTTTCTACTGGTCATTTTATTTTAATTTCTCTTCTTTATGAATAGATAATTGGTTGTTTTTCTTGCATCTGCATATTAAATTAACATGTTCAATGAACCAATTCATCTCAGTCCTAAAATATTTCTCATTGATATTTACAGTATATCACAGAAGTGAGTACACCCCCTCACATTTCATAAATATTTTAGTATATCTTCATAAATATTTTAGTATATTTCATAAATATTTTAGTATATCTAAACTACTGGCAACAAAAGTGAGTACACCCCTAAGTGACAATGTCCAAATTGGGCACAAAGTGTCAATATTTTGTGTGGCCACCATTATTTTCCAGCACTGCCTTAACCCTCTTGGGCATAGAGTTCACCAGAGCTTCACAGGTTGCCACTGGAGTCCTCTTCCACTCCTCGATGATGACATCACAGAGCTGGTGGCTGTTAGAGACCTTGTGCACCTCCACCTTCCGTTTCAGGATGCCCCACAGATGCTCAATAGGGTTTAAGTCTGTAGACATGCTTGGCCAGTCCATCACCTTTACCCTCAGCTTCTTTAGCAAGGCAGTGGTCGTTTTGGAGGTGTGTTTGGGGTGGTTATCATGTTGGACTACTGCCCTGCGGCCCAGTCTCTGAAGGGAGGGGATCATGCTCTGCTTCAGTATGTCACAGTACATGTTGGCATTCATGGTTCCCTCAATGAACTGGAGCTCCCCAGTGCCAGCAGCACTCATGCAGCCCCAGACCATGACACTCCCACCACCATGCTTGACTGTAGGCACGACACACTTGTCTTTGTACTCCTCACCTGGTTGCCACCACACACGCTTGACACCATCTGAACGAAATAAGTCTATCTTGGTCTCACCAGACCACAGGACATGGTTCCAGAAATCCATGTCCTTAGTCTGCTTGTCTGAAGCAAACCGTATGCGGGCTTTCTTGTGCATCATCTTTAGAAGAGGCTTCCTTCTGGGATGACAGCCCTGGAGATCAGTTTGATGCAGTGTGCGGTGTATGGTCTGAGCATTGACAGGCTGACCCCCACCCACCCACCCCTTCAACCTCTGCTGCAATGCTGGCAGTACTCATACATCTATTTCCCAAAGCCAATCTCTGGATGTGACGCTGAGCACGGGCACTCAACTTCTTTGGTCGACCATGGCGAGGCCTGTTCTGAGTGGAACCAGTCCTGTTAAACTGCTGTATGGTCTTGACCACCGTGCTGCAGCTCAGTTTCAGGGTTTTGGCAATCTTCTTATAGCCTAGGCCATCTTGATGTACAGCAACAATTCGTTTTTTCAAATCATCAGCTAGTTCATTACCATGAGGTGCCATGTGGAACTTCCAGTGACCAGTCAGAGAGTGAGAGCGATAACACCTGCTCCCCCTTCACACATGACACTTGTGACACTAACGGGTCTCATGACACCAGGCAGGGAAAAGGGCTACTTGCGCCCAATTTGGACATTGTCAATTAGGGGTGTACTCACTTTTGTTGCCAGTGGTTTAGACATTAATGGCTGTGTGTTGGGTTATTTTGAGGGGACAGCACATTTACACTGTTATACAAGCTGTATACTCACTGCTTTACATTGTAGCCAAATGTCATTTCTTCAGTGTTGTCACATGAAAAGGTATAGTAAACTATTTATGAAATGTGAGGGGGTGTACTCACTTCTGTGATATACTGTACAAAAATTTCAGATCCCACTCTGCAGTTTTATGCTTCAATGAGCATCATTTTAAACTTCCTTACATTGACCCTCATCTGTCATTTTCTTTTTTTTTATTTTTTTATTTCTGTTAGAAATGTTGGGATAATAGCAATCTTGCATGCACTAACACTGAGAATCAGTGGGTGGATGTGTTACAGCCTAAGATGACTGTCCTTTGTCACCAACTTATTGATAAAGTTTTTTTCTACTTCTGGCATTTAAGGCAAGCCCTTGCCTCCAGTTCCTGTTTGTTTTTTGCTTCCATTATTTTGTTGATAGCTCTTTTCTTACTTTGACCATCCTGCAAATAGCAAGCATGCACGGGCTCCTGCAAGCTGGAGACTCTAATTTTTTCTCCTTTTTTCTTCTGATTGTAATTACAGATGGTAACTGTAAGTAAAGGTGCTTTTAAAAAAACTTTAACAACTTCTAGAGTGATTTTTACCATACAAAGTTTTATTTACAAACCAAGGAGGATGTTTTGGTGAGATTGGACTGATCTCTCCACATTTCTGTGTTGTTGTTTTGTTTTGCTTTATACTTTGCTAACTAAAGGAATAAAGAAATTCCTAGAAAGCCTTTTTACCAAAAAGCCTCAACCAGAAAAATATACATATTTATATGACATAAACCTGTACAATATACACTTCATAAGAGATTAGGAAATCTCACCTTCCTTGATTTTGTTGGATTGCTTTTTGAGTTTTTAATCTGGCTTCTTCCCATAAGAAAGGACAGGTAAATTTTTTCAAGTGCTCCTGAATGAAATATACATGTATCTGGCCATCTTTGTTCACTGCTTCTGTAAGATGCAAAAACACCCCTCCCTAGTCAAATCTGCAGTAGAATGGATTTTCCAGGCTCATCATAAATTATGGTGGAAAACAGCAACGGTGCATCAAGTTAGTTACAGAATGAAAAAAACTAAATGATTGGCTGAGAAAAAACACACACAAGTCTCTCTTGGGATTAATGGCGTTCTTTCTTCATTTCAGTCCATGTGTTCAGTACATATACAGGAATTTCTAGATCTAATTTGCAGTATAAAATCACATATATTTGCATCTTTTTTCAGACACTAGTTTTTAAGAACTATATTTTTTTTATTTCTGCAAAAGGAATATTTGTGCAAATACACAATTATTCAATAACCTAATCAAACAGATGGAAATCAAAGAAATGAGGCAAATAATTTAATTTAACAAGAGTAGAAAAATAGGCCTAAAACTGAATATTAAATTATTAGTATTATCTTAAAAATATTTCTACACAGCATGTCACAGTACAGCCGACTTTACTCTATCAACAATATAGAACACATTTTTTTCCTTTGTTAATAATACTCTGTATGTCTGAATTGCCAACAACAAAATGAAGGGCAATATAACATTTAAAACAGTTAAAAGAGATACAGTAGATACTAAGAACATAAGAGCTCTGCTGGATCAGGCCAAGGGGCCATCTAGTCCAGCTGGACTAGATGGTGGCCCTACCAGATGCCTCTTGGGAGCACACGAGACAACTAGATACCTGTCTCCTGATACCCCTCCACTGCATCTGGCATTTGGAGGTACCTTCCTTTTAAGCCTGGAGATTATACATCCTCATCATGGCTTGTAACTTGCAATGGACTTTTCCTACAGGAATCTGTCCAATCCCCTTTTAAAGGCATCTAGGTCAGATGCCATCACCACTTCCTGTGGCAAGGAGTTCCACAGACTAACAACATGCTGGGTAAAGAAATATCTTCTTTTGTCTGTTCTCACTCTCCCAATACTCAATTGGAGTGGATGTCCCCTGGTTCTAGTATTGCGTGAGATGGAAAAGAGCTTTCCTCTATCCACTTTATCTATCCCCTGCATAATTTTATACCTCTCTATCATGTCCCCCCTCAGGTGCCTCAGGTGCCCCAAATGCTGTAGCCTTTCCTCATAAGGGAGGTGCCCCAGCCCAGACATCATTTTAATCGCTCTCTTCTGCACCTTTTCCAGTTCCACTATGTCTTTTTTGAGGTGCGGCAATCAGAACTGTACGCAATACTCCAGGTAAGACTGATGTAGTGCAAAATCAAGTACAGATGAATACTGTGAGAGTTTTTGAACCAGAAAAAAAGCTAATGTATTACAAATTCAGATTATTCAGCAGAAGGACATACACAATCAAATCTCCAGTTGAGAGGAATACCAGAAAAAAGGGTGGAGGAAAAGGGATTAACCCAAGTCATTTTAGAATGGGTAAAATTCGTAATGCCCAAGATGGAAACGTCCAAGTGGGATACTGAAAGATGCCATCGATGGGGGAGAAAAAGAGGATCAAAAGGAGTGCCAAGAGATGTGTTGGTTCGTTTTTGGAACTACCTCAAAAAACAGGAATTGATAAATGCTTTAAGAGCTAAACCTGAGTCTTTGAAGATATATGGAGCACCGATTCAGGTTTTTAATGACCTGTGTGATCAAACTATCAAATGGCGAGGGATGAGACAGATTACTACCATTTTAAGAGATAAAGTAATGATACCATTGGGAGTATCCAGTGGTCCTGAGGATCTTCTTTAATGGAAAGGTATATCAAAAAGACATTTGTGAAAATCTACTGAATTGGATGAATGAGATTTTCCTTATCTAAAGGAAAATGAGGGGCACAAATGAAGAAAACGGAGGGTCTGGAACAGGGTCTCAGGTCTGAACCAGAAAGCAATATGGATGTAGATTTGATTGATGAGGAGAAAAATAAAGAGGAGCAGACAAAACAAATGAAGGGGGAGAGTTCAAAGCTGGAGAGGGTGAAGGGAAAGAAAGGAAAGAAGTGAAATCTAAAAGTAATTGCTGAGTATTGTTATGTTTATTTTTTTAAAATGGTGTAAGTAGGAACATATTGTATTAGAATGTGAATTTCTTTTTCTTATTTTCCTAATCTGTTCTTTAACACTTGGGTTTTTATTACTGTTAATATTAATACTAATATTTGATACTTAAGGATAAAAATGAGCAATTAGGATAGGTAAAAATAATTAAAGAAAAATAAAATAAAAGAATAAACACAGACAGTCAGTTGGGTAAGGGCAGTGTGGAATGGGAGAGGTAATATGGTCAGCATTAATTAATTAAAACATTAGAATTTGGTATGTGTTTTAGACATATTACTCAGCAACTATATTATAGAACACAGCAACTATTTTAGCGAATGATGGTGAAATTGAGATAATATCCTAGGCTCAGGAACAAGACAAGGATGCTCCCTATCTCCAGTCTTATTTGCATTGATAATGGAATTATCAGCAAATGTAATTAGAGAAGATAAGGAAATAATGGGAATGGGGAATTAATATGTTTTGTAATAGAAATAAAAGAGCAAGGACAAACAAAATTGTATGGTATATACTGCAAAGAGAAGGTTTGGGTATACCAAATATTAAATTATACTATATAGCAAATCAATCAAGGCACATTCCAGAGATTATAGTAAATAGGTAATATGGAGTGACTTGGAGTTTCACAAGTACAAGGAGAGTATGGAGAATAGTTTTTTAATGGAAAATATAAAACATATAGTTAAAAAAAATAAATGACCTAGAGTCATGTGGTGAAATTAAGAATTTTTCCAGAAAACCTTAAGAGAAAGTTGAATAAAATTTTGATAGAACAGTGAGATAGAAAATAAAAGGTTGAATAAAGATGATGTACAACAGGGAGGACATGAAAGAATCTCATGATAATGCTGTTAGAAAATTGGACTAAGGAATGGAAAAGGAGTGTGCAGAGTGATGACTAAATTTGAAGAAGTTATTGAAAAGGAGAAGATGGACAGTAATAAAAATACAAAAGGGATAAGTGTAATATATAAGATAGAGGATGAATACAAAATACCAGCTCTTAAAGAGGTGTGGAGAGGAGATATAAATAACGAAATTAGTGGAGATGAATGGAAGAAGATGTGGAATTAAAGAATAATGAAGAATATGTCTGTAAGGGTTAAGGAAAATTGTTACAAAATATTATGGAGATGGCATTTGCCTCCAATGAAACTGAGCACAATGAATCATCACATTGAAGATGTAAGAAAGAAAAGGGAACATATTTACATATGTGGTGTACATGTGAAATGAGACAGAAGAGACAAAGATTTTCAGAGAGAAAAATTATGGATATCTAAATACAAAGGTGTCCAAAAATTGGAAAAATAATAATCAGTTTAATATGGAGGACTGGTACAAAGAAATGTGGAATAATGGCTATCAATAAACTAACATGTGAATTGGAAGTTAGAAAAGGAACATTGAAAACAAATTATTTTAAGGTGATGTGGAATGATTTCTTAGCACATGTGTTTTGGAGGGGGGGGGGGAAGGTTATATCCCAACACAAGCATCATCATATTTCTGGAGAGAGATGGGGCATGCAATGCAATTATAAATAAATAAATAAATAAATAAATAATCCTGAGGGTGGTGCTGTACACTGTATATTGTGAGTTATGATTGTGTTTTAGTTTAGATTTTTATTGCCAAGGTTTGTTTATCTTGTTTTAATAACTTTTTAAAAATTAAGACTGCCTTGAAAAGTGTTAGAGTCTTCTTTGTTGGAAGTTTTTAAACAGAATGTCTTTCAGGATGTGGATTCCTGCATTGCCGGGAAAGAATTTAATTTGGACAGTGCTGACTTTTTTTTAAAAAAAGCAAAGTGTGTATTTAAGCACTCTCTGGGTGGTTTACAATTTAAGAATTCAGGCTACACGTTGAAACCACACACACACCCAGCTAGCTGGGCACTCAGTTTTTATACACCGCAGAAGGATGGAAGGCTGAGTGAACCTGGGATTGAACCTGTCAAAAGCAGAAATTTGGCTGCATTACTGCAGTTTAACCACTGCACCACAAGGCTCCTTTTTAATTTATTACTTTTAAAATTGATTGATTTTATATGCCTTAATGCCATTTGATATTTCAATTAATCTATATTGTATTTTCAAAGTCCATTTGTTATATTCATTTTATTGCAAACCACTTTGGATTCAGTTTTTTTGAGGTGAGGTAATCAAACAAATAAATACTCTGTTTCCCCGAAAATAAGACCTAACCTGAAAATAAGCCCTAGTATGATTTTTCAGGATGCTCGTAATACAAGCCCTACCCAAAAAATAAGCCCTAGTTAAGTGAAACCCCATCCTCCACCATTGTGCAGCAACCAGAAGATGACATGACTGTATTTGAATAAATGTAGATTGTTGTACATTAAAACATCCCCTGAAAATAAGCCCTAATGCGTTTTTTGGAGCAAAAATTAATATAAGACCCTGTCTTATTTTTGGGGAAACATGGTAATAAATAATAATAAATAAATTGCTTACACTGAAAAAACCTGAACCATTTGCCTCTAATATTTCCATTCATACTCGTCCCTTCCTTTAAATCATGAAAGCCAGCCATGCCTTTTCTACTTGCTCAAGAGATACTCAGTAAATATACAGTACAGATCACAGAGTGACACCAAAAGAACAAAGCACGATCCTCTCCCAATGTTGGTAGAGACAAAGGTAATATATACTAAAGACAGAAAGAAGATAAACCTAAGAAAACAGCCCAAGCAGATGGTATTACCTGGCATTACTGGCAGGCAAGGTGGTTTCCAGTCTCTCAGCTTATGGTTAATGCAGAGTGCCAGGATACTATCCCAAGGAATCTCCTCTACAGAAGGGCCATCTTCTTTTGAGTTGGCACATGTTCTGCCCTTCCACTTGAAATAAGTTCTGTTCAGCAAATTTTCTACATGGGACTGAAGTATCTCCCGCGTCTGAAGAGAACTGGCAGTCTGGGACAAATATTGGAAGATCATGGCACAAACAAGGAACCAGGGAGCTATGGGGAACAGGAAAAAAAGATATCAGACTGCTGAAGAAAGAAGAGGAGCCATGGCTAACACCATATCCCAATTTCTGCTTTATCATGAGTTTGTCTGAAGAGTACCTAAAACACTGCAGCATTACATGATTCAGTTAAATGTAACCACTGCTAGGCAAGTACTGGATCTACTACTAAGCAAGGTGAAAATAAGTTGAGGTAAATCTAAGCAATGTAAGGTATTTTTTTTAACTTCAGTTCAATTTGTGATTAAAGTCAGCATTGCTGTATGAAGCTTTAAAAAGTATCATTCTTTGCAGGAAATATAATTATAACAAATTATAATTGTGCTCTAATTAGACAATGTTTTGGGACTTTTAAAGAAAGAGATGATAGTTGCAATGTTAGATTTTACTTTCTTTTATTTGCAAAACGGGACCCAAAAATAGGCACTTTCCTGTGTCTTGTACCTTAAGAGCAAAGCATTTTTTTATACAGAGAACTCTTCAGCAGTCAAAATAGGACAGCAGCTGTTTCTGAGATACATATGAATGGGCTCTTTCCTAAAACAACATTCTAATGAATTATGGGGAGTATCCCAACATCTTTGTCAAAATAACACAGACTCTTAGAATAATTAACTTGGAAGGGGCCTATAAGCAACTCCCCACTCAATGAAAGAATCCAATGCAGGAATCCAAGTCAAAGCAGATCTGACAGATGGTTGTCCAATTTTTTCTTGAATGCCTCCAGCGTTGGAGCACTCATTAGCTCCTGGGGTAACTGGACCCATTGCTCTAACAGTTATGACATTTTTCCTGATACTGAGCCTAAATCTGGCTTCTTGTAGCCTGAGCCCATTGTTACATGTCTTATACTCTGGGATGATCGAAAACTGCTCCTGCTCCTCCTCTGTATGACTACCTTTCAGGTTTTTGAAAACTCCCCTCCTTCTTTTCACAAAGCTAAACATGACCAGTTCTTTCAGTCTTTCCTCACTGGGCTTGGTTTCCAGTCCCCTAATCATCCTTGGTTGCCCTCTTCTGAACTTGTTCCAGTATGTTGGCATTCTTCTTAAAGTGTGTTGTCCAGAACTGGACACATACTCTAGATGAGGCCTAACCAGTGCTGAATAGAGGGGAACTAGTACCTCATGGGATCTGAAGACTATACAGTGGTGCCTCGCTAGACGATTGCCTCGCAGGACGAGGAAATCGCTAGACGATGCCTTTTTGCGAGCGCTACTGCGCTTCGCAAAACGATGTTTCCCTATGGGGAATTTCGCTAGACGATGTTTTCCCATAGGAGTGCGCCGACTAGTGGTCAAAAGCTGTCAGTGCAGCTGTCAGTGCATTCCTATGGGGACCCTCACTCGCTAGACGATGTTTCCCTATGGGAAATTTCGCAAGACTGCGTTTTCCCTTGGAACGCATTGAAGCGATTTCACTGCATTCCAATGGGAAAACGTGCTTCGCTAGACAATGTTTTCGCTAGACAGCGATCCTCGTGGAACGGATTAACATCGTCTAGCGAGGCACCACTGTACTTCTGTTAATGCAGCCTAAAGCAGCATTTGCCTTTTTTTGCAGTCACATCTCACTACTGGCTCATATTTTGACCTACAACAATTCCAAGATCCTTCTCACTGAGCCAAGAATCCCATCTTGTAATTGTGCATTTGGTTTTCCCCCCTAGGTGAAGAACTTTGCACTTCTCCCTGCTAAATTTCATTGTGTTGTTTTAAGTCCTGTGCCTATCAAGATCTTTTTGAATTTTGTTCCTGTCTTCCAAGGTATTGTGTCATCTACAAATTTGATACATTTGATAATTTGGATGCACCCCCTCATCCATGTCATTGATAAAAATGCTGAAGAGCAGCCGGCTCAGGAATGAGCCTTGGGGTACCCTCTTGCTACCTTTTCTTAGTTTGAGAAGAAGCCATTGATCAGCTCTCTCTGTAACCAACTGTTTATCCAACCTGACACTTGTTCTATCCACACCTAGTTAGCTTGCTAATCTGAATATCATGGGGAACTTTGTCAAAGGCTTTGCTGAAGTCAAGATATATTACATCTACAGCATTCGCTCTGTCTACCAGGGAGGGTACCTGATGAAAAATGAGATAAGATTAGCCTGGTAGGATTTGTTCTTGACAAATCCATTGTGGCTTCAAGTTATTACTGCATTGTTTTCAAGGTTCTTGAAGAGTGACTGCTTTATAATCTGCTTCAGAATTTTCCCTGGGATTGATGTTAGGCTGACTGGTCTGTAATTCCTTGGTTCCTACTTTTGGAAGCAAGGAATAACAGATTACTCTTTTTTTGAGGATTGGGGCAACCATAGCTCTTCTCCAATCATCTGGTACTTCACTCATCTCCTATGATTTCAATAAACTAATAGACAGCAGTTCTGCGATCTCTTCAGCCAGTTCCTTCAAAATCCTTGGATGCTGTTCATCTGGCCCTTGGGATCTGAACTCATTTGTTTGTTTATCAATCTCAAACTGAATTCTTTCACCTCTCTTTGTACTTCACATTTGCCTGGAGGAGTATAGACTGTCCTTTGGGAGAAGACAGAGCTGAAGTAGGAATAGAGCACTTCTGCCCTTTCTTTGTGATTATCCTGTCTCCACTGAGTAGCTGAGCCACTGTTTCTTTTCTCCGTCTTTTGCTATGCACGTACCTGAACAATGCTTTTTTGCCGCTTAGCATCTCTTGCTAACCTCAACTCATTCTCTGCTTTCGCCTTCCTAATGCCATTGCTGCAATTCTTTGCTATTCTTTGCAATTCTTTGCTATTTGTCTGTACTCTTCCTTTGTAGCCTGGTCTTCCTTCTACTTCCTATGTGTGTCCTTTTTTGTTTTCAGGTCATTTCTGAGCTTTTTGTGAAGCCACATTGGTCTTTTCTTGCTGCCTTCTATCTATTTTTCATTTTGGAATTGTTTGTAGTTGTGCCTTGGAATTTCCCTTTTTAGAAACTCCCACCCATCTTGGATTCCTTTTCTTGTTAGGATATTCTGCCATGGAACCTTACCTATAATTGCTCTGATTTTATTAAAATTGGCAGTCCAGTGTATGTGTGCAGCTATACTCTGCTTTTGTTTCTTTTGAAATCACGAACTCAAGTAGAACATGGTCACTTTCCCGCAGATTTCCTCTTGCTGCCACTCTTTCCAACAAATCACCTCTACTGGTTAGGATCAAGTCCAGGATACCTACTCTTCTGGTTTCTTTCTCCACTTTTTGTTGAGAAAATTGTCAGCCACACAAGCCAGAAATTTCTTGGAAGGTCCATAGTTGGCAGAATTTTTCTCCCAACAGATATCAGGATAATTGATGTCTCCCATTACTACGTAATCATGTTTTTTTGTAATTCTTGCAGTTTGTTTTTCAAAAGTTTCATCTGCATCATCTTCTTGATTGCACAGTTGGTAGTAGACTCCAACTACGAAGCTCATCCTCCTATATTTCTATGCAGGAGCTTTTTGTTTGTTTTTACATATAGTGCTGCTCTACCATCCTTTCAATTCTTTATCTTCTTTTTGAACAAGTTATATCCTTCAATTGCAGTATTCCAGTCATGGGTATCATCCCACCAAGTTTATCCCTATCAAGTAATATTTACCTTCCTGAATTGAGATTTCCAGTTCTTCTTGTTTGTTTCCCATATTCGTGGCATTTGTGTATAGACACAGATTGTGTGATTTGTGGCCTGCTTTATTTTTGACATTTTTGGAAGATTATTATTAGGCACCATTAGAGGTGCTCGGTCTGTTCCTTTTTTTTTGTACATAAGCCTTCATCTGTTTTTACCTCTGAGCTTCTTCTCCCTCCCCCTTCCAATTCAGTTTAAAGCCCTCCTGATGAAATTCTTCATGCTGTGGCCAAACACAATATTTCCAGGTCCTGTGAGGTGCAAATCATCACTTGCTAACAGTCCATCTTCCAGAAAGCTTAACCCATAGTCCCAAAATTCAAATTCCTCACATCAGCACCACCTTCGTAGCCAGTCATTCACCCAAAGTATTTTCCTTTGTTCTTCTATTCCTCCTCTGAGTACTGGTAAAATAGACAAGAAGACTACCTGGGCCCCAAAGTCCTTGAGTTTTCTTCTGAGAGCTTCAAAGTCTGATGTGATTTCTTCGTAGTTTCTCTTGGCTCTCATTTGTTTCCACATGGATGAGAAGAAAGGGATATGTATCTGTGGGTTTTATGAGTGACAGCAGTCCTGTCACATCCCTAATCAGTCCTCCAAGAAGACAGCTTATCTGGCAGGTCCATGGATCTTCCCGGCATATTTCAGTTTCAATCCCATGCAGTAGGAAGTCTCCTATTACAACTACTCATCTCTTCTTATTTGTTTTGGGTGTGGGTTCAGTGAATGTGTTTTGCTGAGCTTCAACCCTTCTCATGTCCTCCTGTGGGGTCTTCTCTGCATGCTGTCTGGCACACTGCTCTTTAAGAATCTGAAAGCAGTTTGGCAGTTCCACTGGTGAAGAGTGCCGCCTTCTTTTGCTCCTGTGATACTTTTCCATTGTGCTTCCTGCGCTATGTTTGGACTCTCTTCAGCATTCCCCTATACTGCTTTGTCTTGCTGTTCTTCCACCTCCAGTGCCCCACATGACTGCTGCTGCTGAAGAGTTCTATGTACTTTTTATCTTTTTGTATTCTTGAAGACTTTCACGGCCGGGATCTGATGGTTGTTGTGGGTTTTTCGGGCTCTTTGGCCATGTTCTGAAGGTTGTTCTTCCTAATGTTTCACCAGTCTCTGTGGCCAGCATCTTCAGAGGACAGGAGTCAGAACTCTGTCTGTTCTCTGGTGCAGTTTGTTTGGATAGTTGAGTATTTATAGCTGTGGGATCAGCTTTTGTCCTTTTCAGGAGATGGGTGATTATGGTGATCAGCGTGTTTTTTGTTGTGGGTGTATTGTTGTGATAAGGGGGAGAGATTATCTGTCACTGTGATTGATGGGTGTCGTTATCTGGTCTTTTGTGTGCAGTGATCACCAGTCCAACAGAAAAAGGAATACATGGGCAGAAAGAGGTAATTTTTTTTGTAAGGAGACAAATTTTGTTTCAATCCTATGGCTTCTGCACTCAAAATGAAATGAATGCAGACCATTTAGAATATTTTTGTTTGTCCCGTCTGGCTAGAAATCCTTACCTCTCAAAGGCGGAAGATCCATATGTGGAATCTGGAAGGACAGCAGAGCTTTCTTCAGCCAAGCCAGGTGGTTGGGCATGTTCCACTTGAGATGAGGAAGCAGCCTGCTGCCCCCAGGCTCTGCAAATTCACTGACAGGCCAGGACAGGTCACAGAGTTCTTCTGTAGAGGCAACTTCAGCCAGAAACTGCACTGCACTGTTGTAGAGCTCTATTATGGCACCAGGATCTTGTGAGAACAAGTCATTTACACATCTCTCCCTCTTGTCTTGGTGGAATGGCTGATTGAACAGAAGGTCAAGGCCATCTTCAACATACTGAATAAGTGTTTGGCAGCAAAGATTGATGGAGCCTGGACACTGAGTAACCAGCCATTGCACTGCTTCATATAGCTGTAGGCAGAAGGACAGAGAAGGAAAAAAGTTAGGTTACCTACCTGTAACCATGGTTCTTCTAGTGGACCTCTGTGAATTCACACAAGTGGGTTTATTCTGCGCCTCCGCAGGACGTTCGGAAGATTCTAGAGCTTAAAAAAGAGTAACAATTTAGTTCCCCCCCCCAGGGAGCTAGCTCCTCCTCCTCAGTCCTCCTTTAGTTCCTTGCAGTCCGCCGTTACAATATTGAATAGATGTTAAAGAATGGCAACGTGACGGACAGAGGGGAGGAAGGGAGGGATGTGTGAATTCACAGAGATCCACTAGAAGAACCATGGTTACAGGTAGGTAACCTAACTTTCTTCGTAGTGGCCTCTGTGAATGCACACAAGTGGGTGAATAGCAAGCTTACTCACCGGATGGAGGGCCATCACGATAGCATAGACATCAATACCGCCCTTCCGAATGCGGCATCGTTCTTTGCCCTGATGTCGATACGATAATGTTTCGTAAACGTCAGTGGGTTTGACCATGTAGCAGCCCTGCAGATGTTCTGTATCTGTACTCCATGATATAGAGTGGTCGAAGTGGAGACTGCTCGAGTGGAATGGGCTTTCAGGTTGTCTGGCATCGGCTTTCCAGAGAGTTGGTATGCCATCTGAATGGTTTGGACCGTCCACCTCGACAACGTCTGAGGGGAAGCAGGTGCCCCTCGAGTAGGTCCATGAAAACATATAAATAGTCTAGGAGTCTTCCTAAAGCCTTTTGTCCTGTCAAGATAGAAGGTTAGGGCCCTCTTTATGTCCAGCATGTGGAGCTTACGCTCGATCGCAGTGGACGGTGACGGAAAAAAGGTCGGTAGAACCACCGGCTGGTTCAGGTGAAATTCCGACACTACCTTAGGGATGAAGGAGATATCAAAATAAAGAGTCACTTTGTCCGGGTGTAATTTAAGGTACGGGGGATCAGCCCTCAAGGCAGCTAGTTCGCTAGCCCTTTTAGCGGACGTAATCGCCACCAGGAAAATAGTTTTCATAGATAGCAATTTTTCGTTGCAGGTGGCCATGGGTTCGAATGGTGGTTTGGTAAGTGCCTCCAGAACCAATTGAAGAGACCATTGGGGAACGATCCATTGGGATGGAGGTCTGATATTTTGCAATCCTTTCATAAATCTCTTAAGGGTCGTGTGAGAAAAGAGTTTAGCAGATTGTGAATCAGGCGGTTGATGTGCCACTATTGCAGCTAAGTATACCTTGATCGTGGACTGCGTGAGCCCAAGGTTGAACAGGTGAAGGATGAAGGTGAGTACCGTCTCGAGGGAAACTGGGATCGAGACCAGATTGTTGGATTGAGCAAAGTTAGTGAATGATTTCCATTTGCTTTTGTATAGTTTCGCTGTGGAAGGTTTCCGTGCCAGCTCTAGGATTCTGCGGAATTCGGGGTTATCCGCCATGCGGTGAGGTTCAGGGATCAGACATTCGGGTGGAGAATGGATCCGTCGTTTTGGGATAGCAACATCGGTATAGAAGGTAAGTGAAGCATCTGTTGTGATATCCGTGTGAGATGGGTGAACCACGGCTGACGGGGCCACCACGGTGCGATTAGTATGGCGTTCGTTCGGTATTGGATGATCCTTAAGATAGTTCTCTGGGGCATTGGTATCGGAGGGAAAATGTATGTGAGTTCTCCTGACCAGTTTATCATAAAGGCATCCCCGAAGGACTCGGGGTCCACTCCCGCCCTCAAACAGTACCTGGGGCATTTCGCATTGAGTAATGTCACGAAGAGGTCTAGCGTGGGTTGGCCCCACCTCAGACAGATGTCTCGAAATACCAAGTCGTTCAGCGACCATTCGTGAACTCGGGTAGGCAGTCTGCTGTGACGATCCACCAGATAGTTGTTCTCTGATGATATGTGGATGGCCCGGGGGGAAATGTGGTGAGTACGGCACCATTCCCAAAACTCTATGGTCAGGTTGAGGAGGGGCAGAGAATGTGTCCCTCCCTGCCTGTTTACATAGTGCATGGCCGTGGTATTGTCCGTGACCAGTTGGACCGTTTTTCCTTCAAGGTGCAGTAGGAAGGCTTGGAACGCGTTTATGATGGCCAGTAGCTCCAGTTGGTTTATATGAAGCATCCGCTCGCTTTGTGTCCACAGGCCATGCATCCGGAGCTCTTGGCAATGGGCTCCCCAGCCGGAGGGACTCGCGTCCGTGGTCACCTGTATCGAAGGGGGAGGCTGCGCAAAAGGTCTCCCCACTGAGAGATTGTCCATGGAGATCCACCAGGTAAGTTGGTCTATCAGGTCCTGTGGGACACGCAGACGCTTCGTAGGGCTGTCTCCCATAGGATCGAATTGGGAGAGGAACCAGGCTTGGAGTGGTCTCATTTTGAGCTTGGCGTGTAGGACAACCACGGTGGTTGATGCCATGAGGCCCAACAGGTGTTGGGCATTGAAAGCGGATACGGTTTTGTGGGGACGGAAGCGTCGAACTGATTTCTGGATCTTCGTAATTCTTTGGCTCGACAAAAACGCTTTCACCTCCATAGAATCGAGCCACGTTCCTATGTAGTCGATGGTTTGAGACGGTATCAGTTGTGATTTGTCGAAGTTCACCTGTAGGCCCAGTCTGTGTAAGGTGTTTAAAGTCAGTTCCATGTCCCTGACTGCGTCGCGGTAGGAACGGGCCACCAGGAGCCAGTCGTTGATGTAGGGGAAGACTGTCACTCCTCTGACTCGTAAATGCGCTACAACCGGGGCCATACATTTTGTAAATGTCCTGGGAGCTGTTGATAGTCCAAAGGGGAGGGCAGCAAACTGGTATGTTGCGCCTCCAAACCGGAATCTGAGGAATTTTCGATGGTCGGGCTGGATCGACACATGAAAGTAGGCGTCCTTCAGATCAATTGCTACGAACCAGTTCCCCTGGGATAAGAGAGGGAGAATGGAATCGAGGGTCAGCATACGGAATTTTCTATATAAATTTGTTCAAGGCTCTTAGGTCCATGATGGGTCGGATACCCCCATCTTTCTTAGGGACCGTGAAGTAGCGCGAAAAAAAATCCCTCGCTCTTGTCAGAAGGTGGTACCCTGACTATAGCGCCCTTTTGAAGGAGCATTGTTATTTCTTTCCGTAGAGCGGACGAAAAAGAAGTGCTCTCGACATAATTAAATGGAGGGATCTAAAAGAATTCTATACGGTACCCTCTTTCAATAATGGTTAGCACCCACTTATCAGTGGTGATCTTCATTCCGACAGGAACGGGTATAGTCTCGTGGGGCCACAAAAGTAGTTAGGAATACTGCTTACCCTTTCTCTGTTGCTTGCGAAAGGGCTGTTTGGTGCCTTGGTACTGTTGTTGCCTGAACTGCATAAGGTAGGTCTGTGATGGTTGGTAAGACCTTTCCTGAGATTGCTGCTTGGCGGGGCGAAATGGTTGATATTGGTATTGCTGGTGGTAAAAGGGTTTCTTGTAAGGAGGCTTTTGGTATCGGTACGGCTGGTATGGCACGTAGGACCTAGCCATTTTTCTCATTTTATGTATGTTTTCCATGATATCATCCGTCTTGGCATTGAACAACCCCACGGCATCGAAGGGGAGGTTCTCTATCTTGGCCTTGGTATCATCGACGATTTTGGCCGGTCTTAGCCATGCATGTTGTCTGACTGCAATCGAGGTAGTCATACTCTTCGATGCTGTGTCTGCAGAGTGTTTAGCCGCCACTCTCTGTTGTTTGGTTAGTGTCACCGCCTCCGTATAGATGTTGGTCAGTTCTGATCTTAAAGGCTCAGAAGCCGCTTGCAACGAGGGGAGTACCTTGTCCCACAGGTGTCTCTGATAGGCGAGTAGATTCAACTACCTATATTGAGTAGATTCAACTACCACAGAGTTGGGGGTTGGGTGTTTCATTAGAAAGTCCGAATCAACACCATGGGTTTTATAATGGTGTTCCACTTTACGTGGAATTGACAAAGTTGAGGGCGGCTTATCCCATGACTCTTTCACCAGCTTGAGTAATGCAGGGATAAGACTTAGGTTGGGTGGCTGGGCCTTGTCCTGTTCCAGATCGTGGAACACTAGGTCTTTCTCCTGTTGCGAGGAGATTTGTGCCTCGAGTTGGAGGGTTTTTGCCATACGGAGGATAGGTTGGGCATAAGAAGTGTAATCCTCCGACTGCGAAGGAGGATGGATGTCCGAGGCATCCGCTCGAGGATGCTGACTATGAAATGAAGCTGAGGAAGATGAGTCCGCATTACAGGATGACATAGAAGCTAAGGAGGGCGATCGCTGAAGCTCCTCTCTGTGTGGCATTGGTATGGGGTCCACGTCAGATTGTGTGGATGCTGAAAGGGGCTCGACGTCATGCCCTTGTGGACCAGAGTACAACGTGGCAGTGTGCACTGTTGGTCGGTTCCTAGTGAGTCTCGAGCGTTTGTTAGATGGGGCCGTTTCCGGTGACACCGATCTTTTCCGAGATGGTCGGGATAGCGAGGCTGAACAGCTCTCTCTGTGTCGAGGAGGGGTTCCCGACGGAGGTGCAGCAGGACGGTACCAAGGAGGTGGGGGCAGGCCAATCCCCTGTAGTCATCATGGAAACCGAAGCCATGGTATGCATACGGATGGTACCTATAGAAATAGGGATAACCATACTGCATCGGACCTTCGGTATGGTATTGTTGGTCCTCATGACCATAGCCTTGGTACGGAGAGGTGTGTTTACTGTTCTCCATCCTCTTTCTCGGAGCACTTTGTGCGAGCTCCTGTTCTGACTCGATGTCAATGTCTGCCTGCCCTGAAGATCGAGGGCTAGAATGGGCCACGGCCGGGCTGGAAGGTACGTCAGCCCCAAATCGGCCTGAATTAGGAGACATGCTTGGTATGCCCTGAAGCGCCTGGGCTGGAGGAATTGCTCTCTCCTCTCTGTCCGAAAATCCCAGGTCCTCCCTTGAAGATTCCTCCATAGGTAACGATACCGGAGGAAGGGGAGTAAGATCCGGCTTAGTAGTTTTCTTTTGTTTCTTATTTTTGTCTTTTCCTTTTTTCTTCTTTGCAGAATCGTCAGACCGAGCTGGGGCCTTGGTAGAGACTGACTTAGGAGTCTTGAGAGAGTCCTTTGGTTTGGTAAGTATAGATACCATGCTGGAGATGGATTGCGCGGCCGGGCTGGGAGTTGTTTTGGCCGCCTCCGGGCGTAGAGGGTTAGACAATGGAGGGGTCTGCACCTCCATAGTAGGGTTTCCTTTCGTAAAGGATCTCAATCTCTGTAGCCTAAGTTTAATCGCTGGCTTGGAGAGGCTGCTGCACGCGGCACACAACTGGGTTTGGTGGAATTCCCCGAGACAAAATAAACATTTGTCGTGCCTGTCCGTTAGCGGGATTTTACGGAGGCAAGCTGAGCACCTCTTAAAGCCCCGAGGGGCCATAAAACGTAAGAGAAAAATAAAAGTGCGGGGGGAACTCCAACCGTCGGAGGGGGGGGAAGGCGGGAAAGAAAAAACAAAAAGCGCGAAAAGAACAGAATGGGTTCTCATCGCTGTGGGAAACAATCTAGGAAATAAACAAAGGCGAAAATATCAGGAAAGAACAAGAAAGACTAGCAAAGCTAGGGAAAAAAAACCTTTCCTTGAACGCTCTAGTGTTCCTCACGTCCTACCTAACCGGCGGAAAAAAAGGAACTAAAGGAGGACTGAGGAGGAGGAGCTAGCTCCCTAGGGGGGGAACTAAATTGTTACTCTTTTTTAAGCTCTAGAATCTTCCGAACGTCCTGCGCAGGCGCAGAATAAACCCACTTGTGTGCATTCACAGAGGCCACTACGAAGAAGTTATTTGTTGATGAGGCTAGAAAATGCAAACTTCGTAATAAATATATTTTTATCTTGATGGAAACACAAACCCTTTCAACCTCATTTTCAAACTCAGCCCTCATGACCACAACTGAGAAGACTGTGTTAACCAACAGGTGAATGATGCATGTACATGGGCACTGATTCAAATATAACACATTAGCACTCTGAGAAGGATCACAGCCTCAGCTCAACATGCCTCACTCCTCTGATGTGGTTGTGAGGAACTTCACTTCCACTGTAGATCAAATAAGGCAAAACAGTTATCTTTATTATTATTATTATTATTATTATTATTATTATTATTATTATTATTATTATGATTATGATGATTATTATTATTATATAACAAATAAACAATACATACAAAACATACACGCAGGGAAGTGTTTACCATAGTACAATATCTAATATATAATCTTGACTCCATAACTGTGTTACAGTACTAAAATCTTTAACCTATGTTATATTCTCTACTCATGTTTATTTCTGGGCTCAATCATAAAACATTTTTCAGTTTTCTTTAACATAACTTCTCAAATTCTCAGATAGTATCTCTAACAAGCTATCCCATTTTAAGCCCAGATCAACCTTGTAACTATAAATATTTATAACCACATGTTTACTATATACTGAGAATATTTTTAACCTGAATTTCTAATCTCTAACACCCTTTTTGCCAGTTTTTTTCCCCTTTAAATATTTATTTTGATAACTTGGGATAGGGTATGGGATACAAAAGGTAAAAGGGAAGAGGGATTGGGGTTATGAGGAGGAGGAGACACAAAATATATTATTGTTAATATATTAACATCCATTCTATTCACATTACCATATCAAAATTCAGTTTCCACTTTTCTACTCTTTTCTGCCTTCTAGATTTTAGTTCACATTTTGTTCTATGTTATTCAAACATTGTCTGGAAGGTTCAGATCAACCTGTGAGTTTTTTTTGGAGTGCAGAAGGGTTGCTGTGTCGTAAATTCAGGATAAACTCTTCAAGGAATCCAGATACTCGGGTGCAGCTGGTTATTCCTCAGTTTTTTGTCTTTACTGTTTTGAAACTCACACACGAAGCTTATGGTTATCATAGAAGTTTCAAAAAGACTATGCAAATGGTTTCTAAGTATTTTTATTGGCCAAAAATGAGGAGATGTGTCAAGAAGTATGTACAGTCTTGTCCAACTTGCAGGGATGTAAGGAGCAGAGAATTTTCTGTTGGAGACCATGTTTTTGTAGCAAAACATTCAGAAGCTGCAGAATCAGAATCCAGTTGGGAAGGCCCAGGTAGAATTTTGCAGAGACTAGGGGTGACCAATTATCTTGTTCAGATGAGAGGTCCTGGTAATAAATTTATGATTTGTCATGTCAACAGAATGAAATTGTATCTACCTGTAACAGCCAAAATGTATATGTGTAAAACAGTTTTGGATCAAGCAGATCAAGAGATCTTGCCTATTTTTGGAAATGTTGACAATGCTTTGATTAATGATGGTTTTGGGGAGACTCAAGATTCAGAAGGGGATGCACAAGAATGGCTTGCATCTATTCTTGACTCTTACAGTGATGTGTTTTCTGATCAACCTGGTATATGTGAAATAGTGAAACATGTGATTAATACTGGTGACCACGAACCTGTTACTTGTAATCCTATTTATGTTGAAGGAACTAATGTCAGACATGTAGAGAAAACGGTTAAGAAAATATTGGCTTCAGGAATAATTGAACCTAGCCAGTCTGAATGGAATAATCCTATACGGACAGTGCCCAGAGAAAATTCAGATCGTATTGTCTTTGAAGTGGATTTCAGTCAGTTGAACCAGATAACAGAACCAGATTGTATTTCTTTGCCAAGTGTGGAATCTATAACAAATAGGGTGTCTAACTCTGAATTTATTTCTGTACTTAAAGTACAAGGAGCTTTACATACATACATACAAACCTTTATTGGCATTAAAAGTACAGAATGCTTTAGACCGGTGGAAAAACTGTAGGGAGTAATAAAACCATGACCAATATAAAATTAGGAAAGGAGGTGCAAGCGTGGGCTATACCCGGAAGATAGCCTCTCTGATTTGAATCGCAGTTTGTAAAAAACAAGCAACATAAGTAGTAACATGATTAGATGTTCCCTGGACTAAAAAGCAGACCTTGGCATTATCAGAGCAACCTTGATGGCCAGAGAGCAATGGATCTAAAAATCTTGCTCGGAGGCTATTATAAAAGGGGCAATCCAAAAGAACATGAGAAACTGTTTCAATGGCATCTTGACTGCAGGGGCATCGTCTGAGATTATGTGGGACTCTACGGTATCTGCCAAATAAAATAGCCGAAGGTAATACATTAAATCTTGCCAACATGAATGCTCTTCTTTGGCAAGGATCAGTTAAAAGGGAGAAATAGGGAGCTAAAAGCCCTGCATTCAGGGGTAGACCCAGGTAACTAGGGGAACAGGTTTTCCGAGCTGCCTCTGACAGATATTGGAGTTGAATATCTAGCAATCTACGTTTGATTGATTGAAATAAAGCCGAAGCGGAGGACAAGTAGAATGCGTCCAGGGAAATTCCTAGGGAGATAATTTTCTTCTGAATCACGGTCAACCATTTAGATGCATGATGATCCATCAGCATCGAAAAGGTTAGAGTTCTGGTTAGAATTAAATAAAAGGCGGAGCCAGAACTTGAAGGTCGAGAGCCAGGCACGAGTTTCCAGCAATAGCAATCCAGTTTCCATGCATATTGCAGCATAGGGGACACAGTTGGGTAATCCGAGTATTTTCCTCAGGAAAAAAGATTGTAAGCCTTTGGTGGTATGATCGAAGGCTTCGATCCATATAGGAACACCATATAAGAGTTGGGAGCGGGATTTCGCGTTGAAAGCTCTTAGGGCCATAGGGACATATCGGTTCCCTTTCAGATAAAAGAAATGGGCGATAGCCAAGGCACTAGTTCTTGCCACTGATAGAGCACACTTGCGGTGGGTTACCCAGCTCCCATTGTAGGAAAAATTAATCCCCAAGTATTTGACTGATTTAACCTGCTCAATAGCATTTCCCTGTATTGACCATGAAAATTGTTTCCACGACTTAGAAAAAACTAAAATCTTTGTTTTTCCATGATTCAGAGTTAGCTCATTAATATTGAGGTAGATCATAACTTGATGTAATAAGCGCTTCAGTCCAATTTGGGAACATAACAGTACAACAGCATCATCCGCGTATAAAAGGATGGGAACATGGCGGCTAGCAAGTTTAGGGGTGTGTCCGTTGATTGTATGTAAAATTGGGGCTAGATCATTTAAGAATAGATTGAAAAGTGCCGGAGCAAGGATACAGCCGTTTCACACCCTTGCAAATTGGAATTTCCGGAGTTAAATTCCCCTGAAGATTGTACCTGACTTGGCAGCTAGTGCGTGTGTATAGGTTTTTAATCAGGGAGAGCAGTCTGGGATCTATATTCAGCCTGGCCAGCTTGGCCCAAAGCAACTCTCTCAAGATTGAATCAAATGCCGCCTTGAGATCCAAAAAGGCAGCGAAGAGTTTATTTCGATGTTTCCCACTATATTTAGAAACTAGGTGCGATAATACTGCACAATGGTCAAGAGTGGACTTGCCGTGACGAAACCCTATTTGTTCTGGGCCAAGTATGTTACTTGTTGTTAGCCAGCCTTCTAATTTTGCTAAGAGAAGTTTAGCGTAGAGCTTACCAACGATTGATAGAAGGCTGATCGGCTGATAGTTCTTCGGGAGTGAAGGGTTGCCCTTTTTATGGATGGGTACTATGATAGCATTGGTCCAAGTCTTGGGCATTATTCCAGTTCTGTTTATCATAGTAAACAGGGCAGCCAAAGGGGGAGCCCACCATTCTGGGTGGAACTTCAATAGTTCTGGAATAACTGTGTCAGGGCCAGGAGCCTTTTTAGATTTAAGTTGCGAAATCAGTGTGATAATATCCTCAGGGGATACTGGTGGCCACTCAGGGTGTTCGCCGATATCAGTTACAGGGGGAGTGGAGAAGTTTGCCCCATCGCTACCAAAAAGATTTATGAAGTATGAGTGCCAGATCTGGGGGGAGATTGCTATTGGTTGATGTAGTTTCCCCTGCAAGTCCCCAGAGATTAGTGCCCAAAATTTCCCGCTATCATTGGACCTGGAAGCTTCGATCAAGCGCTCCCATTGGGTCCTAGCGAGCTGAAATTTCTTAGCCTTAACCATATCTGATAGTTGATTTTATCGTTAAGGAGCTTTATTTCAAGTGATAATAGATGAGGAGTCGAGAGATAAAACCAGTTTTGTCAGCCACGTTGGGAGATTTCCTTTCAAAAAATTGCCACATGGTTTGAAAAACACTAGCCTTACTTTTCAGAGGATTGCTGATGAAATACTGAAAGATTTACCTTTTGCATGTAATTATGTGAAAGATATTGTGGTGATTAGTCCTGATTTTGTTTCTCACATGGAACATGTTGAAATTGTACTGTGCAGATTGCATAATGTTGGTTTGAAGGTACAAGCTGATAAATGCCGATGGATCAAAGGGAAAGTTCCTTATTTGGGATATTGGATTGGTCAAGAGTACAACCAACCCTCAGATATTCGAGTGTTCGCCATAAACAATTGGCCTACACCTACTGAAAGAGAACAAGTTTTGGCATTTCTCAGATTGATTGATCATTTCAAAGAGTTCATTTATGACTACAGTAAATTGGTTTTGCCAATCAAAAGGCTAATAAGGAAGCAGAAATCTGTTAAAATTAATTGGACACAAGTTTGTGAAAATGTTTTTGCAATTTTGCAGCGTAAACTCATATATGAACCTGTATTGAAATTACCTGACATTGATAAACCTTTTGTTGTGCAGACGAATTCCTCAGGTTTGGGCCTAGGTGCTGTATTGTTACAAAAAGGTGAAGATGAAATCTTACATCCAGTTGCTTATGTCAGTAGAGAACTCAACTCTCAGGAGAAGAATTACTGCAGACATGAGAGGGCTGCCTATGCAATTTTATGGGCCGCTCGTCTTTTCAAACCTTATCTTCATGCTCAGAAGTTTGTTTTGCAAACAGACAAATCTGCTCTAACATGGCTGAGCAGACAGAAAATGCATAACCCGAGAATGTTGTACTGGAGTATTGTATTGCAAGAGTATGATTTTGTTCTTCAACACTTGCCTGGCAGAAAGGCAGTGATTGCTGACAGTTTGTCCAGAATGTATTGTGCAGATCCAGAAGTGGCAGATGGTTAAAGTGGTGAAATTCTGATTTGTTCTTGTTTTCCTGGAACTATGTATCAAAGAGTTCCTGAGCATAGGTAAAGGTAAAGGTTCCCCTTGACAATTTGTCCAGTCGTGTTCGACTCTAGGGGGCGGTGCTCATCCCCGTTTCCAAGCCATAGAGCCAGCGTTTGTCCGAAGACAATCTTCCGTGGTCACATGGCCAGTACGACTTAGACACGGAACGCTGTTACCTTCCCACCGAGGTGGTCCCTATTTATCTACTTGCATTTGCATGCTTTCGAACCGCTAGGTTGGCGGGAGCTGGGACAAGCGACGGGCGCTCACTCCGTCGCGTGGATTCGATCTTACAGCTGCAGATCTATAGATCTTACAGCACAGAGGCTTCTGCGGTTTAACCCGCAGCGCCACCACGTCCTGAGCATACACAGAGTGTTTTTTCCCCTATTTTACTGTTTATTAGTGTTTTAGCATACTGATTCAATGCTATATAATCTATTGATTCATGATTTTACTGTATCACTACTGATATGCTTTCTGAGCACATACAGAGTGTATTCTGTGATTATCACTAACATAATTGTTTTTTCTATTTTTCAGATTAGTAAAGTGCTTAACTCAAATTCTATGTATTCACATGCTGCTATTAGAATATTTTTCTACCTCAAATGCCTTGCTAAATAAAATGCATAACTGAATGTAATGATGTAGTGTATTTTAACATGAAGTTAATAATTATTAAGCTGCATTATGTAACCTAGAATTAGCTGCATAATATTGTAGCCAGAAACGGACACTGTTGTCTAGTTTCTAGTTTCTGGAATTCCGGAGGGTAGCATGTCATGGTTGAGATTATGGGGATTTAAAGCATGTATGAAGATGGGATATGTGGTTGTGAACAATGTAAAATGGAATCCATATTGGTTCTATGGAAGAATGATTTTGTATGATGGGAATGTTGTCCAGGAGGACTGTGAGAATGTTTTTCCTTTAGCCAGTTCTCCCAGGACCAGATAAGAAGACCAGACGCTTGTTATGGCGGAGAAGAGAATAGACGAGGCAAACAACACCTGCTTTCTCACGAGAAGAAGAGGAGGAGAATACTTCTACCACCTTACACTGTGATTGGATGACAGCGTGGGAGACGAAGAAAGACAGGAGGAGCCAAGAAGAGAGAAAAAAGGAACTTTTGCCATGTGCAGTGTTCCATCTTGTTCCTATTTTCCTTTAGGACGGAACCATAGATTTTTCTAGGTCTTTTTGCCTGCTACTCCGTGCAGGGAAAGGACTGGGAAAGATGTAGGGAGAGAAGGAAAAGGAGAAGGGGGGCTATAAGTCTTTTGCCTATCCTAAGGAAGCTTTTAGAGATTTTTAGAGCTTTTGTAACTAAAAGAGAATGTTATCTTGATTGTATTTGTAACAAGCCTTGAAAACATTATATTGCTATGCTTTTGCATCAAACTGACTTTATTCTGTAAATCTATATTTTTTCAATAAAAAGATCAATTATAAAATCTTTTGGTCTCTTGAACAGTGAAGCTGTCTTAGCTATACCCTGAGGGGGAAGCAAGGCCACATTAAGCTACTGAGTCCTACCTTATTGAGCCAGGTAGATCTTAGGACTACAAAGCTCATGTGTAACTTCCTGCTGAGCTTTGTTAAGGGTCAGCAAGTATCTTTTTAGGGCAGACTTGTAAGAAGGAGTTTGTTGTACGCCCTGGCTGAGGTCACCAGGACTCAACCCAGCTGAGTAGGGGTACTCAGACTTCCAATTACTCTCTGTCCGACCGACCAAGTTCTCCCTCACAGGAAGCTGGTCGTGACACCATCTATAGAACATCTTTAAAACATTTTCTCTCAAATTTACTGATTTAATCTATCTATAATTATCATTCCACATTCGAATCCAATCATATATGTCTAAATTATAGCCAAGATTTTGTACCCCTTCCATTGTCACTGCTTTCACCCTTTCCTTCTCTGAATTCTCTTCTAACAAACAAATATACATTTTTTGAACAATCTTCTCATTAGTATAAATCCACAGCTCATCCACCTGGGCCTTCCTCTCATAAAAGCCCATTATTTTATCTTTCTTCAATCTTGATTCTAAAGTCTCTTTTTCTGCTGCTCCAACTGCTTTGATGAAATGGTCTTTCTTCTGAATAGTCCGTTCCACGTCCTCTTTAAATCCTGAAGTTAGCGCCTTAATTTCTAGCGTCTGGGCTTTAATCTGATCCTTAAGTTGATTGATAATGTTCATTTGGAACTCCTTTATATAGTTCTTAAAAGAATCTTGCATTATTAATTTTGATGGACTTGTACATTGACTAAAGGCTGTCATTTCTGTTTCTTGGGTATAGATTTATTATAAGATAACACTTTCCACTGAGAAATAAAACAATTCAGCTTTTAAAAAGTTCATCCTGCTGGATTCTTATAAATCTGCTTCCGTCTTATCTCCAGTTCACACCACGTCCACCAAATCCGTTTTTTTCCTTCCTATACTCCAAATTCAGTCAAGAGCCATAAAACAGTAAAACCATCGATCAGTCCGTCTTCGTGTTAAATGGATCAGTCCAGGCCCAAACTCCCACTTAACACATCCAATTGTAAATCCAAATTCGACCAGGGGCAGTTTTAATTTATAATCCACCATTCACAGATCACAGCAAGACCGCTTGGGGAGGGGTTTTCCCCCTTTTTGTATATCTACACCCAGAATTCTCCCCAAGTGCCTCTATTTAACACTCTCTTTGAGAACTCAAATCTTCTTAAACATCTGGTATATTATATATGCCATCGAGGGAGGACAGGGGGATGAGAAAGTGATTTCTGTCCATGTCTTTTAACTTTCTGTTTCTCTTTAGAGTGTGATGCAGTTAAAAGTCAGTCGACGTTTCAGGGATACAATAATAAAACCATTTAGAAAATAAATGTTGATTTGTTTTCTAAATGATTTGATTTCAAAGAGAGATTGAGTAACAGCTAATTTGTCTCTTAATTGCCCCAATTTAACTGGTTTTTGTTCTTGTTGTTGTGTGTGTTTTTGTTATCTTTATTGCTCCGCCGCTTTGTTTATTTCTTCTCTGCTTTTAAGTCAGCCGCTTCAGTTTGAGCTGTACTTGCTCATGAGAAATAAAAGGCCAATTACTCACAGTTCATGTAGTCAAGCAAGAATCTTCTTCACACTTCCCACCTTGGCAAAGTTAGGCAGCTAATTCACCAGAAATGGTGTCTCTCGGATCAGATGCCTTGAGAAAGGAAACTCTCACGAAGACAGATTGCTGTCTGAATTCGGCGTTTTTCCAGCTCTCCTTCGCTGCAAGCCCACTCTCCTGTAGAACTTGCCCCCCTTCCACTGCTGGCCCGGAGTTTACACAGGGCTCCCCAGAGCCCTGGGAATTCCCTGCTCTCGCTGCCGTCGCTCCGCCTCCCCCAGGCAAAACAGTTATCAAGATATAGGCAAAAGGTTAGTGAAAGGAAGTCAACATGCTAAATTGCCAGTAATCTAAAATGGGAGAAGAACCTTCTCACAGCTCTGTTAGAAGTGGGACAACCACACAAGCCCTGAAGTAGACAGGCACATTCTCATGAGGCCAAAATACAGTTTGCATCCCATGAAGGCATCCCATTTACTGACTTTTCTTTATTGCTATGTGTAGTAAACTTCTGTGAGAACAGAAAGGAGGAGCATAATTCTTCAATAAAACAAATATCTCACTGTAGCTGCACTGACTGCTAAACCAATTAACAGTCTTCATATTTAAATTATTTGATGAAGGGATGCCTGTCCACAAATGAAATCTGGAGAGGAAGTGTTTACAATTTGGAGAGGAAGTGTTCCATCTACCTAAAGCATTTAAGGTACACAAAAGAGAAGCCTTTGGAGCAGTTACCATTATGAGTTATCAGCTATAAAATAAAACTTGTATCAAATCTGGGACACATTATTTTTAAATTGAAAATTGAAGTCTTGTGCCAAAGTATAAAATCATAAATAGGCTGCATGGTTTTTTAAAACGTTTTATTAGTTTTTCAATCTATCTACATTCAATTTGTGCTTGTTAAACATCGTGTTACATGGGTTGCTTATGATTATTTGTTTTTTGCGTCTTGGTGTCTTCTTAATTGTCCCTTCAAAATCTATACATTTTTTAAATATTTAGACCATTCATGTGTATATTTTATTATACAATATTGGCTACTATCATAATATTGCTCTCAGAGTATACAATGTTCTCAAAATCCTCTAATAACATACCTAATAAAAGTAATTTCGGTTCCAAATCTATATAATTTTGAGGTGATTTAACCGACGAACTTTGTATTTTATAGCAGTAATAACTGAATAGGTTCCTAACACATAATAGATGTTATCTAAAGCATTTTATATAGATTTTCTTTATATAATTGTTTAGCAATTTCTATCTCCACATTTTCTATCATGTCTATATCAATATCATATCTAATATAAGTTCATTAAGTATTATTTGTTTTACCTCATCCTTATATCTAGCTTCAGTTTACCTTAAGAACCACCATGTTATGCCTTTACCCTGATTAGTGAACCCTTATTCCAGTTTAATTCCTTTTTCTAATATATAGGATATGGCCCCTTACAATCCCAGAAGTTAGGTATATACATGCTTTCAACACTGAAGGCCACTGTAGCGTTCACCCTTATTATGCTAAATAAGTCATGTATTATTCATGTTTTATGCTGATGTGGTGGAGAGGTGGAGCCGAAAGAGAGGTTAAAAGGCCGAGCCTGAGAGGAGGAGTCAGTCAGAAGAGTGAGTCAGTCAAGAGTCAGGAGAGTGAGTTAGTCAGAGGCAGAGGCAGAAGAGATAGAGATTGAAAGAGAGACTGGTTAAAATAAATAGGTAGAGAAGGTAATTAATTATATGGCAAGAGGAAAGTATGTATAGAGAGAACTGTGAATGATTTGCTTGTGTACAATGAACATTTGAAGCCGCCCTGAGTAGACATTGTCTAGAAGGGCGGGATAAAAATCTAATAAATAAATAAATAAATAAACATCTGTGATTATTATTAACTTTGCTACACTTCAATAAATAAGTTCTGTTTGCATTTACCAAACAAGTGTTTGGACAAACGTCTTTTATATTGTGGACAGAGTTAATCCACTGGTGGCAGTGAGGGAAACAAAGACTGGAACCTTTGTGAGTGCGCAAAGAGTAGGTGCTTCATAGAGGGGATCGTCACAGCCACCTTAATATTTTTTTCCTTTTTCATCTTTCTAAAGTAACTCCTTTTTGGGGGGGGTCTTTTCCCAAATCAGTCCAGTTCCATCAATACTTGCTTCCATAGGTCCACTTTAATAGATTGATCATATTTAAGGTTAAGCTTGAATCCATTCTCAGATGTAGAGAGTTTTCCCCACCTAAAGGCTCAAGGTCCCATCAAGTTCAGAACCCAGGATACAGTTTAGAAGTTCCACTTTGTCTGGATTAGGCTTTCTAGGGTTAATTTATCTGTAATTCAGTTCCATCCTCAAAAAGAAAGGGAATTCCAAACAGCCATAAAGTGTTCAAGGTCATTGATTCTAGGCTTTTTGCCAGGACCTGTTACGAGTAGCATAAACAGGTTTAGTTTCCCAGAGTTGTTGCCAATGGTGTTTTCAGGAGAAAGATTCTTAAGTTTATAACGACAAGTAATATCAAACTTCCTTCCCTGAAGTATAATTAAATGTCTAATTAATATCCAATTTATTTTCCTTGTGTCTCCCTGCGTCTCCTCCTCTCTCCAGATTCCCCGCTGCTCAGTCAGTGGTGAGGAATAGAAGACGCTATTTCTGCCGTAGGAATTGTCTCATCCATGGATAGTAAAGCAATACAGTTAAAAAAATATTTCTCACCCAGTGGTAACACGATGTTAATTAGGCTGCTTTATCGCTTCTCCATTGCCGGCTGCCGATGACTTGCAAGCAAGCTAGTTCAGCTGCTTGTTTCTGCCTGCTGGTTGATTGGGGAGTTTCCTGGATCAAACGTGGGTAACCGCCGTTCCCAACATGATCAACAGGTTTCTCCCCCATTTCACCACCTCTTCGGGGTGATTTTAACTCCCTGGGGGGTCCCAAACAGGTCGGAATTCAGCCCAGGGGACGGAGCTCTGTCCTCCTGCTGCTGCCTCTTCGCAGCGTCAAGTCGGAAGTCTAGGCTGCATGTTTTTGAAACAAGAGTAACACTCCTCACCTATTTATAATAATTAATTCTGGCAAAAGCATGAATTAAGCAAGTCTTACCTTTTTGGTGCCCTGAAAGTCAGTCACAGAATCTGGTATTTCCACAATGTTATAGTTTGAAATAAGATTAGCTGAAACCAAATCTGGCAGCATCAAACCTTTAGGAGAAAAGGCAAAGCATTTAATTATACTACTCACTTATTCCATTAGACAAGCACTGGATGAAGTAGTTTGAGCCACATAAATAGGATAGAGGAATATCTTGCGAAGGGCTGTCCCTCCCACTTGCTTTGATAGGCAGGTACTTATTGTAATGGCTATGAGAAACAGCATCTGCTGTGATAGATGTGTTGGTGAAACCTTCTGTAATGGTTCAAAAGGTGGGACTCCAAGTGCCTTTAATACTAGGGGAAAATCTGAAGGATGCCTATGGACATAGGAGGTGCCTTGAGGAACACTCCATTTGAGCTGCTTGGCTTAAAGCCCAGAGTAGAGCCCAGGGCCACAAATTGTCTTTTTAGTGTGCTGGGAGACTACTCTTTCTTTTCCACTCCTTGCAAAAAGCCCAGAACAGTAGATTTCTTTGCACTATATACTTTCTTCCTTCGCCTCTGATGCTATTTACAGCAGGCCCTCCAGGATGCTTTGTGTAACTCACTACATGAATTCCTACTTGATGCCAGAATGTTCGAGACTACATCACAGTATCCCTTTGCTAACAAGTTTGCATTTTCAATAGCCAAGTGTGAAGCTGTAGTCATGCTGGTTCTGGATGTTAAATTTGCACCATGGCTGAGGATGTCTCTGACTGGGTAGGAAGCTGTATTCATGATGGCATTTCTTGTGAGCAAACTGTAGATACTAATGTGGAGGGAGTGAATCAGTATGTGTGGCATGCTTCCATGAGATCCAGAGGTGTGAGGAAGTCTCCTATGTACAGAGCCTACACCATTATTCTGACAGTCTCCATGTGGAATTTTTATACTGGTTCACACTCTTCAAATCCAGAATTCCACTTCAATCCTGTGTCCATCCTAGCATAAAAAAGGAAAAACAAGCAAACATCCAGAACACCTTTTTACAATGACAGCATTGTTTCTATTGCTCTCATCTTGTGCAGATGATCAAAAATTGTTGTTGTTTAGTCGTTAAGTCGTGTCCGACTCTTCGTGACCCCATGGACCAGAGCACGCCAGGCCCTCCTGTCTTCCACTGCCTCCCGGAGTTGGGTCAAATTCATGTTGGTAGCTTCAATGACACTGTCCATCCATCTCGTCCTCTGTCGTCCCCTTCTCCTCTTGCCTTCACACTTTCCCAACATCAGGGTCTTTTCCAGGGAGTCTTCTCTTCTCATGAGATGGCCAAAGCATTGGAGCCTCAGCTTGAGGATCTGTCCTTCCAGTGAGCACTCAGGGTTGATTTCCTTCAGAATGGATAGGTTTGTTCTCCTTGCAGTCCAGGGGACTCTCAAGAGTCTACTCCAGCACCACAATTCAAAAGCATCAATTCTTTGGCGGTCAGCCTTCTTTATGGTCTTTATGCTTTTTAAGATGCTGTCTAGGTTTGTCATCGCTTTCCTCCCAAGAAACAGGCGTCTTTTAATTTCGCGGCTGCTGTCACCATCTGCAGTGATCATGGAGCCCAAGAAAGTAAACTCTGTCACTGCCTCCATATCTTCCCCTTCTATTTGCCAGGAGGTGATGGGGCCAGTGGCCATGATCTTAGTTTTTTTGATGTTGAGCTTCAGACCATTTTTGGCACTCTCCTCTATCACCCTCATTAAAAGGTTCTTTAATTCCTCCTCACTTTCTGCCATCGGAGTGGTATCATCTGCATATCTGAGGTTGTTGATATTTCTTCCGGCAATCCTCCAGTGCAGTCTTTCGCATGATGTATTCTGCATATAAGTTAAATAAGCAGGGAGACAATATACCGCCTTGTCGTACTCCTTTCCCAATTTTGAACCAATCCGTTGTTCCATATCCAGTTCTAACTGTTGCTTCTTGTCCCACATACAGATTTCTCAGGAGATAGATAAGGTGGTCAGGCACTCCCATTTCTTTAAGAACTTGCCATAGTTTGCTGTGGTCCACACAGTCAAAGCCTTTTGCATAGTCAATGAAGCAGAAGTAGATGTTTTTCTGTAACTCTCTGGCTTTCTCCATAATCCAGTGCATGTTAGCAATTTGGTCTCTAGTTCCTCTGCCGCTTCGAAATCCAGCTTGCACTTCTGGGAGTTCTGGGTCCACATACTGCTGAAGCCTACCTTATAGGATTTTGAGCATAACCTTGCTAGCGTGTGAAATGAGTGCAATTGTACGGTAGTTGGAGCATTCTTTGGCACTGCCCTTCTTTGGGATTGGGATGTAGACTGATCTTTTCCAATCCTCTGGCCACTGCTGAGTTTTCCAAACTTGCTGGCATATTGAGTGTAGCACCTTAACAGCATCATCTTTTAAGATTTTAAATAGTTCGACTGGAATGCCATCACCTCCACTGGCCTTGTTGTTAGCCATGCTTTCTAAGGCCCACTTGACTACACTCTCCAGGATGTCTGGCTCAAGGTCAGCAACCACACTATCTGGGTTGTCCGGGACATCCAGATCTTTCTGGTATAATTCCTCTGTGTATTCTTGCCACCTCTTCTTGATGTCTTCTGCTTCTGTGAGGTCCCTACCATTTTTGTCCTTTATCATGTCCATCTTTGCACAAAAGGTTCCTTTAATATCTCCAATTTTCTTGAACAGATCTTTTGTTTCCCTTCTCTCCTCTGCTATTTGTAAGGCCTCGTTGGACAGCCACTTTGCTTTCTTGCATTTCCTTTTCTTTGGCATTGTTTTTGTTGCTGCCTCCTGTACAATGTTACGAGCCTCCATCCATAGTTCTTCAGGCACTCAGTCCACCAAATCTAGTTCCTTAAATCTGTTCTTCACTTCCACAGTGTACTCATAAGGGATTTGGTTTAGATTACACCTGACTAGCCCAGTGGTTTTTCCTACTTTCTTCAGTTTAAGCTTGAATTTTGCTGTAAGAAGCTGATGATCAGAGCCACAATCAGCTCCAGGTCTTGTTTTTGCTGACTGTATAGAGCTTCTCCATCTCTGGCTGCAGAGCACATAATCAATCAGATTTCGGTATTGCCCATCTGGTGAGGTCCATGTGTAGAGTCGCCTCTTGTGTTCTTGGAAAAGAGTGTTTGTGATGACGAGCTTGTTCTCTTGCCAAAGTCTATTAGCCTTTGCCCTGCTTCGTTTTGAACTCCAAGGCCAAACTTACCTGTTGTTCCTTTTATCTCTTGACTCCCTACTTTAGCATTCCAATAGCTTATACTGAGAAGAACATCTTTTTTTGGTGTCAATTCTAGAAGGTGTTGTAAGTCTTCATAGAATTGGTCAATTTCAGCCTCTTCCGCATCGGTGGTTGGTGCATAAACTTGGATTACTGTGATGTTGAAAGGTCTGCCTTGGATTCGTATTGAAATCATTCTATCATTTTTGAGATTGTATCCCAGTACAGCTTTTCCCACTCTTTTGTTGACTATCAGGGCTACTCCATTTCTTCTACGGGATTCTTGCCCACAATAGTAGATATGGTAATCGTCTGAATTGAATTCGCCCATTCCCGTCCATTTTAGTTCACTGACGCCCAGGATGGCAATGTTTATTCTTGCCATCTCCTGTTTGACCACATCCAGCTTACCAAGGTTCATAGATCTTACATTCCAGGTTCCTATGCAGTATTTTTCTTTGCAGCATCGGACTTTCCTTTCACTTCCAGGTGCGTCCGCAGCTGAGCATCCTTTCAGCTTTGGCCCAACCACTTCATTAGCTCTGGAGCTACTTGTACTGGTTCTCCGCTCAAAAATACATCAGTGTATTTTTTTTTTGTTCCATTTTTTAATCTTTAGGATGGAATGAGGAAATTGTGAGGTTTGCTTCTAAATTATATTCTGTAGCCCTCCTTGCTGGCACCCTCCTTCTGTATCCCTCCTTGCTGGTTTTTTCTGTTGAGCCTATCCTCCTCAGACTGCCAAGTTGTCAGGTAGAGGTGGGAAAGGCGAAAGAAATTGAAAGAAAACAGGACGAAAGCTTTTTCCCCCAGAAAGAAAAGCAGCAAGGAAGTAATGAATCCGCACACAGCCTAATGAAACAGAGGAAAATTAGACTGGAGTTCCAGGTTGTTCTCCCAAATGAGAAGCTATATGGAGCCCACAAAACTGGTTAAATAAGTACCTGCTTAAGAAAACAGATGAGAGGAACAACATGTTGCAACGGTGTCCTTCGTTCATGTTGGAAAAACAAATCTGAAAACTAGTATGTCTGCAACATAAATTGTGGTACAATGCATCTGTAAAATGTTCCTTTTTGGTTTAAAAGACTTCTGCTCCTGGGTTTCCTAAATTCTTATTAGTGCTCCAAGAATTATATTTATTTATAAGCAGCATTAAATAATCACATTGGTTCAACCTTAAACAAAGGCAATTATTCCAAAGTACATAAAATTAATGTACCATCTTCTACGTCCTTCTCCACAGCCTCATCTCCATGATTTGGCACAAGGACCACCAAAGGTATTATTGGTTGAAAAGGTTTTGCTTGAAGGAGACGCTTCAGTTGAAGCAAAGGTGAAAGCCAATAAATGTCTTCCTCACTTCTCACTCGAGGTGAGAGCAGCAGAATAAGCCCACTAGTTCCAAGCAGATGGTTCTGAGTTTCTGTATTGTCGAGCTCAGAGGTGCCGAGTGTCCCATCTGTCACCTATGCAGAAAAAACATTCATTCCATTATAGAAAAACAGTAAAATTGGAATGTACAAAACCTAACAGCAGCCCTGCCAGATAAGATCAAAACTCCACCCTCTAATCTATCAGCTTGTTTCACCATGTCACTTTATCAAATCCTTCCAAAAAGGCTTTAAAGCTGGTCTGAAGACAACAGTTTTGCTCTGATGTTGCTTTCACCTTACACCTCACCCCTACTCTAGCAATTAGAAATCAGAGAAGCTCTGCCACTGTATCAAGGCACTTTTTGGACTCTGACTTCCAGAATCCCACAGCCACCATGGCTAAGAGTGAAGCTGGATAGTTAGGGGATTCTGGGAATTACATTCCAAAAGGTATCTTTCTCAAGCTCTGCACTGAACTTGAGTGCTTCAGTCAACCAGTGGGCCATCGAGTCTCACTGAGAATAAGACTAATTTCACTGATAACAAGTCTCACTTCCATTTAAGAAAGTCACTCAGATTTCCTTTTAAAAGCAAGTAAAAGATTTCACTATTGCCATTTTTACACAAATAATGCTATGTTATCATCTGGGGAAAAAATACACTCCAAAGGAAATCAATTAATTTGAATAATTAGTGTTTCATAAATAGCCTAGTCAATTCTTTTGGAATACCCAGTGTGGTGTAGTGGATAGAGTGACGGACTCAGGAGATCTGGGTTTAATGGCTGTAGTGGTTACCCCCGTCGCCACCTGTCCGTCACAGTGGAACCTTGGCAGGAGAGCCAATGAGGAAGACGGAAGGCGGAGTCAGGAAAGAAGGAGGGGTACAAAAGGAGGAGTCTGAAGGAAGAACTGGAGAGAGATCAGAGGTTTGAAAAGGGGAGTGATGGAGATCAGAGGTTGGAGAAGGGGAGATTTGGAAATAGATTGAATTAATAGAAGGAATTAAATAAACCCAAGTTAATATAAGTGAGTTACTTCCTGTGATTGACACTGTTATTTCCAACCAATCAATAACCCCACCCTGATCAATAAACTGAATGCGTTTGATAACTTGTGTGTCCCGGAATTGATTGATGTTTAATCAAAAACATCTGGTGGCAGCGTGAGGAGGAAGAAGCAGCTTGGGTCTTTGTGAGGGCAAAGAATAAAATTAAAGCCTCAAAGACGGAGCCACGACAATGGCTAAGCCGTGAAAACTCATTGTGGGTGTGGAATTGGTAAATACCTACTTATCTTGAAAGCCCTATTAGTTGGTTCTGACTTGATGGCACATATCAACAACAAAGTATTTTGGACATAGAAATATTTGCTACAATTCCCATGGTGGTGTTCTTGTAAGTTTTGCAAAACTTGTTGCAGCTACTTGTGCCTAACTGACAAGGTGGTACGCTTGGTCCTGTGCTCAGTTATGCAACTGGCACCTTATCAATTAGCCATTATAAAAAGGGATAAAATCCTATATTCAAAACATAATTTTCACCTCAGTCTGTTTTTAGAGATATATAACATTTGGAAAAATAGAATTTAATTTATGTCATGTTTAACAGATTAATTTTTTCAAACATACAATTAAATTAACAATTAACATAAAATCATATAGCCTAACAATAAGCTATGTCCACGTCTGCCTTTTCTTTGTGGTCTGTTATCATTTTGCTATCAGCACCTAGTAGCTGAATCATTTCTTTTCTGTCTTTTGATATGCCTATACCTGAAGAATGCTTTTTTTTTTTCTTGCTGTTATTATCTCTTGCTAACCTCAACTAATCCTCAGCTTCAGCCTTTGCCTTCCTAATGCCATCCCTGCAATTCTTTCCTGTCTGTACTTTTCCTTTGTGGTGTGGCCTTCCTTCTACTTCCTATATGTGCCTTTTGTTTGTTTTTGAGTCCTCTCTGAGCTTTTTGTGGCCTTTTTTTGCTGTCTTCCACCTTTTTTTCTTGTTGAAATTGTTTGTAGTTGTGCTTTCAATAAAAGGAAAAATCTTCTAATGCAGTGGTTAGCCGGTATTCATATCATTTCATCTTACAAAAAGCATCCTTACAGTTTAGTTATAAGAAACTGTAGGTACAACACTTTTAAAACACATGAATTCTGAATTTAAGCTTTAGGCAAGTAAGTCGGAAAATACAGGATTAAAGATACAATAAAGTACCAAAAGAATGTTTTAAGTTATATTCTTAAAAATATAGGCAATTATAGCCTATAAAGGGGGAGAATGCATTTCTAGAATACATCAAAATTCGGAAGAATAAAACTGTAAGAAGCAAAAAGCAGTGTAAGTTATGGAAAACTGCCTATGCATTATGTACGTATGTGTTATGCATTATTTATTTAAAATATTTTTACCCTGCGTTTCTCCTTAAAAAGGCGGTGGCTTTCATCATTAAAACACAATATTTAAAGCTAAAAACAATATGTATACAAAGGCTTGCCTGTTTGCAGAAAGACCCATCAACTTCACAGGTCTGTCAGCATTGTGAACAACAACTGTGTCAAAATGACATACTGGCAATGTATTCTGAATGCTTTTGAAACAGTAGCCTAATACAGAATATGGCTAAAATCCTGTTGCAAATGACATAGCGTTTAGATGTGAACTGCTTGGAAGGCAGCCCATCTAGGAGAAGGAAAACTCCGATTTCAAACCTCCACTGCCTTGTCGCTATATCCATCGATGGAAAAGGCTTCAAGAGTAAACCTCGAGGCAAAATCCAGAGCCAGAGTCCCGGAGGCAGTTCATGATATTCTGGCAACTCCTGCAACGTCGCTGGAACCAGTTGTATTGGCTCTTGCCTTTCCATTGGACTATTTCAGTGAACTGGAGAGGGGGGATTTCCTGCCTGGGTAACAGCCTATCCTCCATATTATTTTACCCAGGCTTCATGCTCTGGAGAGGACACTCCAGCTTTGCTGTAAGTTATGGAATCTCCATAGATGTTATGTGCTGCATACGGAGTTGTACAACTGGGTATGCAAGAAATAATGTCTATGGAGATTTCTTAACTTAGCCAATTCATGACTAAAAGTTATGCCATTTGTGTAACTGCGCAAGAGGATTTTAGCCTTTAAAGTATTGGATAATACAGTTGTGCAGTATCTATCAAGAAAATGTGATGGAGCAAGGGGTGTTTGAACAGACCTTTATACACACACTGACAGAAACCTCCTGATCTCCTTTTGTATGAAGAGAAGTATGCAATGCAAGTGTTTTAATTCCATTATCTGCCACAGAAATTGTTTCTTCCACATCCTTATCAATGAGAAATTTAGCTTTCAACCAATCTGCTAGAATTCTATGAACAGTAGAGAGAAAAAATTCAGTATAGCATCACAGACTTTAAAAATATTCTGAATTGTGGCAGAGTCTACAATTAAAATGCTGCTATAATGCAGATTTAAATACAGCATTAAATAGATTGTTAAATACAGTGTTATTACAGTATCAAGTATTTTAAACATAACAGCAAAACACGAATATACTAATCAGTATGTACTGTTAAGTAGAAACAAGTATCTTCAATTAAAAACTGTCATTTTAGTTAGTTGATTCAGAGCTGATACTAAATTTTTAAAAAAGGGATCTGAAACTAAGCATCAGAATAAGCATCAGACAGGTATCTAGTTGTCTCGTATGCTCCCAGAGGCATCTGGTACGGCGACTGTGAGATACAGGAAGCCCTAGATGGGCCCTTGGCCTGATCCAGCAGGGCTCTTCTTATGTTCTAATATAGCGTTACTTTTCAGTGTCTCAGCCAGTCATTCAATTTCCTTTCTCCTGTTACACTCTGGCAATTAGGCATGCTCACTTCTCACTGAGCTGTTTTTGGGGATCTCCTCCCACTCTTAAGATACCCTTCCCAATATATTATTTGCATATTTGCATAAAATGATATTTCCCTGACCCTGTAGATACCGTTTCCCCGAAAATAAGACCTAACCTGAAAATAAGCCCTACTGTGATTTTTCAGGATGCTCATAATATAACCCCTACCCCAAAAATAAGCCCCAGTTAAGTGAAACCCCGCCCTCCACCATTGTGCAGCATTGTGCAGCAACCAGAAGAAGGTGGCATGACTGTATTTGAATAAATGTAGATTGTTGTACCTTAAAAAAATAAACCATCCCCTGAAAATAAGCCCTAATGCGTTTTTTGGAGCAAAAATTAATATAAGACCCTGTCTTATTTTCTGGGAAAGACGGTATCTCCCTTCTTATGTGTCAACTGTCTTGTTTTGATTATATAAGCAGCTCCACCCCATTCTGAATATCAGAAACGGTCTCAATAAACGAATTTTCCTAGTTTTCCATGCCTTTCAAAAATCATAAGATGTGTCGAGTAGGTTGTCATCAGTGCAATTCAAACCTATGGATCAGGAACATACAATGCCACCCTTTTGTGTATGCACAAGACACTGGCTTTCTTACATACTTTGAATACAATAAATACCTGCTGGGATCCTCAAGTGGATATTCCTCATAGCTGGGCAAAACCAAAAGAGCTTTCCAAAATATTTTTTCTTGTTGCACTGGAAAGTTTTCAGCAATCAATAATGGCAAATTCAGCGGACTCCACATTGCATCCCTTAGATAATATATAATAAAAATTAGGCCTCAGTTTCAGCCAAATCTGAAATCTAAACCAAACTGATTTAAATGGGCCAATTTTTATAAGGTCCAGATTGGCAGATTCTGTTCTGGGGTGAAGTTAAATTAAAAGATTAACACTCCAAGTTCTGAAGAAAAGAAGATGGTGTTCAGGGAGAAAGAAAGAATATCTCAGTAGTAGGGAAAGGACTAAAGGGCACAGACAGAATCTAATCTGTATTCAATTCTTGAAAAAAAAAAGTTACTTACCTGTAACTCTGGTTCTTCGAGTGGTCCGCTGTGAATTCACACTAATGGGTTAATCTGCGCCTGAGCAGAGCAGCCTCGGAAACTTCCACAGTTTAAGCACTTGGTGCCGGGACCTCCCTTACACTGGCTATATAACTCCGTCCCTGGCACTAGTGCCTCAGTTCTAAGGAACCGACCGCCGCTGCCCAACATGCAATGGCACACGTGATAGACAGCGGGGAGGAGGGCGGGACGTGTGAATTCACAGAGGACCACTTGAAGAACCAGAGTTACAGGTAAGTAACTTCTTTTTCTCCTTCGTGGTCTCTGTGAATGCACACTAATGGGTTAGCAAGTGGAGCGATGCTGACGCCAAGGGCTTGAAGGGAGGCCTCATAAGCCGCCGAAGAACTAACTGGAAAGACCACTGAGGTGTTAGTGGTCTATAGGCAGGGCGCATATTTTCCAGGCCTCGGAGAAATAGCTTGCAGGTAGAACGGGCCAGACCCAGGCGAAATAGGTGAAGGAGAAACTGAAGGAGTGCGTCCAGAGATGTTGGCCTAGTAGGCGAATGTCGTCTTGATGCAAAGTAACAGAACGCCTACCAATTATAAGAGTAGGTCAAGGTGGTAGAAAGTTTGCGAGCCTGATTGAGCATGTCTGTTACAGTCGGGGAAGTCTCCAAGCCGACAGGTGGAGGGACTCGAGGTCTGGATGAAATACCTGACCTCTGTCTCGAGACAGTAGATGAGGGACCAGCTGCCGCCTGATGTATTCCGCGGCTCTCAAGAGCAGGATCGAGAGCCAAGGTTGGCGAGGCGACCAAGGGGGTATAAGTATGACGTTTGCATTCTCTTGTCAGATTCGAACGGCAGTCCTTTGAAGAAGGGGGAAAGGTGGAAACCTGTAAAGGAGGCCCCGTGACCAATTCAACAGGAAAGCGTCTCCTAGGGAGTTGCGGCCGATGCCGGTTCGGGAGCAGAACATGGCACACTTCTTGTTCGTCCAGGATGTGAAAACGTCTATGTCTGGAGTCCCCCATCAATGACAGAGGCGGCAAAAGATGGCATCGTCAAGAGCCCACTCGTGAGGGCAGAACTGTAGTCTGCTGAGATGGTCTACTACGGAATTGTTCCTGCCTGCCAAATGTACAGCCACTGGATAAATGTGGCAAGCATAATACCATTCCGAAAGGTCGATGGTGTGAAAGAGAAGGTGTAACGAGTGAGTGCCGCCCTGCTTGTTCATATAATAAACTGCAGTGGTATTGTCTGATGCGACCTGGACCACCCGACCCCGGAGTAGGGGCACAGAGGCCCGAAAGGCCTTGGTGATTGCCAGGAGCTCCAGCACAATGATATGCAGGCCGGCTTTTATCATGGACCAGCGGCCGTGGACAACATGGTGGCGTAGACAAGCCCCCCCAGCCTGACGGGCTGGCATCCGCAGTTAAGAGACCAAAGGGTCTCCCTATCCATAGGTTGGGGGGGGGATCTCCACCAGTCCCATTGTGCAGCAAGCTCCGGAGTCACCTGGAGCAACGTGGATGGGTGGTCGCAAGACGTCCAAAAAAGTGAGAGAAACCAGGCTTGAAGGGACCGCATCCTCAGTCGAGCATGCTGTACCACAGCTGTGGTAGATGCCATCAGCCCCAGAGGTTGCTGGACCTGTAGGGCAGGGAAAGTTAGGTTACCTACCTGTAACCATGGTTCTTCTAATGGACCTCTGTGAATTCACACAAATGGGTTTGTCCTGCGCCTGCGCAGGACGTTCGGAAGATTCTAGAGCTTAGGGGGAAAAAAGGTCAATTAGTTCCCCCCCCCGCAGGGTATGAGCTCCGCCTCCTCAACCTTCCTTTCAGTTTCCCTAGTCCGTCGTTACCGTATGGAGTAGATAATTAGAACGGTACCGTGACGGACAGTGGGGAGGAAGGGAGGGATGTGTGAATTCACAGAGGTCCACTAGAAGAACCATGGTTACAGGTAGGTAACCTAACTTTCTTCGTAGTGGCCTCTGTGAATGCACACAAATGGGTGATTAGCAAGCAGACTCACTGGATGGAGGGCCGTCACGGTAACAGAGATGACAGGATCGCCCTTCCAAATGCGGCATCATTTTTGGCTCTGACATCAAGGCGGTAGTGCTTGGCAAATGTCAGAGGGTTGGACCAAGTGGCCGCTTTGCAGATGTTGTGAAGTGCCACGATGTAGAGCAGTCAATGTAGAGACAGCTCGGGTAGAATGCGCCTTAAGATGTTCCGGTACCGGCTTGCCGGCAAGTTGGTATGCCAACTGTAACGATTGCACTATCCATCTGGATATTGTTTGTGGAGAGGCAGGTGCACCCCTGTTAATGCCATGGTAGCACAAGAAGAGACGTGGAGAACGTCTAAAAGTTTTGGTTCTGTGGATGTAAAAGGCGATGGCTCTTCTCACATCCAGAGTATGGAGCTTACGCTCAAGCGGTGTGGATGGAGATGGAAATAAGGTCGGAAGTACGATGGGTTGGTTTACGTGGAATTCCGACACCACCTTGGGCAAGAAGGACACATCTAGGTACAAGGTGAACTTCTCAGGGTGCATCTGAAGATAGGGGGAGTCCGATCTGAGAGCAGCTAGCTCACTAGCTCTTCTGGTGGATGTAATTGCCATGAGAAATGCTACCTTTAGAGAGAGTAACTTTTCATTACAGGTAGACAGGGGTTCGAATGGTGGCTTTGTAAGCGCCTCAAGAACAAGCTGCAGCGACCATTGAGGCACAATTTTCTGTGATGGGGGGCGAACATTCTTCAAACCCTTTAGGAATCTCTTGAGTGTAGGGTGGGAAAAAAGTGTAGCGGAGCTAGATCCGGGAGGTTGGTGAGCCACTATTGCTGAAATGTAGACCTTAATGGTGGAATGTGCCAGTCCAAGGTTAAAGAGATACATGATAAAGGTAAGTAGAGTCGAGAGAGATGACAGGACTGGGGTAAGTCCCTTAGATTCATTGAATTTAAGGAAGGATTTCCATTTATTACGATACAGGCGAGAAGTGGATGGTTTCCTAGCCTGGTTCAAGATTGCATGGAATTCGGGGTTATCCTCCATGCCGTCAGATGTAGGGATTGGACATTGGGATGGAGAATTGCCCCGTCGCTCTGGGAGAGGAGAGACGGTATCGGAGGTAAGTGGAATAGTTCTTGTGTTATCTCTCTCAGGTGGGCGAACCACGGTTGTCGCGGCCACCATGGGGCGATGAGAATCGTGTCTGTTCGGTATTGGATGATCCTGGTTATTGTCTTGAGCAACATTGGTATCGGAGGAAAAAGGTAAGAGAGTTCCCCGGACCACGGTATCATGAATGCGTCTCCGAGAGATGTCAGGTCCATGCCTGCTCTTGAGCAGTACCTGGGGCACTTGGCATTGATATGGGAAGCAAAGAGGTCTATTGTCGGCTGACCCCATCTGTGGCAGATGTTCTGGAAAACGGTGTCATTGAGACCACTCGTGTGTCCTGGTGAGGAGCCTGCTTAGGCGGTCTGCCAAGTAGTTCTCCTCCAATGAAATGTTTATTGCCTGAGGAGCAATATTGTTGATATGACACCACTCCCAAAACTTTATGGTGAGGCGAAGAAGAGGGGGTGATCGAGTTCCTCCTTGTCTGTTTATGTAGTACATGACCGTGGTATTGTCGGTCACAAGCTGTACTGATTTCCCCGCGATTCTGGGGAGGAAAGCCTGAAAGGCTTTTATGATGGCCAACATTTCCAGTTGGTTTATATGGAGCGTTCTTTCGCCCTTTGACCATAGTCCATGTATCTGAAGTTCCTGGCAGTGGGCTCCCCAACCGGAGGGGTTGGCATCTGTCGTCACCTGGATTGACAGGGGGGGCGATCGGAACGGTCTGCCGACCAACAAATTGTGGGGGCAGGCCCACCACGTAAGTTGATTTGCCACTTGTGGCGGTACTAGGAGCTTCTTCAGCTGGGTGTCCATTGCAGGATTGAATTGCGACAGGAACCAGGATTGAAGTGAACGGAGTTTGAGCCTGGCGTAGGGAACCACCGACGCTGTGGAAGCCATAAGGCCCAGCAAGTGCTGAACGTTGAGAGCGGTGACGGTACCGAGGGGTCAGAAAAGGTGCACTGCGCGACGGATTTTCGCTAATCGGTTGGGTGGTAGGAATGCTTTCGCCTGACGGGCATCCAGTTGCGCTCCTATGTAACTCACGAGTTGTGACGGTACTAGGTGGGATTTTTCTGAATTTATTTGTAGGCCCAATTCGTGCAGGACCCGAAGAGTAGTTCTTGTAGCCGCGATGGCCTCCTGATAGGTCCTGGCAACCAGGAGCCAATCGTCGATGTACGGGAAGAGCTTTATCCCCTTGGTACGGAGGTAAGCTACAACAGGGGCCATGCATTTTGTAAATGTCCTGGGGGCTGTGGAACGCCCGAAGGGGAGAGCGGCAAACTGGTAAGTGGTGTGCTGGAACCGGAGGAATCTTTGATGGGACGGTTGGATTGAAATATGAAAGTAAGCGTCCTTGAGATCGATGGTAGTAAACCAGTTTCCCTGTGATAGAAGAGGGAGAATGGAGTCCAGAGTTAGCATACGGAATTTTTTGTAAATAATATATTCATTGAGCTGTCGGAGGTCCATGATGGGCCTAATACCCCCGTCTTTCTTAGGGACGGCAAAGTACCGGGAGAAGAAACCCCCGTTAGAGTCAGCCGGTGGAACTATGACTATCGCCCCTTTCCTGAGGAGAGCTGAGATTTCCTCTTGTAAAGGTAAGAAGAGGGTGGGCTTGATGGAATTTGTCGGGGGGATGTGCGTGAATTCTATAGCGTATCCCCGTTTAATGATGGTCAGAACCCATTTATCTGACGTAATTCTCCTCCATTGGGGAAGGAACGGCCGGAGTCTGGTGGAGATACCAGGGCAGTTAGGAATAGGGCTTACCCCTACGTTGGGATTTCCGAAAGGGTTGTCTGGAGCCCTGATATTGTTGCTGCTTAGGCTGCAACGTGGTGGATTGAAGCAGCTGGTAGGTGCGCTCATGTTGTTGTTGCCTGCTGTACTGAAAGGACTGGTACTGAGGGAGTTGTTGGTAGAACGGCTTCTTGTATGAAGGTTTCTGATACCGATAAGGCTGGTATGGGATGTAGGACTTAGCAGTATTTCTCATTTTGTGGATATTTTCCATTATGTCGTCTGTTTTGGAATTGAACAGCCCGACAGCGTCGAAGGGAAGATCTTCGATCTTAGTCTTGGTATCATCCAGGATGTTGGCCGCCCGGAGCCAAGCATGTCGTCTAAGTGCAATTGACGTAAGCAGAGATTTGGAGGTGGTATCAGCGGTATGCTTCGCTGTCTGCCGTTTTTGCTTAGCGAGGGTATTGGCCTCTGCATAGGTATTGAGAGCTTCAGTCTTCAATGGTTCTGAAAGGGTTTGAAGCGAGGGGAGAATTCTGTCCCACAGATGTTTTTGGTAGGCGCCCATTGCAGCTTGGTAATTTGAGATCCTAATAAGCAATGCCGCCAATGAGTAAAGCTTTTTTCCAAAGGAGTCTATCTTTCTGCCCTCCTTATTAACAGGCGTGGTAGAAGATCTACTTCTAGACTTGTATTGAGTAGCCTCGACCACGATGGAGTTGGGAATGGGATGTTTCAGTAGAAAATCCGAGTCTGAACCATGAGTTTTGTAATGGTGTTCAATCTTTCATGGGATTTGACGGGTTGAAGGCGACCTATCCCAAGAGTTCTTAACCAAAGTAAGGAGTGCCGGTATGAGGCTCAAACTAGGAGGAGGCGTTTTATCCTGCTCCATATCATGAAAAACCAAGTCCAGTTCTTGCTGAGGAATTTGTGCATCAAGTTTTAGAGTCTTCGCCATGCGCAAGATAAGTTGCGCATATGACGTGTAGTCCTCCAAAGGGGACTGTGAGATATTGCCAGTGGCACCGGCATCAGGGGCTTCGGATTCGTCAGATGATGATGAGTTGGCACCTTGAGACGACTGAGAGGTCGACGGTGGTGGTCGTGGTACTGGGGCTGGTAGTGTAGGTTCAGCATCTGATTGAGTAGATACAGAGAAAGGTTCCGTATCATGGTCATGAGGACCGGAGTACAGCGTGGTAGCCTGTACCGAGGCACGGCCTCTATGAAGTTTGAGTCGTTTAGGCGGCGCGGAAGGCGTCTGTAAAATCGGTATCTTTCGGGATGGTGCAGCTTGAGGAGTGGAGACATCCCCTTGGTACTGCAACGACGTTTGCCGTGGAGGAGCTACGTGAGGGTACCAGGGTGGTAGCGGGTAGTCCGACCCTCTATATTGATCATGGTAGCCATAGCCCTGGTATGGATAGGGATGGTACCAGTGAGGGTATGGATGACCATAAGGAGGTAAATCCTCTGGATGGTAACATTGTTCCTCAAGCCCGGACGGCTGGTACGGAGAGGCATGTTTGCGTTTCTCCTTTCTTTTCCTAGGAGTGCATGGAGCAGACTCCTGTTCCGACTCAGTCTCGGTATCTGCCCGCCCTGAAGATCGAGGGCTGAAAGGGGCTATGGCCGGGCTAGACGGTGCAACAGCCCCAAATCGGCCCGAACTCGGAGACATGCTCAGAATATCATGAGCTTGTTGGGCTGGAGGTATAGCGCGTTCCTCCCTGTCGGAAAACCCAATATCGTCTCTCGAGGAATCCTGCACCGGTATAGGAGGTATAGAAAGAGGTGCGGTAGCCGGCTTGGCTAAGTCCTTTTGCCTCTTAGGCTTCTCCTTGTCCTTTTTCTTATTTGCAGGATCGGTAGACCGCGGCTGAGCCTTGGAAGAAGCCGGCTTAGGCCATTTTTTAGAGTTCTTGGATTTCACAGGTAAAGAAGTCGTGCTGGATAGAGACTGGGCAGCAGGGCTAGTGGTCGATTTAGCAGCCTCCTGGCGAGGAGGGTTGGAGGGAGGGAGAGCTGTAGCCTCCAAAGCAGGGTTGAGAGATTTTTCGTAAAGAAAAGATTTCAGTCGTTGGAGCCGTAGCTTAATAGCCTGCTTGGAAAAACTCCTGCACGCGGTGCACGACTGGGTGAGATGGGTTTCCCCCAAACAAAATAAACAAAGATCGTGCCCGTCTGTAAGTGGAATTTGTCGAAGACAAACGGAGCACTTCTTAAAGCCCCGAGGGGCCATAAAACAAAACAAGAAAGAAAAGGGGGGGGGAACTGTTGAGGGAAGGGGGAGAAGAATGATAGAGTGGGGAAAAAGGGATAAGCTGGAGGTCTATCGTTCAGAAAACAAGTAAAATAATATATAATATAGAAAAATTTGTTAAAGATAGATTTAGCAAAGCTAAAATCACTTTCCTTAGTGCTCTAGCTTCCTAACGTCCTACTTGAACGGCGGAAAAAAGGAAACTGAAAGGAAGGTTGAGGAGGCGGAGCTCATACCCTGCGGGGGGGAACTAATTGACCTTTTTTTTCCTAAGCTCTAGAATCTTCTGAACGTCCTGCGCAGGCGCAGGATAAACCCATTTGTGTGCATTCACAGAGGCCACTGCGAAGAACCAAGCGCCTGAAGAAAAGGAGCATAACAAATCATGCATTTTCACAAACTTGTTGTCAGGGGAAAAAAAGGCCTGCTTCAAGAAAGCATCCAAAGTCGCATTAATACAATTTACACGTTGTGTAGGTTGCAAAGTCGACTTCTCTATGTTGACCTTTAGTCCCAACGCTGACAAAAGGGACAGTGTCAAGGATGTGTGTTTACAAGCTTGTGACTTGGACTCAGCGACCAGGAGCCAGTTATCCAAATATGGGTAAACAGTGATTCCCCCTACTGAAAACCTGAGAAAGCGTTGATGGTCTGACCGGATCCTATCATGAAAACAAGCATCTTTCAGGTCAAACACGGTAAACCAATCCCCTGGACGTAACATGTGAATAACAGAGTCCAGGGAAACCATACGGAACCTTTGTGGAGTAATGAAAGGATTCAGGCCTCCAAGATCAAAGATGGGCCGTAGGCCTCCATCCTTTTGGGGATGGTGCAAGGGAACAATGGCATCATTTCCTAACAAGGCCTGAATTTCATCTTCCAAAGGGGGTGGCCTTAACATGGCCTGTGACAGGGGGTACATCGAATTCAGTGGCATAGCTGGTGGCTTATAACAGAGAGTGAAGGAACACCAACTGGAAAGACAAGGGGTCAAACGGACTGATTGGTCAACAACAGAGAAGTCAGGTGAATTAAAGAGACTGCTTGGTTTTGCGGTCCTGCCTGCGGTTTTGTTGGTCAGGGTGCTGCCTGCCCACATGTCTAGGGGGTGGCGGTTGGTAACTTTGGGGTTGGGGCCTTTGACGTTCCTGGGATGCCCTAGGCTGGTTTCAAGGCATGCCAAGCAGCAATGCGCTCGTGATGCGCCAGCCCCATTGCCTCCTGGTGATATGGGAGGCCCTAACTGTAAAGGTGTACAGGAGCTACCTGCAGAATGGACAGTGCCAAATACCAAAACTGGCGATGATAAGCGCCCATGGCAGTGGAGTAATTGGCTACACTGCGGCCAGAGAACATGAAGAACAACCTTCTAACGGTAAAGGAGGGTGACTATCTGCGGCAACTGATATGGGTGTAGGAAGATTGGTTGGAAAATCATCCTTCCCCTCTGACTCTTGTGAGTCCCAGGCTGAATAAGGTAAGTGCTTCTGACGATTAGGGGAGAAGTCTTTCTTAGCGTGAGCCCAACCAAGATCAGTCTCAAAAACAGCCGCCGGGACGGAGAAGGCTGAATGGGTTAACAGCGGGTTCGGTCGAACCTGCGGACACTTTGCTGCCGGAGCCAAGTTCAAGGGAGCACTACTCCTTCGAGGCGTAGGTGAAGGCACAAAGCGCTCCTCGGCCCATGGCTCAGAACAGTGCCAGGTAGAGTGGGGAGGTGGTGGCGGCAGAAAAGGTGGCGGATAAGGCTCATAGCTTCTATACCAAAATAAGGAACTGGTCCTGCACGAACTTGGCGGCGTGATAGGACCCTATTGATGAGCAGGAAAAATACTCGGGTCTGCCTGACAGCCACAGGGTTCCTGTGATTGGGTCGACTCCTATGAGTCCTTTTCTTATGAGCCTACGCTGGTGCCAGCGGCTGAGGAGAGGGCGCAGGCTGCTGTGTAAACGAGCCCATTGATAAATGAGGGCTGTTTTGTGCCAAATTATCAAACACCAAAAAGGTGTTACCCCAGTCAGGAATATCACTGACAAGTGGGGCTAGCAGTGGGAACTGCAGGCCCCCCCTTTTTTTAAAGGCAAAGCTAGGGCTGCCGTATGTTGCCAGAAAGCTCTGGCTTCGGCCCCCAGCTCTCTCCAGAATTGGCCGCTGTGTGAACGAGCCCATTAATAAATGAGGGCTGTTTCGTGCCAAATTATCAACCACCAAAAAGGTGTTACCCCAGTCAGGAATATCACTGACAGGTGGGGCTGGCAGTGGGAGCTGCAGGGGGCCCTTTCTTTCGCCAAAGGCAAAGCCAAGGCTTACCGTATGTTGCCAGAACATCTTCAGCCTCGGCACCCGGCTCTCTCTGGAATTAGCAGCTGTATGAATGAGCCCATGAAGGAGGGCTGTTCCGCGCCAACCTCCAAAGAGGATTTTACCCCAGTCAGGAGAATCACTGACAAGCGGGGATGGCGGCAGGAGCTGCAGGAGGCCCTTTCTTCTTCCAAGGGCAGGGCTACAGGCGCCCAGCTCACTGCAGACTTAACAGCTGTATGAACGAGCCCATTGATGAGGGAGGGCTGTTCCGCGCCAACCTCCAAAGAGGCTTTTACCCCAGTCAGGAGAATCACTGACAAGCAGGGATGGCGGCAGGAGCTGCAGGGGGCCCTTTCTTCTTCCAAGGGCAAAGCTAGGGCTGCTGGCGCCCAGCTCTCTACAGAGTTAGCTCAGATGCTGTCCTCTTCTTTTTTGACATGAAGAGGAAGATTGCAAACAGGTGGATAGCTGTTGCTCTTGAGCCTGGGGGTAGCCTTTGTTAAGAAGGTAAAAGAGACCTTATTTCTTTAAGAGAAAAGCCCTGAGGGCTCCAAAGCTGGCTTTGTAAAGCTTTTACAAAGAATACCTAACGCCGGCTGATGCTCTTCCCCCAGGCAGAAGAAACAACTTGTTACAGAAGAAAGAACAAGGGGAGGTCAAAGAAAGGAAAGATAAAGAATAGAATTGCTTTTTACTTGCGAAGTTCCAAACGAAGCTGCTGCTACAGCGGCGGTCGAAAAAAGAACTGAGGCACTAGTGCCGGGGGCGGAGTTATATAGCCGGTGTAAGGGAGGTCCCGGCACCAAGTGCTTAAAGCTGTGGAAGTTTCTGAGGCTGCTCTGCTCAGGCGCAGATTAACCCATTAGTGTGCATTCACAGAGACCACGAAGGAGAACCTCTGGTTTATGAATGTGGGATATTGTGCTTCTGTAACCATGATTCAAAAAGCCAGGAAATGGCATGATATTGCTTCACAATATCATGCCTGCATTGCCAGCAGGCATGAAAAAGATGCCAAGCTTTACATAGAAAAGGGCAACCTGAATGCTGGCAACATAAATGGCAGCCGTCAAGATGGTCTACAACACTGGACTCATGGCTCCCCTGAGCAGCGGCAGCAGTGACAGAGCAGGAGGAATGGTGCTGGATGTGAGGTGGAGCAGGAAGCAAAGAAGCCTAAAGGAGCTGGAACTGGAGCTGGAAGAGCAGCAGCACCATCACCGGGGAAAAAACAAAGAGAAGCTTCTGTGTTGCTCCTGGCTGATTTTGTGGCACACCAGGGAGCCGTGGGGTGCCGCAAGGGCTGCAGGGTGATACGGTGGACAGTTTGGGAACCCTTGGTCTGCAGGATACCCTCTTCTGCTCACTACCATTCACAAAGTGGCACTGTACAGGGGAAAATCTCAGAAGCTAACTTCCTTTTTTCATCTGTTAACCACTTCTCACCCAAACATAAAGCAATTGTCAGGGCTGTTTTTCATCAAACACAGGTTTTGATAGTGCCCACAACTACAATAGATTTTCATTACAGTCCAATCCAAGGCTATATAATCTTCACTAATTCAGTTTAACTGATCCAAATTTGGATGAACAAAATTTCATTGGCTGAAATCCAGTAGTAAGTTGTAACTAGAATAGGTCCCTTGAATCAGTTAGGATTTGGCAAGTCCTCCATAAGTTCCATAAGCCTACTCTAGTTGTAACTTATTACTTACTGAATTTCAGCTATCACATTAAATGAGTTAGTTCTAGGTAAAGCAAAACTTTTTCCCCAGTCATGTTTATGTGGGATAGGTATTAAGGTACAAAACCAGTGCATCAAACTATGTTTTGAGTGAAGATGGTGGGACTGAACTATATTTTTTTGTTGTTGAGAGAATTAATTCAGTGAAAGCTTACTGCTTTACATTGAAGTTCTTATTGGGGAACTTCCTTGCTTTAAAAAATGTAGGAACACATGAACCTAAACCAAATTTCTAGAGCAGACCCAATGAATCAAAAGGTCTTTATACAACTGTTAATTTTAACATCCAGATTTTATTGCTCTGGTTCTGACTAGCAACTGCGCTTAGGTCACAGACATCAATGTTTGGGAAAGAACATCTGTCTTTAACCAAACAACTTAAAACTAACCGTAAAAAATTACAAGAGGTGTAAATAAACAATCATCTTTCATTCATTATCTAAAGCAGTGGTCCCCAACCTTTTCCCAACCACGGACAGGTTGGGGGGGGGCATGGCACGCCCGCAGGGGGGTGGAGCTCGCTTGCGCACATGCACATGTCACGCTCGTGGGGGAGCACTTGTGCACATAGGCACAGCTTGCTCGCAGGGGGTGGAACATGCTCACGCTCAGGGAGGTAGGAGATCTGTGTCCGCAGCCCGGTCCTGGATAGGCCGCGGACCACTGCCGGGTCGCGGACCGGGGGTTGGGGTCCTCTGATCTAAAGCACACCAAATTCTCAGTTTAAATCCACATTCAATCACAAAGGGGACATGGCTGCTATTTAAGTCTTCCTCTTAAAGACAGCTCCTACATACAATATGATGTTGCTCATAAATCTGCCTTCCTTTGAATGTGCTGATCAAAGTTTTCCCCAGGAAAACATGTTCCATGATCAGTTTGTTGTTGTTTTCTCTAACAAAAGCTTAGAAAACTACAATTTTGACCCAATAATTGCTGCTCTATACTGTCCACTTGGGTAAAAGGCACAGGTGGGAATTTGTGCCTTTAAACAGAGAGTGGCAGAAATGAGAGGTAGAACTGCTGCATTAGTGAACTACAGTATACTTGTAATAAAATATTTCCCCAAACCCCACAGTCTCCACCATCACTTCCATGGAAATTCTAATCAATTATAACAATACAGTGCCATTATGCAATCATTAAAATTGGCAATCCCAAAATTTCCAACATTTGGGTTGATACAGCTAGATGAAAACTCCAACATACCGTAATAATTGCTGATAAAAATGTTGCACTTTCATTTGGTGGATGATTTTATCCCGTAGCCATCCTAACCTAAAAATAAACAGATGCATTATCAGTCGGACCATCCCCTTCCCTCCCCGCCTCACTTAGCTTCCAATTGATGTCATCTTATCTAATAGTATGAATTCAAAGCCCACTAACAAGGACAGGTATCCATTAGATTCCAAAATTTATTCAGAGGATAGCAACCAAACTTCTTCTGTCGTGTGTGAATTCTATATCTTTGAGCATGGAGCATGCTAGTAAATGAGAACAAGATTATACTCCAAACTTCTATATATAAGAAAGAGCAAATTTTAGGAAGATCATAATAATAGACGTGTCTGCTAAACAGAGAACATCCACAGATTTAAAGGCTTGCACCATATATTGCTTTATACTTCGCTATATAATTCTTACACTGTCTCCATGGTCAACCTCTTTTTGCCCCAGTGCATTCACCACATTAGAGGTATTTAAAACAGATACAAAGCATTACACAAGCTCACTAAGTTAGGGGTTTCCTTGCCTCTTTGCAAGGCAAATAATTTCATTCCATAACCATCTGTTCCCTATCCATCATCTGATTACCTGAAGCATGATTAAAAGAAGGAAAACAACAAAAAAGAGAGGTGGATATAAACTAACTAATCTTTAGAGTACATCTACTGCGATCAATAGGATGCAAGTTAGTTACAAATCACTTGATAATAGATTCAGTAATCAGAAAGTGGACCACAGCTGGACAAGAATACCTAGTGCTATTTCTGCCATCCAGAAAATAAGCAACATAGTATGGAAGCATAGAATCATAGAGTTGGAATGGGCCTATATGGCCATCAAATCCAACTCCCTGCTCAATGCAGAAATAGAAATCAAAGCAAATTTGACATGTGGTTGTCCAATTTTCTCTTGAATGCCTCCAGTGTTGGAATGCTCACCACCTCCCAAGGTAATTGGTTCCATAGTCATATTCCTCTAGATGTTTTTCCTGATAGCCAGCCAAAATCTGTCTTCCTGTAACATGTGCCCATTATTACGTGTCCTGCACTCTGGGATGGTTGAGAACTACCTTTCAAGTATTTGAAAAGTGCTTTCATATCTCCCCTCAGTCTTCTCTTCTCAAGGCTAAACATGACCAGTTCTTTCAGTCTTTCCTCATAGGGCTTGGTTCCCAGTCCCCTGATCATCCTTGTTGCCCTCCTCTGAACTTGTTCCAGTTTGTTGGCATCCTTCTTAAAGTGCAGTGTTGAGAACTGGACACAGTACTCGAGATGAGGCCTAACCAGTGCTGAATAGAGGAGGACTAGTGCCTCATGGGATTTGGAGACTATACTTCTGTTAATGCAGCCTAAAATAGCAACAGCCATTTTTTTGCAGCCACATTGTACTGTTGACTCATATTTAACCTGTGATCTACCACAATTCCAAAATCCTTCTCACTCATAGTATTACTGAGCCAAGCATCCATATCTTGTAATTGTGCATTCGTTTCTTCCCCCAGTTGTAGAGCTTTGCACTTACTGTTAAATTTCATTCTATTGTTTTCAGCCCAGTGCTCAAGGCTATCACAATCTTTTTGAATTTTCTTTTTGTCTTCCAAGGTATTAGCTATTCCACCCAGCCTGTTAGACCCAGCGCAGATCAGCTACCCCCCCTCTCCCCGCCTCTCAGCTGATCGGCGCTGGGTCTAACAGGCTTCCTGAGGCTTGCCTAGCAGGGAAAAAGCCTCTCAGACCCAGCGCCGATCAGCTGAGAGGCGGGGAGAGGGGGGCCAGGAGGGAGACTAACACAAAATGGCTGCCGGCTCCCTGCTGGTTGCTGAATCTTCGCTGTTTGGCACTCTTTTTCCGGCTGTTCTGGGGCTACAAACGCACTGTGAGGAGCTGGACTCAGTCTACTCTACCTGGTAAGTGACTTTTTGCTGACTTTTTTGGGGGGTTCTGACTTTTTTTTTCCCATAGGAACGCATTAATTAAATTTCAATGCATTCCTATGGGAAACGCGCCTCGCAAGACGAAAAAAATCTCTCAAGACCCTTTCGTCTTGTGAGTTTTTTGTCTTGCGAGGCATTCGTCTTGCGAGGCACCACTGTATATATTCACAATCAATATTTTTTCTGATTCTTTTTGTATTTCCACCATTAATATTCTTCCATCTTGTGATGCATGGACCAATTTAGGATTTAAGTCTTTCCTTACAGAGACAGCCAATCCTCTTTTTTTCCAAGTCAGATGCTGTAAATATCTCTCCCAGTTTTTTATTTTGTAATAACTTATTGTCTATTATCCTTATATGTGTTTCTTGTAGACAAATCACATCCAATTTTAACTTATGTAACTGTAAAAAGATCCTTTTTCTTTTTTATGGGGAGTTTAATCCATTTACATTGACTGAAATAAATTTCCATTGGTTCTTATTTATTAAACTTGGTTTTACTATCTGTTTTTCCCTCTCTTTTCTTGGCGCCTCTTGTCTGTATCCTTGACTTGGTTTCTATTTCTTCTTCCTCTTTTTTTAATTTCTGAATCTGTTTCTTCTTCTGATTCTGACTCTTCTATTTCAGAACTTTCCTTTTTTTCCTCTCTTTTCCTCCTCTGGCTGTTTTTGTTTCTTTCCCTTCTTTTCTGAGTCTTTCTCTCTTTTCTCCAAAAATTCATCTGCTTTCTTTGGGGTGTTTATAAATTATCTTTGGGTCTGGAATTGGAATGTAAGCCCTTCTGGAGTTAGCCACCTATATATTATCGCATTTTGTCTGAGATAGTTTGTCAGATGTTCATATGTTTTTCTGTTTTATTATATTTTCCACGGAATGTGCTTCAAAATCTTAAATTCTTTTCCTTTTATCTCCAATTTCTTTCCTTGAGTAGATTTCAGAATTGTATTTCTAAAGGTGGTTGTTCAAATTTTAACATGTATCTCTCTGGGTAAGTTATGCCTCTTTGTGTAAGCTGAGGAAACTCTCCATGCTTTGTCTATATTTTGTCTCACTTCCCCCTGTTGTACTTCTAGAATTGGTGCAAGCACTTTCAATATGCAGTAGATTGTTTTCTTCTTTCTGTTCATGTATATTCTGGAGTCTAAGTAAATATGTTGCTTTATCCATTTCCATATTCAATAGTATGTCCTCATCCTGTTTTCTGTGTCTGTTCCTCTTGTAATTCTTTAGCTAGTTCTTCTAATTTGTCCTGTTTTTTTTGACAGTTTGTGATATCTTTGTGACTTTTCTCTTGTTTTTTTCCACCTGTTGCTTTGTCTCTATAATCTGATTCCCAAGTTCTTTAATTTGTTCAGAAAGTTGCATTAAAATTTCCTGCAATTAAAATTTCCTGTATTAGGGCTTCAAGGCTTTGTTGGAGGTTTTGCTGCCAATCTCTCAAAGATTCTTGACTCATTAATTTGGCCAGGGATGTATCAGTTGCAGGAGATCCTTTGGGTGTTTTACCCGGTACTTTCGCAGTAATTTTAACTAAGCTTTAGGGTATCTCCAAATTAATATACTGCCACTAAGACAAGATTCCCATTTGACAATCAGATCATTCAATATTAAATTATCAATATATCACACCCATCAATGTCCCAATGTCCCAATGTCTCTATATTCTGTTAAAATAGGAATGGAGATTCAGTTAATAGTCTTTGTCTGTTTTCTTCTTTCTTCAGTCTTCTCTTGAAAATCCAGTAGATGTCAGTTAGTCTGCTTTTCTTTTCACTTTTCTGTATCTCTTGTTTATACTCCTTCCCTACTCAGTGTCTGTTATCTCTTCCTTCCCTCTGATTCTTCCGCCTCCCACAGTCAAAGTAAAATAGTCCACAAATTCCCTGAACTTAATGAGTTAGTTATGTTTCCAGAGCCTCATCTCAGCAATGTCTGTTATCAGTAGTTTTTCTGTCCTATTACTCCTTCAGCAATAATTTACAGAGATGGCTTTTTATTCTGGCCTTGAATCATCTCCCTTTTCTCCCCCGGCTCCGATTATAGTTCAACATAGTCCGGCACTCTCACAGAAGGTAGGACAGAGGTGGGTGATGTGGGGTGGAGGTGGTGGGAGGATATGTAGAATAAAAAAAACTTCTCACATTGAAAACTTTATCCTAGGTTGTTATAGAGACAGTGAGTGTGCTATTTCTTTATAGATTGTTTTAAGAAATCACCTCCCTTCTCCTTTTGTAGCTAGGGAAGCAGAGGGACCGCTTCAAGCTGTCTCATTTAGTTTCATCCAAAATTCATGTACCTCTCCCCTCCTCCCTTTCTTCGCTTTTGGGTTGCTTTTAATCTCAATAGTCCCATAAATCCAGTAACTGTTTTAGCTTACTGTTTCTGGTCCTCTTTTGTCGATTTTGATTGCAGTATATATTTTCAGAATTCTTTCATTCTTGCTCACATTCTGCCTTGGGGCATTCCAGGCTTTGTGCCAAGATGGCCCTTTCCCAGCTGGTGTTTGTAATGTTTGCTTCTGAGCCGGATATCTCGGTTCTCACCAATCATCCAGACTCAAATTGCTGCCACCGACTGCTCAACATCTTCCTTTCCTGAAAGACGTCTTCAGATCCCTCTTAGGGTCTTTCCAGCTGGGTAGGGATTGGTATGTCCCAGGAGCAAGACCCGGGTACGTCCGATCTTCACCTCAACGATGCCCTCCCCCAAACCAACCTTTCTTAGGGCGTTGCATATCCCTACCAGATATTTATTCAACCATCCTTGGCAGCCAGTTTATATCAACTACAGGCTTTGGAGATTAAATTCTATCATGCTGAGCTAGATACTTCAGATTGGATTGGGCAATTGTTCTTCTCATCATAGCATAAATGGGAGTATGCCTGCAAAGGTTTCATTTGAAGTCTGGCATGCCTTACTACAACAGTTTTTTATGCCATCAGACCTAGTAGTTGTTGAATTGAATGAACTGTTGTTGTTTGGGAGAGATACATTTGTCTTGTCTTGCATATTATCTTTTCCAATCTTTCATCGGATAAGTATGCCCTGGCAGTAATGGAACTGAGAACTGTTCCTATGTAATGTATTGTTTGACAAGGGATTAGTTGAGACTTTTATGTGTTGATTTTTAGGCTGAAACTTGACAGAATCTGCAAGGTATAAATAAGATTGCTTGTATTCTGATTGCTTGCCACCAGGAGCCAGTTGTCCGATATCTTGATGCCTTTTGTTGTTGGGTACACTATCACTGGTGCCATGCATTTCATAAATACTCTTGGGGTTGCATACAAACCAAATGGGAGCTTTCTGTATTGATGTATTTGCCCTCCTATGACAAAATGCAGGAAATGTTGATGTTCCTATTTTATAGAAATATGGAAATACGCATCTTTTAAACAAATTGCACTGAACCATTCTCCTTGCTTCAGTAAGAATTGGTGGTGATGTTGCACCAAGTGTTTATAAAAGGTGTTAATGTTGTTTCTGAAGTTGTGGTCAATGTTATATGGATGGATATTATAGTCCTGGCGGGTTGAAAATCAAACATGCCGTTTGTTTTTCTTGTCATTTCTCTTTGAAGTAGAAGATTGCTTGTATTTATTGTATATTGGTTGATTACTGAATTGTTGCATAGTTGTTTGATCTTGAAATCTTGATCTGTCAACTAGAGATATGTAATGTTGAGTTTGATTCTTCCTCCAATAAGGCCTATATTGTTTTCATGCTGGGTGTTGAGTGTTAATGTCCATGTGTTTTGCAGTTGCTTTCTTCTTATGGAGGTCCAGCAGTTGAGTGGAATAGACCCTCCGCATTAAATGGGAAGTTTTCTATGTGGGACCTCGAGTCTTCTGACATTCCTGCTGTTCTCAACCATGCATGGAGTGTCAATGTTACAGCTGTGGCCATGCATCAGCTATGTACCTTGCAGAATATATTTGGTATGCTGCCAAGAAGTAAGCTTCCTGCTGAAAAGATAAAGCAAGATTTTGCTTGTCTTCAGGCAAACATGCTATCAAAGGCTGGAACTGTTCCCAAATAAAACTGATGGTAAGTGCCAATCATGGCTTGTTAATTGGAAATACGCATATTTTTTTGCCTAGCATTATCCAACTTTCTTCCTTCTCTGTTTATTGGTGCTTGCTGTTATTTACAAAAAAATTTGTTTTGAGTGATATCACCAATTATAGAATTTGATGCTGGTTGCTTAAATAAGAAATTAACACCCTCTTCTTGAACTCTACAGTACTTCTCCATTCTATTAGATGTTGGTGGAACTGATGAAGGCTTCTTCCATAACTGTGCTATGAGATCTGTTAATGTCTCTAAAATTGCTAGCTTGACTGGAATAATTTTTCTCTCTCTATCCTTGCAAAGACTGAATCTTTAGCTGTGAGGGTTGGCACAGTGGTTATGCTGCTGCACTGCAGCCAAAACTGTGGTCACATCCCAAGGTTCAATCCCAGGTAGTCAGCTCAAGGTTGACTCAGCCTTCCATCCTTCTAAGGTCTGTAAAATGAGTATCCACCTTGCTGGGCCCCCCAATATGTATCTTAACTTGTAAACCATCCAGAGAGTATTTTAAGTGTTCTAGGGTGGTATATAAGCAGAACACTTTTTTTTTGGTAACTTGCAAGTATAATGAATGATTTAGCCATCCTCACAATAAGGTCACTATAAGAAGAAATGTCTTCTAATAGTGAGAGGGATGAATTATCCTGCACATTTGAATCTGGAGAAGAAATCATAACTGATTCCAAAACATCCCCTACTGTCTCATCAGAATCAGTACTGTCATCATCTGTGTTTCTGACCTCTGTAGATATTTCAACAGTAGGAGGTTATTCAACTGTTTGTTCATTTGAAGACATTGGAATCATAGCAGTAGGTCTGACATTTGGACCTGGTAATGGTAATTGAATTACCTCGGACAATGTGATTTTTTTCTTTGATGTCACATCATCTCTTTGTGATGTTTGTATAAACAGAACATTCTGCCTCTGCCTTATCCTTCCTTATATATGGCGAAGCTGATCGTGATGTAGATCTCAATATCAAGGTGGATATTCCCTGGACCTTGGTCTGCCATATCTATGAGACATTGGTGACTGCCAAGCCATTTTGTCATATGAAGATGGTGGATAAAAGAACGGAGTATAGAATGGCTCAGTCTGATGTCATGAATCCACTGATGGTGAATAGTGGCATCTTGATCCATGTCTATGTGATGAGCAGCCTCACTCAGCATCAGTAAGGAGAAGCTGATGGGCTGGGTGGAGCCAATCACAACTTGCCAGGTGGGTTCAAGTAAATTTAAAAGGAATCTGATGAGAAGTTAACAGTCAGAGGGATGGAGGGAGGTTGATACACGATTTACCAGCATAATACGAGAAATAGAGAACTCTCTATCGTAGTTACATTATTAAGAAAGAACTTGTTATAGTTAATAAGTTGGTTCTTTAAAACACAAGAAATGGCATGACTGAAAATTGTGCCATGTAACCATTACGCTTCATAAAATAAAATACATTATTGTTTCTTTTACAATTGAATCAGTTTAGCTCTTATGTTTTGGGCTTAAGGATAGTCCAGGAAAGGGACTAGAGAGTTGGAAAATTGATTAGTCAGGTGGGCTGGCGTCTCTCTCCAATACTGAGGTGTTGATGTGGATCTAGATCTACATTTATCTCTGCAGGGTGCAGATCTGAAATCATGTCCCTGATCTCTAGGTGGAGATTGGGAATGTGATCTTTAATGTGAGTTAATCCTGCTCACAAGATGGGTTTCTCCCAAACAAAATAAGCACTTAGTGCGGCTGTCAAACTGTGGTATTCTAGACCCATAGCCTGAGCAATATTTCATTAAGGCCGAAGTGGCCATAAAATACAGAAATTCAGCAGTTAGAACCACTGGAGAAGGGGGAGGGGACTAACGCTAGTTCAACTAACAAATATATAAAAGTAACTTATTTATTTATTTGCTACTAAGGATAACTAGAAGAGACAACAAGAAGGTAAGAAATATAAAAGTAGTTAAAAATATTTTGTCCCTTTAAACTCTGGAGGATCTCAACAACATGGTGGAAAAAAAGGCACTGAGGGGAGTGGGTGGAGAATGTGCATATAAGGCTACAGGGAAGAGACATGAGATTTAAGCTCTGGAACATTCTGTAGCATCATCTGTGCAGGTGCAAAACACTCAATTGTGTGCATACACAGAGACCATAATGAAGGAGAAAGGCATCTGTGGGTTTTATGAACAATGGCAATTTTTCTATCTCATCCTAAATATGTCCTCCGGGGAGATATAGTACCTCCAAGCAAATGGAACAGGCTTATCTTCAATGCCTTGGTGCTATCTTCCACAAAAAATCCATTCTGGTCTAGCATGCAGGACACCTCCACCTGTGGGTTAATTCCTAATACCACACAGGATACATAGATATCATGCGGCAGTCATCTTTTACTATATTCTTTGTCCACTAGCTCCACTTGATAATTCTTTTCACAACAAAGCAAGAGATACAAAGGTGATGACAAACTCCAGTAGGAATCCAATTTTGTTATACTCATAATTTTCTCTTCTCATTTATGGCATGAACCACCAAATAGTAAAATGGGTTTTGTGTCTTGCACCCTTTATCAAGGTGGATAAAAACATTTATGCTGGACCTGACTTACTTTCATGAAAACTACTCAGTGCAATATTCTCTGTTCAACATGGAGATTTCCAAATATGAGGCATCATATTAGGACTCTTTAAGGAGGAAAGCAGGGCCAGAGTGGTGAAGTGGATAGTGTGATGGTTTGGGACTCAGAAGACCTGGGTTCAAATCCCTGCTCAACCAAGAAAACTCATGGGAGGAGGGGGAATAATAGCATTTGTAAAATCACTTCTTAAATATCTCACATACTTTGAAAACCCTATTAGGGTTACTGTAAATCAGATGTGATATGATGGCAAATAACAAAATAACAAAACAAAAGAGGGAAGTGGCTTCATATTTATTTGGGGACTGTATGTTATAAAAATTTCCTGCCAAAGACTATATGAGTCAAAGTACAGGTACTTAGTCTGCTGTGTCTTGTGAAAGTGCTAGAAGAGGCCCATATGGCTGCCTGCAAATTTCAGACAGGGTGGTGGGGGATAACTGAAAAAAATACCAGCTGTTGTTGTGCGCACTATGGACTAGGAAGATTTTGTGTCTTGCAAACACTTGTAACAAAGGTACAAGTGTGTGGCGTCCGCCCAGGTCACGAATATTAATGTGCCATCTGCATGGACCAATGAGAGTGCTGGAGAGGCGGAGTCACAAGATATAAGATTCTCTGCAGGAGGAGGAGGAGATTAGAGATTGGAGTTTTAGGGTTTGAGAGTTGGATAGATAGTAGTTTTGGAATTTGGGGTGGATAGAGAGAGGATTGCCAGATATGGGTGGATGAATTGGGATGTTTGGTTAAGAGTTAAAGACACTGATTGTACCTTCATCACCTGTAATAATAAACAACTTCTATTTGGTTCTATTTAAAATGACACATTGCCTGGACCTCTATTATTAATAATACATAATGTTGATATAATCAACTGGTTGCAGCGACACGACACGTAGCTTGTGCCCTTTGCTTGGAGAAGCAACCAAGAGACAGGCGGGAACATGACAAATTGGTACTAGCAGAATTAAAAGATCCTGATTCCCAAAGAAGTGTGGTGAAAGCATACGAACAGTGAATGCAAATGTCTGATTACTCTCATTCTTAATATATTTATTTGAAATGCTTTTCACATGGCTAATTTATCCCATGTGCATTCAGAGGGAAGGGACTGCTTGAGACAGAAGGATAGCACTAGCTCTTGGGAACAACAACTGTGATGGAATTGAAGCAGTGTGGGATATGTAGTCAGAGAAATGCAAGATGGAGTCAGAAAGGTTCTGTGTGAAGATGATTTGAGAGACATTGGAATGTGTTTTTCTGGGTAGTGTGAGAGTGTTTTTTCTGAAGACTGGTACTGTCATGGTTTAGGTTATTAAGGCTAAAATGTAATTTCTGAATGGGATTTGTAGTCATGGAACTGTGTAGAAGGAATCCATATTGGTCTGTGTTAGCATAACTAGATGCTTCGAGAATCTTTTTTCTCTTAGAGCTAGTTGGAATTTTCCATGAAGCAAGCTTGGCCAGAGATGATAAGGGTCAAGACACAACATCAGGAAGATGGTCAACAACACCTGCACATCCCATGGGAAACGGAGGTGGAGTGTGAAGAGACAGCCCTTCATCCTGATTGGTTTACGTCAGAGGAGAGTGAAGAAGAAGGGTGGTCCCAGCATGGAAGAAAGATGGAAGACTGAGATAGAAAGAAAACTTTTTTAAAAAACCTTTTGATTCTTGATTTGGATTTTAGGATGGACTTTTGAGTTCCAATTGCTATTTTGTTAGTATTATGCTAGAATGTAGTTCAGAGTAAGGATAGAGAAAGGGGGCCTATGCCTTGCCTGCCTTTCAAGCTATTTTTAGAGTTGTTTATTTTATTTTTGTAGCTGGAATTTGCTAAAGTTCTAACTGCTTTGATTTATGGAAATGTACTTGAATGCTATGCTTTGCAACAAACTGAATATCTCTAAATACTCTATTTTTCTAATAAAACAATAATTCTTAAAAGCTGATGTTTGGTCTCTTGAACAGCAAACCTGCAACATTATTTTTTGGCCACAGATGTGCTACTGGAGTCCATTTGTTCTTCTCTCTGGTAATTGCTAATTCGAACGGACTTGGGAAAAGGAGTAAGTGGTGCTGCCTGGCTGGGTACCGGACTCAGCTCAGCTGATTAAGGAGTACACTTGCCCCTGGAACCTCTCTGTTCAAGCCGCAGGAATCTCTTAGGAGACCTGTGAGCTGACAGGTACTGCATTATTCGAGATAAGCTGAAGGTCTGACAAGGAGCCCGTGGAAGACTCAACATTCCGAGCTAATTGGAGAAGAGATAAAACACCTGGATCTTCATGGGAATTGAGGGCAGAGAAAGGGGTTACTGCCCCTTGAGGCTAATTGGTTAACAGCCATGAAGTGTCAACAAGAAGAGAGGAGTTAGAGAATGTAGAAAAGATGGAAGGAGAAGTGTGTGAAAGAGAGCTTAGCTACAAGCTAACTGATTTCTGAAAGAACTGAGAGATGATGATTCTTTCTGAAATGCGTTATGTAATGGAATGGTAAAGTATGTAATTGCCAGAAGGAGGTGGGGTTAGCCCAGCTTAGTAGTGTTTTTTATTTTAATGGGGATTAGTTATTTTATTTAACTGTAATAATCTTTGAATATGTTCCTTATGCTAAAGCTTGAGCAATATAAACTGATTCTATGAAACTCTATTTTTCTAATAAAAAATAATTATAAAAATTCTTACAAAGGACTGGTCTCTTGAACAGCAGGGTCTGGCTAAATCCAGAAAAGTGGAGAGGGCCACAAACTAGCTATCATTGAGAGTCCTACCTAACTGAGCTGTTGTGAATTCTAAGGAATCACAAAGCCCATGTGTCTGTACTTGCAAAGTACTGAGTAAAAGTAAAGTGTTCTTTTAAGGTCCGACTTGTTCAAGGGGCTTACGCTACGCACTGCTGAGGTCTTGGGACTTGCCTCAGCGCAAAGGTGGCAGGTAAGTGTCCTGTGGAACTCTCTGACCGAGTGCTAAGCGCTCCTTAGGGAGGCTTGTGCACCACCACAACAACAGAACAAAATGTGGGGGAGACTTAACCCTGAATATATGAGGCGACTGTCTTTTCTCAAAAGCACTGCTCATAGAGCATACTGATGACTCTACCGCCATGCAAGCCATATTTAGGAAGTGCAGTTACAGACCTACAAGTTCCAAAGGGAGACCTGCTGAGCAACTAGAAAACTGTGTGAAGGTCACAGGATAAAGTATGACAGAGGACTCCAGAAAGAGAAGTTAAAATCATGGGTAAGAAACATTATAGGCAGCTAAGGAGTCCTAGACAGGAGGGCCTGGCGTGCTCTGATCCATGGGGTCACGAAGAGTCGGACACGACTTAACGACTAAACAACAAACAAAGGGGTCCTATTACATAGAATATACACCAAAGGTTTTCTGTCACTTGATCCCTGCCAATCTGGGGTGGCACTAGGAATGTGATGGTCTCCTCCATGCCTAAGAGAAAACTGGTACAATTGGGAAGCTGTCACAGAATTCTTACTTATTGCAGACTGTGACCCACTTCATTTCGAAGACCACAATAAATCAACAACTGGATGTATCTGCAAATCAAAGGGTACAAATTACTTCAATCTAATCTAAATGCACCAGTTGTAGAGCCTACGTAGTTGTGGAGCCCCTTCAAATATTATTTTAAAAAGCAAATAGACGAAACTGTAAATACAGTAGAACCTACATATCTGCGGGATCAGTATTCACTGATTCACTTAAGCACGGTCAACTGCAGTCAATGAAATCAGATCACCAGAAGCTGTTTAAATTTGGTCCTTGGGTCCAGGCCAGGTTTTCAGAATGCCTGGAGCAAAGGCGCAAAGAGAATCTACAGCAGAATTCATACTAGCTTGGTAGAAGGGGGAGAAGGAATTCTGAAAGGAAAAAAGTTCCTCTCACCATTCAAGAAAAAAATTAAATATAAAAATGTACAATATAGTAATCCAAATTCCAGAAGTACAGTACCATAGAGCAGAGATCGTCAACGTTTTTAGTACCGCGGACCAGCTAAGCCTCTGAGGGAGGTGGGGCACCCCCTCGCGCTCGCGCTCTCGGATGCATGCGCGAAGCGGTGGAGGAGTGCCTGCCCACCCGCGCGCCCACCCCACCCCTGCACGCGGGCGCATGTGTGAAGGGGTGAGGGAATGCGTGCCAGCGCCGGTGCCGGAAGCCTGGGAGTCTGAGCATGGCCGGGGTACTCCCTCCAGCCGCTCGCCTCCCGACGGGCTCCAACGAGGCCGGGGTCGGCGCTCCTCGCCGCCCTCCGCGGGCTGATGGCGGGAAATTCAAATGGCAGAGGGCGGTGAGGAGCACCGACCCTGGCCTTGTTGGAGCCCGCCGGGAGGCGAGCAGCCGGAGCACCCGGCCATGCTCAGCCTCCCGGCTCTGGGCCACCCCCGTCGCCGCCGGCAGGCTGCAAAGACAGACCTCCTCCCCCCCCCCACAGGCACTCCCCTCCCCACAGCTGCTTTGTGCGCGCGGGCACATGCGTGAAGGGGTGAGGGAGCACTCACACCGGCACTGGCACACACGCGCATGCGCAAAGCAGCTGTGGGGAGGGGAGTGCCTGGGGGGGGGCAGGAGGTCTGTCTTCACGGCCCGGTCCGGCTCAGGCCAGGGACCGGCAGCAGGCCGCGGACCGGAGGTTGACGACCTCTGCCATAGAGTTCCTGTAAACAGTCATTATTTAAATTGTGTATGCTGTTCTGAGGACGCTAATCATCCCTTTGTTCAGGGAACCCATGCTGTATAGACTAATATATAACCCAGCCATTAGCTATTCTTGGTATTCAGATCAACTCTCATGATACTGTACAGTAACTTATTTTTGTAACTTATTGGGCAGATGCTTAACATATTTACTTACCTAAGGCAGGAAGTACCAAGGTTCCCTGCATGTCCCAAGTTTACAATTCTTTTAGCTAGGTGTTCTCTGGCAATAGGACATTCTGCACTAGGTGACAGAGCTTTCAATTTATCTTTGGGATCAACACAACATGGGGCAGCTGGGAATGCTCTCATCTGACGCTTCAGTTTCTTTCGGGCTGCAACAGCTTCCTTCCACCTTCAGGAGAAAACAACAACGTTCCATTAAAAGTTATGACTAAAGCACAGTATATGTTAGCTCCTTACTGCTGAAACTTTTCATTAGAATTTACAATACTGAATTCAATATCAGTTGTAGTCATGCCATGCTCCCTATACTACCAGGAAAACACAATATTACAGGTTTCTACAAATCCTCCCAGCAATTCACTAACAGCAACCTGTAGCTATCCTCTGAACTCTTGCCTGGTCTCCTGCTTCTTCTTGCCATATACATATCTTAGTGCAGCCCAAGAAATTTCTACCTCTCCCTCAAGCCCTGCACATGTGCCAGGGAGTTTGGGAGTTTGCTGTGGTTTGGAGCTTATTTAAAAACATACAACCATCTTAGCATTTTGTATCTTCTCCAAATTTCAGCACAAATAATATTACACCTCTTTCCCTACCCAATCTATTTACACTTGAGGAGGAAGGGTAGAAAGCATTAAAAGGGGGCATTTAGTAATCCAAGCCAATATTTATTTTGTTTTATTTATGTTATTTATATACTGCATTTCTCCTAAAATTCTGTTATGCACAGACCATAACATCATTCTGAGGTAAAGGGTGTGGAAAAGCTTAATTTAACCAACCGTTGTAAGTATTTACAGAAGCACTGGAGTTCCTCTAAAGTCTCCTTGGCACTTTGGAAAATCTCATCATCTAGAAATACACCCATTATTTCAGCACAGACTTCTTTTGAGCAACGAGCAATACGTGCTTTTTGATCCTTCTCCACAGCACATCTTGGATAAAATTAAACAGATTAGTTATCAGGCATTACTAAAACAAAGAACAGAAATGAAGAAAACATTTGCCGAGAGAAAAACAAATACATTGGAAAAGTTCTACATTTCTGTCAGGCAAGACGACGTTAACCATTTTCTATAAAAGACTAAGGAACAAAATCTGAAGTTATCATCCATGTACCATGCATTCATTTTTCGAGGCCAAATCCAGATAGGGTGTTTAAGAAAGTGATGCTGGATGGTTTGGGTATCTGGCTTTGGAGTCAGAGAGTGGGAGTTTGGTTCTGCACTTTGCCGCCTTGGCGAGGGTCCCTGCCAGCAATGCAGTTCTAAGATGATGATGATGATCTAGCAGGTTTTATAACTAAGCATAAGAAACTAGACTAATAAAACTAAGGATGTTTTAAGTTCAGTATGGTATACAGCAAACATAGAGTGGTGGAAATAATACTACTTTAGTAAACTTTGGATGCACTTAGTTAATATATACTGGAGAACTTCTTAAGTTGAAGGGAAGTGGTCTTCACTGCATGAAAGACAGACTGCCTGAGACCACAAAATATGCCACACACTACATCAGTTGTACCACACTTTACAAACCACTTGAATCTGACTGTATGGCTACAGAAATTGTCCTGTGAGTTGACTCATACTTGGCTACTGTTTACACAAAAAAGAACATCTGCCCTGCAGGCCCTCTCTTTTGTGTTAGAATTTCTAACTGACACAGAGCAAGCTTCCATGGGATACCACTGACATTGACTCAGAATGCCAGGTGCTAGTATAGGCAATCACTGTCACAGCTAGGAAGTAATATATTTCAACCTTTCTGAAACAATGTACATTCTGAAATAACAAGCTGGAAATGACATCCCAAGGTCATGGCTTTAATTTACTACTCTTCAATGATAATTCATTAGTAGTGTTTGTGTGTGGGATACACCTGGCCTGAGCGGTGAGGGGAAAAACAAAGTTAACATAGGTAGTTCATTTTGTATTAGTATGTTATACTGCCTTTTTTAAATAGAGGGTGCCTTGTAAGGAAGAGGGAATGAAGGAGAGAGAAATGGAGCAGTGGGGAGAGAGATAACCAAGAAATCAGGGTTGATAAAAATCATCAATTTTTTTAAATCAAATTGATTTAAATAATTAAAATTTTGAAAAATTAATTTTTCATTAAATTGTTTAAAATCCAATTTTTAAATTTAAATCATGATTTAAATCAATTTAAATCATGATTTAAATCAATTTAAATCATGATTTAAATCAATTTAAATCATGATTTAAATCAAATCAACCCCGAAAGAAATGTAAACACACAAATACTCCCTCTCTTCCAGCCCTGGGATGGATTATGTGCTGATTCAGGCCTCCAGTTTTTTACTCCTCTTTGTAAAATACTCCTCTTTTAAAACAGTCTTCCTTTTTCCCCTTCCAATATGCTAAAACACTTGATCTTAAGTACTATAGGGTTCCACAGAATGGAATTGTGACAAAGTGAAAAGACAAGTTTAGCTGCTGACACTAAGGTCAGAAATAATAAAATAAATATTTTTTAAAAGAGACTGATTCACTTTGGAGCTCAGGAAATGGAAGGGAGGGACAAACGCAAACACATTCTCCCCATCTTGTTTCACTTTCCTCAACCTGGGAGGAAGAAATGCAGAGAAACATGAAAACTCTCTCTTCTCTTTGTCAACCCTGAGCAAGGCAATGTGCCCTGCACTGCTGCTCCAGTTATCACATTAAACTGCCCCAGATTCCCTTCTGCCTATGTTCACTCCCATTCTGAAATAGGCTGTAGTTGCCACATGCAGCACATACAGCAGGAATGCCACCTCCACCACCCAATGCCATATCTGCAGGGAAGAAGTTCCAAGCACAAAAACACCCATCCACTGGGATAATGAATCACTGATCCATGGGGCCTGAAGAAGCAGATGAGAGACAATGAAGGGGCTGCCCTTCATTTCAGACAGCAGTCAGCCATGGTCAAATTAAACCGTGGTAACTGAAACAGTGGATATGGGGTTCTACTGCACTGATTTTTGAGCAGGGACAGTGGCACAGAAGCAGTTAGTTCATTCCTCTTCCCTACCACATATTCTGACTAGGTGGAATGGAGGAAGGCATGAAAAAGTGCACTGGAAACAAAGTGCTGGGCAATGGACAGATGTGGACATCAGAGCGGACCCCCTCAGATTCTCCCTTCCTGCAAGCGCAAGATGCTGAACACATACCTGATCATACTCATCTCTTAGTTGAGATTAGCCACATAACTTGCATGATTCTGCTTATATGTAAAATCCCAACAGGATTTTGGGCCATCATCTTCTGAAAGAAGCTGCGCTACACATAGGGACAGAAAGGAAGACAAGGTGGTGGCAGTGGCTTGTCTTTAAATTCACTAAACACCTCACCTGCTTTGGTGTGTGTTGCAGCCTCTTTCAGAAGAGACGGGCCCAAAATCCTGTTGGGATTTGACAAGAGGAGTCATGTAAGTTGCTATAGCTAACTGCAACTAATTAAGAAGGTTCAAACAGGCACATGATAGGCAGAAGAAATTCCTTCTATGGAGTGCTAGCCAATTGGCACCTTTCTCAACATGTTGGTCGACAAATTTTATCCCAATTGGATTGCATGGAGAGGGTTGTAGTTCAAGGCAACTGAGAAGAAAGTGCTAAAAAGCTTTACTTTGTTGTATTTTCATAGCATTTTCAATATGCAATAAACAAAACTAGACACTTGAGAGAATAAGCAAACATTTTCATTCAACAGTTATCTAACAGCTATACTGGTTACTAGACATGGGGACGAATATAAAAACGAATCAGGATATTCAATTAATATCCCTGATTCGTCAGATATTCGTTGCTTCGTATTCTTGGAGTCCAGAGACCCCGATGAATACGAAGCAACGAATATAACCCTTTTATATTTGTCCCTTCGTTCCCTTATCTGTTTACGCCCCCGCGGATCAGCTGTTCCTCGGGGGCATAAGCAGAGAGGGATTTTCCCTTCCAGTGGCTTGCTAAAGCCTGCCAGAAGGGAAACCCAGGATCGGAGGGGGATGGCTTGGATCGGGCTTTCCCCCTCGTCCTATGCCGCTGCTGGGCATAGAAAGAGGGGGAAAGGAAAAAAGAACAAGAAAGAGGGGGAAAGGGATCAAAGCGATCGCCTGACTCCGCTGCCTGTGCAAAGGCAGTGGGGGTGGGTGATGGCTTGGATTGGGCTTTTTTTTTAAATCAAAAAGTTGGTTATGGAGGCACAGGGTGAGCTCCAGGGTGCTGAGGGAAGTGGGAATCCTCAAATTCAAAGTGATGAAGAAACTGAGAGAACAGTAATAATTGCCTCAGAAGGAGAAAATATCCAAAGCTCCCAAGATTTTGAAAAGTGGAAGCTGGAACAAGAATTAAAACTGAAGGAGTTAGCTATGAAAAACCAATTAGAATTGGAAAAAGAAAAAATCAGAGAACTTGAAAGGCAAGGAGAAATGCAGTTCCAAATTGAGATGAAGAAATTGGAAATAGCTGCCAATAATAATAATAATAATAATAATAATAATAATAATAATAATAATAATAATAATAATAATAATAATAATAATAATAATAATTCCAGTGTGGGAAATCCCTCAAATATCGATCTAAATAAATTTCCCCAATATCGGAATGGAGCTCCTGAATCTTTCCTGATTTCCTTTAAGAGAGCTTGTTGGGACTTTGAGGTTAAAGATGATGAGAGGATGATAATTTTAAGGTCACAGATAGGGGGAGTTTTATCTGAGATCTATTCACAGATGCCTCTTGAACAAGCTAGAGCTTTTGAGGCTTACCGAAAGATGGTGTATTCCCAATTTGGGATTAATTCTGAGCATCTCAGGAGAAAATTTTGATCAATTTCAAAGAAACCTGAGGAGTCTTTTGCTCAACTTGGGGCACGTTTAACTCAGTATCTTAATAAGTGGCTAGAACAAGAACATGTCACCTCCTTAGACCAAATGAGAAATGTGTTTGGATTAGAACAATTTTATTCAATTTTACCAGGGGAGTTGCGTTATCTTGTCAAGGACAAGGATCCTAAAAATGTGCAACAGGCGTCTGAATATGCTGATTCTATTAGTGGGATCAAAGATCCTTGATTCTCCGAGGTAAAAATTGATAGAAAAGTTTGGGACGTTAGTAAGAGAGCATCCCAATTCAGTAAAAATTACCTCAATCATACTCAAGCTAAGGAAAGCCCTTTTAAAGCAAGACCTCCATTCTCAGAGCAAAGTGTACTGAGATCGAATAACCCTGAGGGAAAAGCTACTAAATCCCTTTGCTCTGAACATAGGACAAATAAGCAATGTTATGCTTGTGGACATTTTTGGTCCCAATGTGAAACTCATAAAAATAGAAATTTCAGTCAGCCTAAAAAAGTATTTTGCCTTCAGCCATCGACAGCTGAAGCCTGTAACGGCTGCACTTCTGCAAAGGGAACGGACTTGGCAGAGAGCCCAGAGCTTCCGGAGGGCAGAGTGATACAATGTTATTTAATCAAGTCTGATCAAGACTTACTGGAAAGCTCTGGAGCAATGATTTTTATCAACAGTAAAAAGTATCCAGGTCTAAGGGACTCATGTTCCCAAATAACTATCTGTTACCCGGACATAATTCCTAAAGAAAATATGCTGGAACAGGAGAGAACTACCCTCAAAGGGATAAGTTCTGATTCTCTAGCCAATGACTAGAGTAGCATTGAATTACCATGGGTGGTCTGGTATATGGAAGGTAGCTGAGTCAGATCAAATCCCAGCTCCTAGTCTGATTGGTTTGGATCTCTCAAAGCATGTGCAGAGTGTTTGCATGGTAACCCACTCTCAGGGAAGGCAGATTGTAGCTGCTGAGGAAAGCATGGGAATCCAAACCACTGAAACTCTCGTGGAAAGATCCGGTTTAGGGGAACATCCTGAAATAAGAGAGACTGCTGATTTGGTGCTGATGAAAAATCCTAATAGTTCCTTCTTTATTAAGAAACAAAAGGAAGATAGCACCTTAAATAATTGCTTTGAAAAAGTTGAGAATCCCATTCCACTATCCCCTGAACACCCATAGAGGTATTGTGTGGACCAAGACCTATTGCATAGGGAGGTTTTAATGGCACCTTGTAGGGGTGGAGAAGGGCCCCACAAACAGCTAATTGTCCCTGTTAAATACCGAGAAAAGATTCTGGAAAAAGCACACAAAGATGTATTTGGAGCACACATGGGCATCCCTCGCACTAAGCAAAGGGTCGCACAGAATTTTTATTGGCCAGGGATGGGGCAGCAAATTAAGCAAACTAGAGCTAAACTATGCCCATTGCCTGTTATCTCGACCCCTTTCCAACGTTTAGGTCTGGACCTGGTGGGACCCCTACCCAGGGCGACTAGAAGAAGAAATAAGTATATTTTATCCATTATTGATTTCGCCACCAGATACCCCGAAGCCGTCCCCCTAAGAAACATAGAGACAGAAACTGTGGAAGATGCATTTATTAGTTATATGTGCTGAATGGGTTTTGCATCAGAAATAATAACAGATTTAGGAACTTCCTTTACTTCCAAACTAATGAAGAGACTATGGCAGGTCTCAGGAATTTCCCATGTGACGTCGTCTCCTTACCACCCCCAAACGAATGGGTTAGTGGAAAAATTTAACGGAACATTAATGAGAATGATACGTGTGTATGTGGCAGAGAACCCAAATGACTGGGATAATAAATTACAACCACTGCTATATGCTTATCGAGATATTCCCCAAGAAAGCACAGGTTTTAGTCCTTTTTAACTTTTGTTTGGTTGTAAAGTAAAAGGACCTTTAGATTTGTTATGACAGAACTGGGAAGATTATAAAGAAAGGGACCCTAAGTCGATTGTAGAATACATGGATAATTTAATGAACACCTTACAAAGATCTCTAGAGATAGCCGGGGAAAATTTAAAGGGGCCCCAAGGTAGACAGAAAAGTTGATACGACAAAAAAGCCCGGGAAAGAACATTCGGTCCTGGAGAAGAAGTATTAATGTTGAGACCCATAAAAGGAAATAAGTTGCAGTTAGCGTGGATCGGACCGTACACAGTGTAATGATCTGAAGGAGAGTGGGACTTGTAGTCAGAGAAAATGGAGACTGTTAGGTTCAAAGTGAAATGATTTTAAGGCATTGGAATGTGTTAGGCCGTGAAACTGTATTCCAGTTTGCCTGGTACAGAGGGAACTGCGATAACGAGGCAAGGATGAAGGAGGCCCAGTGTGAAGACTCAACACATACCATCCTAATTGGGAGCAAGATAACGCACCTGGACATCATGAGAATTCTGGGTGGAGAGTTGTGTTACGCCTCTTTGAAGTTAATTGGTTTACAGCAATTGAGTGTAAAAAGTGGGAGGACTGAGAGATGTAAGAAAAGATGGATGATAGGATATGTTAGAGAGCTTCTTCTAGCTTCTCAAGCTTTTTGGAGTTTTTCAAATGGATTGTGCTATGTGAAGGAATGCTTACAGAATGTGGCATGGTAAGGAGAAGGAAGAGGTGGGAATAGCCCACCTTAGCTTAGGTTTTAGTATTTCTTATTTTAATAAGAAATAGCAGCTTTATTTAACTATTGGAATCTTTGGACATGTTTTATGCTAATGCTTTGCAAAGAAACTGTTTCTATGAATCTATATTTTCTTAATAAAAAATAATTATAAAACTCATTGAGGACTAGTCTCTTGAACAGCAAGGTTACACTTAAATCCAGTGGATTGGAATAGGTCACTAACTTGCTACCATTGAGAAGTCCTACCTTACTGAGCTGTTGTGAGTTCTGAGGAATCACAAAGCCCATGCTTAAGTACTGTAAGAGTACGCAGGAGTTTTCTTTTAAGGTCAGGCTTGTCCATGGAACAGATTCTATGCACTTCTGAGGATTAAAGGACTTGCCTCAGAGGAAAGGTGGTAGATTTGTGTCCACAGTGACTCCCTGTCCAAACCTCATATTCTCCTTAGCGAGAGCTGAGTGTTACACACAGTGGTCTCCAAAATGAATGATGTCAATTATATTCTCCAAAGGGAAGATGAAGGTCGTAAAGTAGTCCATGTCAACATGTTAAAACCCTATTATAGAAAAAAAAAACTGGTTCTATATACTGTCAAGGAAGACCCAGAAGAGAAGCAAAAATTGCTATGCTGGGAAGGCGGGGGGAACTTAAAAATAGCCCTGAAGACGTGGTCCTCAGCCCAGCTCTATCATTAAGACAGAAAGAAGGTGTGTACTCCCCTGCAGAAATATGGGTCAGTGTTTTCGCACAAACCGGGAACTGCAAAAGGGATAGTGCATAGAATAGACACTGGGGACGCCCAGCCCATAGCCATCACTCCTTTCAGAGTAACAGGTCCCTATATAGAAAATATTCGCACAGAGCTGAGTGAGATGCTAAAAGCTAATATTATTATATCATCCATGAGTCCTTGGATTCTATAGTCTTAGTGGATAAACCAGATGGGAGCGTCAGGTTCTGTGTGGACTATCAAAAACTAAATCATATTACCAAGGCAGATTCCTACCCAATGCCTTGCCTGGACCATCTTATTGAAACAATAGGGAAATGTCCATATATCTCCAGTTTGGATCCGACTAAAGCAGAGGTCCCCAACTCCTGGTCCGCGGCCCGGTGCCAGTCCGTGGCCTGAGCCGGACCGGGCCGCCAAGACAGACCTCCCGCCCCACCCCCCGCACTCACTCCCGCACAGCCACCGCGCACGCTCCAGCACGCCCGTGCAAGCGCCGTGCCGCCGTTTGCACATGCGCACGAGCGCAAGTGCGCCCAGAGAAGCACCGCACCGCCGTTTGCGCATGCGCATGAGCGCGCGCACCCCTGTGCGAGCGCTGTGCTGCCGTTTGCGCATGCGCACGAGTGCATGAGCGCTTGCGCGCATGCGCAAACGGCAGCGCTCGCACAGGCGCGCTTGCGAGCACACGTGCTTGTTCACGCATGCGTGCAAGCGCGGGGGTGCCCCGCCTTCCCCAGCCAGTCCGCGGACCGAAAAAGGTTGGAGATCACTGGACTAAAGGGTTTTGGCAAGTGCCCATGGATCCTAAAGACCAAGAGAAAATAGGTTTTTGCAGTCCTTTAGGATTATACGAATTTCGAATTATGAGTTTTGGCCTAAAAAATGCACCAGCCACGTTTCAAAGGATGGTAGATAAAAACCTGTATGGCCTGAGAGAGTTCACTATGGCATACATGGATGACATCGGTATTTTTAGCCAGACCTGGGAGACATAAATCCCATTTAGAGGTCGTATTGCAAAAGTGACGTGATTCCAGTTTGACAGTGAAAGTGGCTAAATGTCAAATTAGGAACTCTGAAATAAGGTACCTAGGGCATCTAGTCGGAGGGGGGGATGATCAAACCCCTAGATGCAAAGGTAGAAGCTATTGATACTTGGCCCACCCCGACTTCTAACAATAAAATCTGAGCATTCCTTGGATTAGTCGGATATTATAGACGTTTAGTCCCAATGTTTAGTAAAATAGCTGCTCTGTTAACAAACTTAACCCGAAAGAAGCAAGCACAAAACATCCAGTGGACATCACAGTGCCAGGTAGTCTTCGATCGTCTGACGAGGGCGCTGACTTCAAAACCTGTCCTTATTGCACCGGACTTCAACCGCGAGTTCATCATCAGCACGGATGCATCGAAGGTGGGACTGGGAGCCGTGCTGTGCCAAACAGACAACAGCGGGAGTCTACATCCAGTGACTTACATAAGCAAGAAACTCCAACCTGGTGAGAGACATTTATCCACTATCGAAAAAGAGTGTATAGCTATCATATGGATGCTGCAAAAGCTGAAGCCCTACATTTGGGGAAGGAACTTAGTCCTCTGCACCGACCATTCCCCTTTGGTGTGGCTAAGAACGATGAAATCTAATAGCAGCAAACTTACGAGATGGGTGCTGATTTTGCAAGACTTTGATTTTGAAATCCACAGTGTAAACGGATCTCAGAATGTGGTCACGGACGCTTTGTCTAGAAGGCCAGATGACTAGAGAAAAATCTTTTTTAAAAAATCTGAGTTCAATATTAACTGTTCTGTTTGTGTAATAGTTATGGGATATGCTTAAAGTGCAAAATTTGCTTGGATATTAATAAACGAAGAGGTATGTACAGTGATACTAAAAATTATAATATGTATCCTTAGTAATGTAAGAGGTTAATATTTGCATTCTTCCATGAACCTTTGTTTGTTTATGAGGGCAAACTGTTAAGTTTCCCCTCCTAAAACAAACTAATTAAGGGGGGGGGAGGGATGTAGCGTTCACCCTGCTCATGAATATTTATACTGAGATTTGCATGCACCAATAGGAGTTGGTGGGGGCGGAGTTAAGTGGGGGAAAGAAAAGGAGGGGGAGAGAGAAAGAGGGAGTGGAGATGAAAAGAAGGTTTAGTTGAGAGTTAACGACATTGACTGGACTTTCATCACTTGTAACAATAAACAATTTCTACTTGGTTTTTAAATGATACGTTGCCCAGACCTCTGTCATTAATAGTGAAGAAAGTTGATGTAATCAACTGGTGGCAGCTGAATGACACGTAGCATGCGCCTTTGCTTGGTGAAACAACCAAGGGCCATGAGGGAACGTGACAGGCGCTAACTCTACTTTGCTGCCAAATGCCTCAGTGCCCGATGGGGCCAAACTCTACTTCACTGCCACATGCCTCAGTGCCCGCTGGGGTCAATCTCTACCTCAATGACAAATACCTCATTGCCTGCTGGGGGCAAACTCTACTTCACTGCCAAATGTGATGCTGTTGAAGACAAACTCTACCTCAATGCCACGTCCTTCAGTGCCTGCTGGGGGCAAACTCAAGTTCAATGCCAAATGCCTCACTGCCCGCTGGGGGCAAACTCTACTTCACTGCCAAATGTGATGCTGCTGAAGACAAACTCTACCTCAATGCCTCATGCCTCTGTGTGCCTGCCAGAGACAAACCAAGCTACCTCAGTGCCAAAGATCTCTCATTCTGCTGGGGCCAAATCAAACTCCCTCAATGCCATCTGCTTCTGTGCTGCGTGGTAAACTTTCCTGGGGGGACCCAATTTGTGGGTGAATAACTCAGATGTCCGATATCCAATCTTCACCAAACTTGGCAGGCGTGTTGGGGAAAGACATAGGAAGCTTCTGTGTGATTTAGGATTCTCTAAGTACCTGGGGGGAACTTTCCTGGGGATGTCCTCCTTGTGACTATATAACTCAGAGGTCCGTTACCCATTGTTCACCAAACTTGCTGGTCTTGTAGAAAACTGTCCAAGGAAGCTTCCCTGCATATTTGGTGTATCTAGGTGCTTGTGGGCCAGTTTTATAGCATTTTAAAGTGAAAACAAATTGACAAACATATTCGTCAATTCATCGGAGAATATTTGTAAATTTGTATTTGTTGATTCATTAACCTTGATGAATCACAAATCACAATGAATTGCCTTTTTTTTATTCATCCCCATCTCTACTGGTAACAATAACATATCAGTTATAACAAAGTATCAGTAACAGTAAGTAATAGTAATAAGCAACAGTAATGCTCTACTACTGAATAAAAGAAATGAGTAACACAACAAATACCTTTTAAAAAGTAACATTTTGAGTTATTGTAAGGGCTCTTGTTCGTAATCCTATTATCAATCTGATTTTATCATTTTGAACCACTTTCAGAAGCCTTATGAGTAAAGGATGGCATAAAGACATTATAAAATAAATGTAAAATCACTCCTTAATTGAATAAAGTATGTATATACACAAGCTATATAGATGGATTCAAATATGCCACTTAAAATATATCAAACAGAAGCAGTACACTGGCTTTCCCATACAAATTCTATTCCGAGAAAAAAGTTGTTTAGGAATAACACATTTTCGTATTTGCACATCTTACACTAATTTAGACAAATATATGAGAAAGTTCAAAGTGTCCATTGCTCTGTGTTTCAAAATTTAATATTGGCTCATGAAAATTTCAAATCCAGAAGGGAAAGGTAAGAAAACTTGAGAGATTTGATCTTTGTGAATTTTATTATGAACTGAATAGATCCAAACTTACAAGTTTAATTTGTTTTATTTGTGCACTCTTCTGAACACTGGAATACGGCTTTCAGTTAAAAAATAAAACAAAAGAAAACAACTTAGCAAAATGTGTTTTAAAGCACTTGTTCTGAGATACTTTTAAATGTGGATTTTGAGAGAAATATTTGTTTAACAGAAACAGGTTGGCTCAATAACTCAGTTAGGTATCTGGTAAGTTAGGCTGGGAGTTCGATTCCCACTATGCATCCCAGAAGAGTCCAGCCTGTGTGGCCTTCGGCAAGCTCCGCAGTCCCAGGATTCCCCCAGTAGAAGGGAATGGTAAACCACTTCTGAGTACTCTCTAGCTGAGTACTCTCAAGGAGCCTCGTGGCACAGTAGTTAAACTGTAGTGCTGCAGCCAAAACTCTGCTCATGACCCGGGTTCAATCCCAGGTAGCCGGCTCAAGGTTCACTCAGCCTTTCCACCTTCTGAGGTCAGTAAATTGAGTACCCAGCTTGTTGGGGGGTGGGCAATGTGTAGCCTGCATAACTAAATTGTAAACCACCCTGAGAGCACTATGTGGTGGTATATAAGCAGCATGCTTTGTTTTGTTTTTGCTTTACCTTAAAAAACCACGTAAAGGGTCACCCATAAGTTAGAAATTACTTGATGGCACACAAATATTTTCTGTTTAAATGTCTGTTAAAGCAAATTTTCAAGCAGGAATGTATTTTGCCACTTACTTTAACTCCTTAGCTGAAATCTCTTGTGTAGTTTCCTTTATCACTTCTTCAGCCAATTCTGCACCCAGTGATTCACTCAACATTTTTACTAATTGTTCCTTTTCCTGTTTCTGCCTAAATACATGATAAAAGAAGAAAAGTAGAATGACAATCAAGCAACACACTTCTACAGAATAAGAAATCTACTATTTCTCATTCAAATGTCTCTCTCAAGTAGCTAAATATAAGATTAAGGAATCAAATCTATTTCATATAAAGGTATTTGGTCAAGCAACAAAATAGTTTGATACAAATGAAGAAAGACTAACTTAAAACCAGATAACTTGTCTGTCTAGCTCAATTCAGATTGCCAGTGGCTCTCCAAAGTTTCGCAGAAATGTTTTCCATTCCTTCTCATAAATTAAAGGGGCTGAATCTGGGGATTAACCACACGCCAAGCACGAATTCTGCCACTCAACTGTATCACCTCCCTAATCAAGGCCACCTGATTAGAGACGTCTAGACCAGAAATGGGTTTCCTCCAGAAACCTATCCTTTGAACTTGGAAGAGCTGCTCTCATGTACTGTCTCCCCTCAAAATATTTTTCCTTTAAAAAGGTCTTTTAAAAAAAAAAAAAAAAAACCCTGAAGACGTCCCCCTGCATGATCTCTAGCAGCACAGTTTTTAAAGTTTACAAAAAAATTAAAAAAAGAGTGAGGGGGCAAAATATGACAGAATACTCCTGTGAGAGCACAAGGGGACTTTCTGAGTAAAATTAAAAAATTAAATTAAATGAAAAAAAATAAAAAAATTAAAATGAGGGAAATCTGGGGGGGCCCATTTGGGAAGTACCACGAAAGGGAATTTCTCAAGTGTTGGTAACAATGTGCTATCACAGCACGATTTTTCCCATCTCCCATAATTTCCAAATTAGTTCACTTTGGTTTGGAAACAGTCTTCAGGACATAACAATGTTCTAATTTTCTTTCTGAGAAAGTTTAATTTCTCAGAAAGACTGTCTCTGTCATATCTCTTGAAAAATAATGTGATTTAATCTCTAATGAGGGATTACCTATAATCAAGGTTCCCTCTAAGCCGTGCACGAGTGCGACTCTGCCTTCCTCCACACAGATTTCTTCCTCCTCTGTTCAGTGGTCATTTTCAGACCCCTTTGGTTTTGGTCACAATGGACCCTTGCATATGCAGGGGCGAAGTTGAGCACGAGAGGGGCGGAGCCCTGACCACCACGGCTGAAAATTAGAGGGTACATTGCCTATAATGTATAGGTCACCCTGAAATCATATGCAAGATTGGCTGTTAAAGCTCATCTCACTCCTAATACACCAACAGCCAGATCCTTAATGTACAAAAAGGCTAATGTGCAAAATGTACACAGATTACTTTCACACATCAGCGAAGCCAGTTGGTGTGTGTGAAGGGGTGTTCTTTGGGTGTAGGAACAGCAGGAGAAGGCAGGGCCCATGCAGTCAGATTCTCCTACCATAGTATTTCAGTTCATTTTCAATACTCAAACATAACAGTATTTGAACATCTGTCTGAACTCTTCTACAACTATGGCTAATTGAGTTTGTAAAAGAAATACAACCTCTGGTCTCACAGCTTCATTACAGATGCTAAAGGAAGTTTACCTCTCTTTTTCAGCCTGACGTTTTTCTTCTTCAAACTTCTCTGTTTCTGCGTCAATTATTACAACAGATGCAATTTGCCCCAAAAGATTTAGCATCACTTCTGTCATGAGTTCATCTGAAACTGCGTTAGAGATCCTGCATTAAGAAACAAAAACACAGTGAAGACTGAGTAGAAAGAACTGGCAGTGTTAATAGCTTTTCTTATTTCTCAAAGTGTGTTTTTATTGTTTTCTACGCCCAGGTTACTGGTGTTAATTCAATGACAACAAGACAATTTTGACCCTTCCACACTACATTTAACACCATAAATTAATACCATAATTATGTAACAGAAAGTGTAATAAATCATAATTGACCCAACTGCCAAAGAACTTCTCACAGTATACACAACAAGATTCTCATTGGATTCTAGTGATCTGAAACCATAGGTGTTCATGGGTACATAACCCAATTACCTGACTGCAGGATGTTCTGTGACCAATACAGAAGAATAACGTAGCATTTGTATCACTGAATTTTGACAAGGTAGCTGCCTAAATTTTGCTCAGTGTTTAAATGGGCTTTTGGAGAAACTGCAGGTAAAATGCTAATTTGTTAGCCAGAATCCGGAAAATAACCTTCTCTTGTAAGACATGCTAAAGTTTAGATACAAAAAGGAGGAGAAAGGACCACAAAACTAAATGGGATCACTCCTTGGTTTCCCTCTAAATCTGAGGAGTTGCCCAATTTGACACTTTGCCTTTACCAGTGCAGAAAAATTTTATGCTATCCAAATAATTTTTCTGCAGTGGTGGATTGGCATCTGGATAGCATGAGCTGCTTCTGAAATATTATTAAAGAAACACTGAGTGCTGCAGTTAGTAGTGCCTTTACCATATTGCTGATTGTATATAGGCTGCTCCTGCACTGCTGATTTCTCTGCATTGTCCTTCCAGCATATCATTCACAAGGTCTTCAATTACTTCTTCAATGTCCTAGGGGAAAAAAAGGCAATTAGAATTAGAATGTTTGAGTATTCAATATTGCTCCATTCATGTTTTCCTAAAACATGAAACACCTAAAAAAGGAAGGGAAATTGACAGAATGGTGTCTTGTAAGGTATCTCAATATTAAAGTTCAAAAATTTGGATAGAGTATGTTACATACAGTGGTGCCTCGACTTACGACCGTCCCGACTTATGACCATTTCGAGTTACGACCAGCTCCGGCTGCAAAATTTTGCTTCGACTTGCGGCCGGAGCTTCCACTTACGAACACAAAAAGGCAGGGAAAAGGGGCGGGAAATTCAAATTGCTAATCGTTGGTAGGCGAAGAGGCTGCTTCTTTGTAGCTCTTTCGCCCCAACGGTTAGAGAGTGTGCGTTCAGAGGAGGCTTCGGACTGCCTGGTAAGGTGCTGCTTCCTGCTTTTAAAAAACTGCCTGTTTTTAAAAAACTTTTAAAAAACTCTGGGAGGGAAGGGAAAGGAAACAGAAGCGTGCCTTGGGAGGGGCAGAGCTTTGTGTGAGAAAGGCAGGGGAACGTGGGAGGGAGGGAGGGAGAGAGAACGTGAGGAGGAGGAGGAGTGCGCGCTGAGATTGCCCTTGTGTCTAGAGCTGGGAAAGCGGCTCGTGTAGCGAGCAGGCTCCCTGCGAGCGGAAGTGAGCGCGAGCGCATGAGGAGGAGCAGGCAGGCAGGCGAGGGCTGCAGCTGCCCGTCTGGTTCTTCAGTATCCCGACCGACCAGGCAAGCGGGAAAGAAAGAAGCGCTCCCGGGTTGCCAAGAAAGGAGCAGCCGACCCCCCCCTTGGAAAGGAGCAGCGGCGGAGGGGGGCAGAGAGCGCGAGAGGAGAGTGTGTGTGCGCGCGCGGGTGCTTGGCTGGGTGCAAGCGTGCCCCCCCTTCCCTGGAAGGACAGGGTTCGGGGCGAATTGCTTGGGCGAAGAAAGGGGGCAGCCGGCTGCCGCTCGCCCCATCGCGGACCTACGCGACCTTGGTCCTCCTCTTCAGAACTGCCTGGTAAGGTAAGGTGCTGCTTTCTGCTTTTTAAAAACTGTTCTGGGTGGGTTTTGCAGCATAGTTATGTTTCTGTGCAGTGTTGTTTTGTTTTTTGATTTTTTTTTTTGCAGCCCCAGCACCTTCGGGCTTGCTTTGCTGTTTATTTTTGGTTTGTTTGTTTTTTTTAAAGCCCCAGCAACAGAGCTTGCTGTGTGCTTTATTTTTGGTTGTTGTTCTTTTTAAAGCCCCAGCGCCTTCCGACCGGGCTTGCTGTGTGCTTTATTTTTTTGGGTTGTTTTTTTTTTTTTTTTTTTTTGTGCAGGAACGGATTAATCGCGTTCCAATGCATTTCAATGGGAAATGGTGCTTCGACTTACGACCATTTCAAGTTACGTCCATCTTCTGGAATGGATTATGGTCGTAAGTCGAGGCACCACTGTACTCTATAGCAGCAAGGTAACGTATTTTAACCCCACAACTGTAAAGCTCGAAACAATTCAAGAGTCATCTGGTTCCATCCTTGTCTTTCATAAAGCACCTGAAACTAATCTACAAAGAAAGTCACCATGTTGTCAGTGGCAAGTACATTTATTAATTTGGCAGAAGACCAGCAGGCACTATGACTGGGCTTCATAGAGAGTAATATCGGGGTGCTTGTGACCTCTTTAGGGACTTAAATATATGAGTGGTCCATATGTTGCAGCAAAAAGCCAAAACATCTTGATGATCATTCTCACCTCAAAAATAATTGTTTTCTGACTGCCCTCAGCTGAAACAACAATATTCCAAGGAGACTGTCTTGAAGAAAGTTTTCTTAGACTTCTAGCTCAACTTTACATACCCAGCATCCTCACCTCTCTTTGTAGTGATCCCAAAAAGCAGGGATGGAGAATTTTGGCCCTCCACAAATTTTTAGAATGCACCTTTCATAATTCCTCACCACAGACCATACTGACAGCCATGGATGGGAACTGTATCCAAAAACATTTTGAGAGCTACAATTGCCTACCCTTGCCATATCCCAGAGTAGAAACTCTTTCCACCAGAGCAGGCCAACCAGAGGCCCTAGTTTAACACTGCACTCCATCACAAATGATAAAGCTTCAGGAACATTGTTGACACACAACTAGTCTAAGCCCTGTCAGGTTGCCAGCTTATATATTTGATTCTCAGTACTTTCTTAACACTAACTCTATGACAATGCAAGGACAGCCTACTGAGGGCAACTATTTAGAACAACCAAGGTTGTCAGCCTCACCCTTTCACCTCCATGGAGCAAGTTTTTAGACCACTTCTCCCCTGTTCCTCTCCCTTGCTGCTGAGCACAGAATGAAAAAGCATCAAGGCTGCGTAATTACTTATCTCTAAACAGACAGGCTGCTCTGTCAAATCCAACATCCAGTATCAATAATGTATTCAGTGTCAGTAGATGGGGAGCAAAAGTAGTTCAGAGTGGCAGGATAAAAACCTACTTAATTTTCAGCAAGACTTTACCTTTAAGAATATCATCAGCACTAAGATTCTAGTAGTAGCACATAATGGAAGATGTAAGTGCCAGGTATAAAAGCCAACAGGCTCCATATGAAAACATCTTACTACTGAAATGTCTGTGGCTCAAGGAACAAGGAGAAAAGGATTTGGTTCAGTATCATTACTGAGGGGGTAGAGACACCATGTAAATTTATAGCATGCAGGGGGAAAAAAGACTTTTTCAAAGTCAGGTAGACTGTGTGCTAGTCATATGTAAGCTGGGGTAGACAAGTACTGTCCTCCACATTTTGTTGAACTGCAATTTCCATCAGCCAGCACAGCCAACAGAAATCCAGAGGATACAATTCAATCTCTTTTGGTTTTGAGGTGTAACAACAAACCTCTAACTTAACTCTAAAGAACTTCCCACTGAATCAAAGAAAAACATTCCATCAGAAAAAGTGACTTTACAGTTTACTACTACTGAACTACTACAGTTTTATACTGCAGGATGTCACCTTTTTAAATATTATGATATATTTTCCTTCATATTTTTCCAACAGATTGCCCATACGTTCATTATCATTCTTTCCATTTGTCTTTTTGGCCTAAATCTACTTGTTATTTCCAACCAATGTTCTGAATCAAAGTTATATAAATGCTGATAAATTTCCACTGATTCAATAAATCTACTCTAATTGGGACTAGAATATAAATTTAGTTATAAATCCAGTTTTAAGAGTTTGTCCCTGTCCCAGAATTTGTAGCAGCTTTTTAGTGACAGTGATATTTGGTGAGAATGTACCAAATTCCCCTTTTAAAGATTTAAAAAAATCACATCGAAAACTCTGATGTTAAAACAAAAGTTTGAAATACAAAAATCCTTCTTTTTTTGGACTGTGTAACATTGAAGCAACAAACTTCCTGAAGTTCCTTACCATATCACTGTAAACAGGCTGAGGTTTGGGAGAGGGTGGTGAAGGCTGTGCAATAGGATGGAATGTGGATCCTGTTGTGGAAAGTAACAGTACTGGGGTGGGTGATGAGAGTAAGGAAGAAGGTTGAGCTTGGAGCATTTCTGAGTCTGTGCCACTTGCTTCTGCTTTTCCTTCTGTAAGGAAAATAAAGATGTAAAATATCCAGATGGATATCAGAAAGGTATTTTTATAAAACCTACACTCATTATTCTTTAAAGAAAAGGCTGTTCTGGACCAAATCTAACAGGAGGGGCCCACAACACAGCAAGAATGCTTTGCATGCAGCAGGCCTCAGGTTCCAGCCTTGCTGTCTTCAGGGATCTTAGTGGGATAAACTCAGGTAGCTGGGCTGGAAGGACTTTTGCCTGAGAATTGGAAAAGCCATTGTTGCAAAACTGAATGTATGAACCAAATATCTCACACAATACAAAGGGTAACCTCACCGGATGCTTTGATTCACATCAAGCAGCTGTGTTCATAAAACAACACTATTAAGGTATAACCACTTAAACCAAGGAGACAAGGAGAACCCATTTTCTTACTCTGTTGATGTTTTTATTAATTCAGTTTTTAAATTAGGTTTCTTTAACCTACTTTACTGAATGTAAATCATGGAAACAGAAGAAGAAGCGCAAATCACATTTTAAAGCAGCAAAGCAAGAACTTAAACTTTTCCCCAGAAGAGAAATGCTGAATGCTAGGAACCAAAATTCTTCTGAAGGCAGACTCTGTCAGGATCTGACTTAGATATGTAAAACCAAACTTCTAGCTTAACTCTAAAGGATTCTTTGCAGCTGTTAGAAACGTTGGGCAGATAACCAGATCACTGCTGGAGAAAGAGAATTCACATTTATACAAGTTCTATGTTCATCTTATTGAATTGTTGCTATTGAGCCACGCAGGCATTGAGCTGGTATGCTACAGTGATTAAGAGACTAACACAATCAGAAAATCATTGGTTTGAATCTCACCTCTGCTAGGACTCACTAGATTGTCACAGGCAAGAAACTCTTGCAAATTCACCCTCACATTTGCAGTACAGAAATTACCACAAGAAACTCTGAATACTCAGCATTGTTATAAAGCATGCTAGTTTATTACCGTGTTTCCCCGAAAATAAGACAGGGTCTTATATTAATTTTTGCTCTAAAAACGCATTAGGGCTTATTTTCAGGAGAGGTTTTATTTTTTTCATGTACAACAATCTACATTTATTCAAATGCAGTCATGTCATCTTCTTCTGGTTACTGCACGATGGTGGAGGGCGGGCTTTCACTTAACTAGGGCTTATTTTGGGGGTAGGGCTTATATTACGAGCATCCTGAAAAATCATACTAGGGCTTATTTTCAGGTTAGGTCTTATTTTCGGGGAAATAGGGTATTATATCTATTAAGTGTAGACATGCATAGGAACAAAAGATGTGCTGCTAATTGATCTCTTCTTACTTCTGTGCCCACAATTCTGTGTCCAGGTTCATATTCCGGATATGCACATTCTGACTCACCTGTCACATCAACACTGACTTTTTGACTACTGCTGACTGAATCGATTGTAGTGTTCTCCCCCATGTATCTGTTCTGAGCACTGAAGCTACACACAGGTCTATGGCAAGTCACAGGTGGTAGAAGTCCTCCATTGACTATTTCTCCAATTGACACAATTAGTTTCTGCCCGACAAATACTGATTTCTTTGGCTTGGGCAGGCTTTCTGGTTCCAAAAATGCAGAACGATTCAGCTCCACAAAACTGTAAAGTGCAGTAAAAAATAAATAGCAAATGCAGAGTATAATTTAAGATTTTACATGTTTATGAGTATGTGTGAAGCAAACACAACTAAAATAAGCAATAGCAAGTTCTTAGGGTTATCAGCCCTTCTAAGTTACTTTGGGCTATTCTCAGCGATGAGAAAAAATCAACTGATTTAAAATTAAATGAACTCATAACAGGCCACCAAAAAACCCTGCTATTATCATTCACTCAATCTATTATTTATTAATCCCTCCTCTGTCCATCAAGACTCCCAAAGCCATAGATAATATTAGAGGAAAAGCATTACTTGCAACACAGATTAAAAGTAACTGCAACAGAATATTGTACTCTAGTGAATGAACTATAATAGTTTACTTTTTACAGTATTAATGCAGATGGTATATTGCAACAGTGAAAGAGGAAGTCCTTTGAGAATGCACGGCTCAAATTACGTAACCTTTTAGAGCAGGCGAATCAACTATAACTGGAAAATTTAACTCCACTGTGAAGCTCAACTCCACCTATTAAGAATTACTTGCAACAAAATGTTGCAGTCTCAAGTATTCTCTATTTGAAATTCCAATCATGCACTTTCACTGCTTTCCCTCTTTTCCCTTCTCCCCTAAACAGTAAGCATTGTGTGGCCACTAAGCACATTTAATCCTCTTGGGCTGTTGTGGGAATAGAAAAGGAAAGAGGTTCCTTAAGGTTTTCTTGTACATATAAAAACCTTGATATTATTACAAACCTTGTGATATTTTCCTCTTCTGAGGAGGGGTACCATTTTGACTACAGAGTAAGCAATGCTGAGAACTGAGACATCTATTAATATTTACAAAAGAATGCCATTATGACTTCCAGATTCCAGGCACTATTATTATCACTGTCTGGGCTCAGTTTTGGGCAACATGTACCCAGTTCAAGATATCAGAATCAAAAGGCCAAAACAAACAAAGAAACCACACACACAACACAACCAAAACCAAGCCAAACCAAAACCCCAGTTAAAGTATTGCTTACATGCAGAAGGAAACAAGGGAAAAAAAACAGACAATTGCCTCCTTACTGTTGAAAGTAAATATTAAGTGCTTGCAACTGAATGACAGTGTGTGTGCATGACAAACACAAACACAAGGAATCAGCCATCTTGAAAGAGATGACCAGCATTAATCACTTTAGAATCCACCTAATTCCCCATCACTTGTTTTCCTCCCAGTTCTTTGTTATGGTCTGGGACACAAGAGTTTCTAGCACTTACCCATCAGACACACCCAAGCCATAGTAACTTATGAAATCAGCTGCATCTTCAAAGTCCCTGAAGAGTAACATGCGCACCAGATTATCTAGTGGAAAGATGGTGGATCTCTGTGCATTTACAGTGTAAGCAATATTCAGAGACTTTAAAGCATCTTTACGAATCTGAAAAATATTTTAAGAATTCTTATTAGTATGCCATATGTCACATTTTCTTTCAGAATACTGTCACTGACATTTTGCATCAATGATAATGGAACCAAAACAGATTTCCCCCAAATCTCTTCTAGAGGAGACATTCAGGGCTAGAAGGGGAAGAGCAGGACTGCACGGAAGATCAGAAGAAAGGGAAGACTACTACAACATTAGATGCAATCTAAGTAAAAGTAGATCGACACTATTTTGCTTCTTATTGTTTATGCATTACTAAACAATGGTTGAGGATGGACCAACATGTCCAAAACTGCAACAAATGACTCATTTCAATCTCTTACACTACAAATTATTGTGGGTGACCAAGGTTCAAAAAATGTGGTCCCAGGACATCCTCCTCAAGCACATGATAGAAGTGGGAAAGGAAGCCCATCCTATCTATTTTTTTATACCAACAGACACAGAATATCTCCATTGCATGGGGAAGGCGCAGAAAGGACAAAGAGAAAGTAGTGGAGCACTCTCTACTGGGGGAAGTGTGAATTTCATAGCCATCCTTGATGAGAACATGAGGTACTTTTTGCAATACTTCTTGTCTCTTTAATTACTCTGCATAGGAGTTCACAGACTAGGAAGAATATGTATACACTTTGCCCTCTAGGGAAGGAACAGAACCAAAAAGGAGCTAACTCTCTGCTTTCTTGTCCTACTGAGAATGAACTAACGTCTGTTGCTTCCTCCAGTAACTAAGATAACAAAGCATATTTGCGCTTTTACTTATTGGAAATACTTGCGGAAAAGTGACTTCCTATCTCGTAGTTCCAATCATGTATAAGGGACAAACCAGGACAAGTTTGATTGCTCTGTTCCCTTCCACTGCATCTCCCAGTGATTTGTTTTTCAGCCCTCCACACATTCAGGCTGAACATCCACAGTACAGTTCCTGTGGTTGCAGAACTCTAAAATCATGTAAGAAACTCACACAAGTGCAGCAAGATTTTCCCCACAGGTCTTTATCTTTCAATACATGGAGGGCACCAATGCCAAGCACACAATGGAGGGACAGGAGCAATCAGTGCTCTTCTGTTCTTCCTTACATGATTCTAATTATGGGGCCCAAGGGGAGTTTTTTAAGAAGCTAAAAAAATATAAATTCAGGATTTTCCTCCTCCTATGGCAACTTAAAACTGGTGTTTCTTACCTGGTTAAAATAACAATGTAACAAACATGCATTCAGGTAAGAACCCGTCTGCACAAGTTTGAAAAACCTGACAAAATTATTGCTGTTTAAGGCAGCAAAGGCTTGAACTGAGAATCGAACTTCAGGAGAGTTTCGAACAGATGGACGAAACTGCTGTACTTCTCTAAAACAAAAAAGAACAGAAGTCAATTTTTGACTAATAACAGAAATACCTGTGTGGAACAAAATGTAGCAAGAAGCCCACAAGTACATAGTTTTGAAATTCACACACAACCACCCACTTAGATTTAAGACTACAGAGGAGTCAAAACCCAGTAGTAACAACTAGAGTAGGCCCAATGAATTAATGGAATTTACAGAAGTGTTGAGTTACCAAATCCCCACTGATTCAATGGGCCTACTCTAGTTGCAACGTATTACTAATATCAGCTACTTTGTGAATAAAACTGATTATTTTCATATACTCTAAATTAACAAATTCTATGAAAACAGCTAGATTGTAGCATCTTAATGATTAACAGATCCATTGGGACATGTATTGTCTTACATTTGACTCCATTTCATCAGATGCACGCATAACAATATACAGATCATGAACATAGCTAGTTCACAATTGTCTTTCACTTGACATCTCTCTTTCTCTCTGATGCATCTGACAAAGGTGGCTGAGGTCAATGAAAACACACTACAATAAATCTATTAGTCTAACAGATTCTGACTCTTTACTGATTATCATTCATGATTTATAAAAAGGTATTTTGTTCTACTCGGCTATTTACAAATTTGTAGGACATATCTTTGCTAAAGGTTTACCAATATACAGTAGGACCCCCTAATCCATGGCAACAGTATCCACTAATTCACTTATCCACAGTCTAAAAATATTAACAGAAAAAAATCCAGAAAAAAACTATTTTCCATGTATTACCAGAACTAGTCACTAGAGGGAGACAGAGACCATGCTATGGTTTCTGGTGACCTCTAGTGGCCAGTTGTGATAGTGCATGTGAAAATATTTTTTTCTGGTTTATTTCCCTTGTACCATGCTATCTATCTATCTATCTATCTATCTATCTATCTATCTATCTATCTATCTATCTATCTATCTATCTATCTATCTATCTATCTATCCATCCTGTCTGTCTGTCTCATTCGCTATTATCCACGATTTCAGTATCCACAGGGGGTGGCTTGCAACTAATGGGGGCCATACTGTAGATACATTAAACAGAGAAATTGTGTAACTTAAATGTCTTCTGATACAATGATGGTTCCAAGAAACGAGAACACCAGTGCTACTATGTCTAGTAGTGGGTTACTGAGGAGCCTTTCATTCAACTGGTTTAGTCCCTTAATTACCTATAAAACACATGTAGCTATGCTCAAAAATTGATATTAACAATTGGCAAGAAATACTGTGCTTGTGTCAAAGAAAGGTAGATAAATGGTTCTGCTGTGACCAAAGGACCAGCTAATCCATTGTACTGTAGTCTGTTGTTTTACTTGTGCTTTTAATATTGCTCTTATTTATACGTTTTAATACTATATTTAATTGTTTTTTAAAATTGTAATAATTTATTATTTTAGTTTTTAACGTTTCTTTTAATACTGTAAGCCACCTTAGATACTTTAGGAGAAAGGTGGCATATAGACATTTTAAATGAATAAATAATTGTAAATAATATCACAGAACAGTAATTTTCTATCTTGACAGGCTTAATTTCCTGTCATTTTGCATGATACAGGTACTAAGAGCAGAAGACACCAAACTGGATGCTGTAATCATTTACAAATTCACCTTAGAATATCCCCTTTGTTGAGGTTTAGGAGAACATTATATCCCCTGAATTCTGCTTCACTCTTGCAGTAAATGCCCTTATTTGCAAGGTCCTGATACATTTCCTTCAGGCTCTGTAGGCATTTAGTCATGTTCTCATTGTTGATTTTTGCATCAAAAGATGACATAGGCTCTTCACACAAATGATGGGAACAATGAATATGAAAACGGGTACACTTCTCAATCAAGGAAACAGTCAGAGGACAACAGAGATGCTGCTGGGTTATATCCTGTGCAAACATAAGAGTTACAAATAATTAAATCAATTTAAGTATGCACTTCAGAGACATAAACTAATTTGCTTTTTAAAAGTGCTGTCTGAGATGTACTGGCAACACTGCCAGTTTCAAAATATAAAGGTAAAGAAAACAAATTTAACCTAATTCTGTAACCTAATTCTGTATGTATTATGGAACAGGCACTCTCCTACAAACTTGTTTTCCTTGCTCACTCTCACTCCCAAAATACAAAACGGCACTCCATGATATTCTCTTCATGATTCCCATTCCATAAACCCAATCAATAACTACGTTTTGCATTTTTTCATGGCCAATTGCTTACCCTCAAAATGGGTTACCTTTCTTATGCCACGAGTTCTGTTCCATACAAAATCATACCACTCGCAGTAGTTTCCTTCTCCTTTGTCCATGATTTGAGTAACTAAATAGTCCATGGTCATATTCAACACCTCAGAAGGCCTTAGTTCATGTGGTAATGGTTCCTCTTGGTCTGCTGAAGACCTGCTATATTCCTTTATTGCTGCCCCATGGTCAACCTCAGAGAAGAAAAATGAAATAAATTCTTCAGTACCATTATTTATATCATATTGTTCCATCTGGAATGCAAGGTAAGAGCTGAAAAAGACAGACCACTCTTCTACATCTTTCAACCACTCTGAACCATTACTTAGAAAGTGTAACTCCTAATGGTTTAAAAAAAGTCTTAAGGCATCGCAGCACTTAATTTTTTTTTGTTTTGCTGTGTTTTGTTAAACATCTTAATGTGTTCAGATGCAATACTAAACCACAATTGCTTATTCTACAAGCATCTAAAGTGATCTGGTCAACTTGTTTGTTATCAAGCTGAAACCACTGTTTGAAACAGGCTTGACTTGTCTTAACCATGGTTTGTTATTAGAGACAAATTCATTACATGGCTTATAACCCTTGTCTGCTTCACTGCTCTACCTCAGCTACCAACTAGCAACAGCAACAACGCGGCTGGAATGGTTAGAAAATAAACTGCTCAATACAATTCTCACTGTTCCTTGCCAGTTGTTACCCTTCCTTTATCAAGAAAATTACTTCAGAGAGCCATCTCCATAGGGCTGAAACAGCAAAGTACAGCTTTCTAAACACTGTTGGACACTGCCTCCCACCAGCTCTATTCAGCACAGTCAATGGTGAAGAATCCTGGGAACTGTAGCCTACCCTGCTTATACATCCAAGCAGTACAAAACCGATTATTATCTTCTCAAGGACAATCATGGTAGCTCCCAGCTGTTGAAACTGAACAGCAGATGATACCAACCGCTTGGAAAAATGCAAGAATCATGTGCATGTCCAATACTCTATTGAGTTCCCTAAAAACGCAAACTAAGATACCAGTTTCTTAAGGTACCCCTCTTTTTACAGCTAGATGAGATGGCAACAGTTCGGATGGCTTGACAAAATGGCTGCCAGGCCATTAACAGCTGGGGAGCACCAAAGTCTCTCTCAACAGAAGAAACAGAACAGCCCTACATTTCAGCACTGTTGAGCTGAGCCTTTCTAATGCACTGATTTCTTCCTCTGGGTCATCAAGCAATGTCCCCTTGTTCCACAGGTAGTGAACTTCCTTGTCACCATCACAATTCCAGCAGTAAAAGTGCGACTTTTCCCTGCCCTTTCAATGCATACTTTAGGGAGAAACTGAGATTCTGTCCCACTTTATTAACTGAGGAAACGGTACCAGTTTTTCCAGGTTAATAACATAAAAGTAGCCCTGTTGGATCAGTCCAAATGACTATTCTCCCACTTTGCATAGGAGGCCCATATGCAAGGCATTGAAGGCACCAACTCATCTCCCAATAAATAAGTAGGACCAAACTGTCTTTGTATACAGAGATTCTAGGTGGAGAGATTAAATCAACACAGAGTTCAAGACTGTGATCTGCATTTATGGTACAAAGTCAGAAATGTCTTAAAAAGAGAGTCTACCTTGTACACCGCAAGCACAAAAAACGTTGTACACTATTATTAACTTTCATGATCACAAGTAACTATGATAGGTAGGGAAAATCACTGTAAACACCCTTGCAGTATAACAGTACAAGACAAATCAGCCCTAGGGCTGTGTATGTTTAATTTCCTTTTCATAGTCCTAAGCTTTATTATGACAAAGCTGTTAATAGTGTAATTGCTCTATAGGCACATGCTCCTGACTCTAATCTCATGCTTTCTAGCATACTATAACCTACCAAGAGCTAGAGTAGCCTGATTTTCTTTTAACCTCTGTCCCCAATTCAAATGAGAGCACAAACCAAGACTCAACTGCCGCTAACATTCTCCCACTCCTTCAGGACAAGGAAAATAATAAAATAATAAACTTTTTTTGAAGTCCATAAACTTATTTTTTCTGTCTAACTATATATATATGGTCTAGCATTATAGCACAATTGCCCTAGAGCACAAACAGCCAAATTCTGTGGACAAGCAAGCAAGAAGTCGCTTATTTATTTTTCTTTTTACTGTTGTGATGGAGTTGAAGCAGTATGGGATATGTAGTCAGAGAAATGTAAGATGGAGTCAGACAGGTTCTGTGTGAAGATGATTTGAGAGACATTGGAATGTGTTTTTCTAAGTGCTATGAGAGTGTTTTTCTGAAGACCGGTACAGCGTGGTTCGAGATAAAGCTGAAGGTCGGACAAGGAGCCCGTGGAAGACTCAACTGTAGCGTTCTCCTTTAAATGTGGTCATGGCTCAGGTTTAGTTAGAGTGAGTCATGCATATTTATGTTGCTGAGAGGCGGAGCCAAGAGGCAGAGAATAAGAGGCAGAGCCTGAGGGGGAGAGATGAGATCAGAGTTTTGGAAGGAGTTTGATTAGAGAGTTCAGAGATTTATGTGATTGTGATTAGACTAATGAAAATATAGTAGGAGATCTGAGAAGTGATTGACCAGTGACTGGAAGGGAGAAGGAATAGAACTGAATATTATAATACTGAAACAAATAAGCAAATAAACTAAAGATCTTTCTATTTCATTAAAGAGTGGACCTGATTCTTTCTAAAGGAGTTATGGGGATCTAGGGATCTCCTGGTGGCAGCAGTGGAAGAAAGGAAAGAGTTTAGTTTTGCCCTGGTGTGCTCTGAGGTCTGAGTCTAGGTGGACAGACCAAGGCACGAGGGGGTCCAACGCCACATAGGTTTCAGAGGTGTGGGATCCAAAAAGGGTCAAATCGCGACATTGGTGTCCAGCGGCGGGAAACGAAGTAATCCAGTGAAGCCTATTGAAATAATCCAGTGAAGCCTATTGAAATAATCCAGTGAAGCCTTTATAAAAGAGTTTATTGAGTCAAGGGTACCTTTTAGACAGGATCTGTGGCAATGAGGTTTGGTTCCTGCTAGAGCTTTTGGGAAAAGCTTAGTAGCGGGGCCTCAGAACCCAGATCAGGGGGGTCTAAGATAGGGAACGACTCTGTGAGGAAATTTCTGAGTTTTACCTCAGGATCTGAGGATCAGAGGGCTTACTGTAAAATCCCAGGCTCTGAGATAGGAGAGCGCTGTGGATAAGGCAGAAGCCAGGTCATAGCAGATCTGAGGGAGAGAACCTAAGGAAAAGGCTTGAATTCTCTGAGAGGGAATTTCTGAGTTTACCTCAGGATCTGAGGATCAGAGGGCTTACTGTAAAATCCCAGGCTCTGAGATAGGAGAGCGCTGTGGATAAGGCAGAAGCCAGGTCATAGCAGATCTGAGGGAAAGTACTAAAAGAAAAGGCTTGAAATAAATTTATATCAGTAACTGGAAGTAAAATAAGAAAAACAGGTCCTTTTAAAATTTTGTGAACGCTGCTCTAATCACCCAGAAAGAAAAGATGCCTCACAAACGCGCCACAAGGGGGAGTCCAGAGTCTGAAGAGTTACCTCAGGAATTGGAGGGAAAACAAAAGGAAATAGGCGTTGAGGTTATCTCAGAGGGACATAAGGAATTAAGCCCTCAAGAATTTGAGAGATGGAAACTGGAAAGGGAATTTAAACTTAAGGAAAGGGAACTGGAAATCAAAGAAAGAGCTGAGCAGGAGGCCAGACAATTTGAGCAGGAGGAGAGAAGAAGGGAACTAGAATTAAGGCAAAAAGAAATGGATTTTCAACTACAGATGAGACAGCTAGAGATTTCTGCTCTAAACAATAATCTTAATAATAACAACAGTGGGGGAGGTGGAATCCTGTCAAAGATAGATTTAAAGAAGTTTCCCCAGTACAAAAGAGGGGACTCTCCTGAATCCTTCCTCATTGCTTTTGAACGCACCTGCAATGACTTTGAAATCAGAAATGAGGATAGAATGATGGTTTTAAGAGCGCAGGTTAGCGGAGATCTGGCAGAAATATATGCCCAGATGAATCCCGAGAAGGCAAGAGATTTTGAGGCATATAAAAAGATGGTTTATTCAAGATTTTGTCTGAACTCTGAACACCTGAGGCGAAAATTTCGCTCTCTCTCTAAAAAGCAGGATGAATCGTACTCTCAGTTGGGAGCTAGATTGGCGCAGACTCTGGAAAAGTGGATTGAAAGAGAGGAGATCACTTCTTTAGAACAGTTGAAGGATTTAATTGGGCTAGAACAATTTTACTCCCTATTACCTGGAGAACTACGGTATTTAGTAAGGGACAAGAATCCTAAAAATTTATGGGAAGCGGGAGAACAAACTGATTTGATTAATGCTTACAGGAACCCTAGATTTTCAGAGCTGAGAGTAAATAAACCAAACTGGGACAATAACTATAAAAAGCCTTTTAATAAAAATTACCTCAGCAGGAATCCTGAGAGAGAAGGTCAGGGCGGGACTTCCCCAAAGTTGCCAAGGGCTAGCCCGCCAAAAACATCAAACCCTGAGGCACGGTTCGCCAAAGTACCTCAGAATGACAAAATGAATTTTAAATGTTTTAACTGTGGGCAACCAGGCCACTTACAATTCCAGTGTAGGCAACCATACCCCAACTTGCAGAGAAATGATTCTCTAACCAAAAAGGTGTATTGTGTCAAGCAAGTGGAATCAGGGGAGGAAAATAGTAGACAGAGACCTGATCCCATAACCACCACCACTTCTACTGACCATGAGGAGGAAGATATTCCTATAGCCCAAGTAGTCCATTGTTTCTATATCAGCAATGACCAGACCCTTCTCAGAAACGCAGGTGAAGAGATAGTTGTGAAAGGAAAGAAGTACATTGCAATAAGAGATACAGGATCTCAAATCTCCATTGTCCATTCCAATTTAGTAGCCCAGGATGACATTATTCCTGGCAAAGAAATGTCTTTAAAGGGAATTGGGAAGGAAACCGTGGTTTTAAAAGTGGCTGAGATACCAGTAGAATACCAGAATTGGTCTGGAAAGTGGCAAGTAGCTGTGTCAGATGAAATACCAGCAGCTTTTCTCCTTGGTTGGGATTTAATAGAGCATGTCAAGAGTGCGTTAGTGCTTACCCGCTCAAAGGGGGGTCAAAACTCACCCTCTGCAGTTCAAACCGATACTGTAGCAGGGAGAGGCCTAGGTGGAGCAGTTACCGTGGCAACCCAGCTTGATAGGGCTGAGGCAGAACTCATGCTACTACAGAATCCCAAAACAAATAACAATTTTGCCCAGGAGCAGAAAGAGGACATTAGCTTGGGAGTTTGCTTTGAAGCTGCCAGGACTCCCACTGTACTGTCTCCTGAGTGCCCTGAGAGCTTTAGCTTAACCAAAGACCTGCTGTACAGGGAAACGTTAGCTACTCCATACCGAGGAGAAGGGGAACCCCGAAAGCAATTAGTGGTCCCTAGTAAATACAGGGAGAAAATCATTAATCAAGCTCACAGCAGTTTATTTGGAGCTCACATGGGGATCACCAGAACCAAAAGACAGGTTGGCCAGAACTTCTTTTGGCCAGGTATGGGCAAACAGATTACTTGTTTCTGTAAAACGTGTGATGTCTGTCAGAGACGAGGGACTGGGCAGGACAGGACCAAAGCCAAATTATGTCCTCTGCCAGTCATCTCTATACCGTTCCAAAGGCTGGGAATCGATCTAGTGGGTCCCTTACCTAATGCCACCCGTAGGGGAAATAAATACATCTTGACCATAATGGATTTTGCCACTAGATATCCCGAGGCAATTCCTTTGCGCAACATGGAAACTGACACCGTGGCAGATGCCCTAATCAATTACATGAGCCGATTGGGATTTGCCAGCGAGATAGTCAGCGATTTGGGAATGAGTTTCACATCCAAACTGATCAAAAGGTTATGGAAGGCTTGTGGAATTACCCAAATCAACTCGACTCCATATCATCCAGAGACCAACGGGCTAGTTGAGAAATTCAATGGCACTTTAGTGCGCATGATTAAGGCGTATGTAGCAGAGAACCCAAATGATTGGGACTGCAAAATACAACCCTTACTATATGCTTATAGGAGCATCCCTCAAGAGAGCACGGGATTTAGTCCTTTTGAGTTACTGCTAGGACGAGAGGCGCGCGGACCTTTAGATTTGCTCCGCATGAACTGGGAAGACCATAGAGAAAGTGACCCAGAGTCAGTGGTCGAATATGTATATAAGTTGCAAAACACCTTGCAACGTTCTCTGGAGTTGGCTGGGAGGAATTTGAGGGCTGCCCAGGCTAAACAGAAGGCATGGTACGATAAGAAAGCCCGTGAAAGAACTTTTGGGCCGGAGGAGGAAGTTCTCTTGCTCAGGCCAGTCAGAGGACACAAGCTACAATTAGCTTGGGAGGGTCCCTATAAGGTAATTTCAAAAATGAATAATATAAATTATGTAATCCAGAAAGGGGATGAGGGTCGCAAGGTAGTACATGTTAACATGATCAAACCCTATTACCGAAGAAATCAATGGACCCTATACGCTATTTAGAGAGGACCCTAGCGATAAGGAAGAACTCATGTGCTGGGAAGGGAGAGGGGAACGACAATTTAATCCCGAGGAGGTAAATCTAGGCCACTCCCTTACCCCACTACAGAGAGAAGAGGTATTGGAGATAATGCAGAAGTATCACACCCTCTTCACTAACAAACCTGGAAAGGCCAAAGGAGTAGTCCACCGAATTGACACTGGGGATGCCAGCCCCATAGCTGTTACCCCTTATAGGATCACTGGGGATTATGTCAAGAAAGTACGACGGGAGGTCCAGGAGATGTTAAAGGCAGGGATAATTACCACATCAGAGAGTCCCTGGGCTGCACCCATAGTACTTATTGACAAGCCGGATGGTAGCATTAGATTCTGTGTGGACTACCGCAAATTAAACCATGTCACCAAGGCAGATGCCTATCCCATGCCACGCCTGGATGACTTAATTGAGCTCATAGGTAGATGCAATTTCATCACATGCATCGATCTGACCAAAGGGTTTTGGCAAATTCCGATGCACCCTGAGGATCAGGAGAAGACCGCTTTTCGAAGTCCCCTAGGGTTGTTCGAATTCCGGGTCATGGCATTTGGGTTAAAGAATGGTCCTGCTTCCTTTCAAAGACTAATAGAAAGGACCTTACAGGGCATGGGCAATTTCACTGTAGCTTACATGGATGACATAGGTATTTTCAGTCAAACATGGGCTGAGCAGAAGGAGCATTTAAGCCTAGTGCTTCAAAGAATCCAGGAAGCCGGCTTAACGGTAAAAGCCAGTAAATGTCATGTTGGAGATTCGGAGCTTAAATATCTTGGACATTTGGTGGGTGGAGGAGTTATCAAACCCCTGGACTCTAAGGTTGAGGCGATTGCCAAGTGGCCAAACCCCACTTCAAAGAAGCAAGTCCGTTCCTTTTTAGGTCTGGCGGGCTATTATCGGAGGTTCATCCCTCACTTCGGTGCGATCGCTGCGCCATTGTCGGACCTCACTCGGAAAAGGGAGCCGGAGAACATCAGTTGGACACCTAAGTGCCAGCAGTCGTTTGACCAGCTGAAGGAGGCGTTGACAACTGGACCGGTCCTCATCGCACCTGATTTCACCCAAGAATTCACCATCTTCACTGACGCATCGAACATCGGACTAGGAGCAGTGCTGTGCCAAGCTGACGGAGGAGGAACTCTGCACCCCGTGATGTTCATCAGTAAGAAACTGCAGCCGAGGGAGAAACATCTGGCTACGATTGAAAAGGAGTGTCTGTCGATTTTATGGTCCCTACAAAGACTTAAACCCTACATCTGGGGGCGAAAATTCACCTTATGCACTGACCATTCGCCATTGCTGTGGCTGAGATCCATGAAGACTAACAGCAAATTGATGAGATGGGCTCTTTTGCTGCAAGACTTTGATTTCACGATAAAGAGCATAAAGGGATCTCACAATATTGTGGCAGATGCGCTGTCCAGAAGACCAGAAGAATGACTTAAAGAACTCTCAAAAAGAACCAAAATGGACTAGAATTCTCCAGTAATTAATTGGGTGAATGTATTGATTGTAAATTCTGTAAAATGATAAGGTAATGTATATTATTGATTAGTAGATGAAAAGGTAAAGTATTGTATTGATTATTAAATGAAGGTAAGGTATTTGGTTGAAATTTAGTAAAAATGTGAAAGGTAAAATGTTATGAGAAACTTAAAAAAAAAAAGTTTAAGCAATTGCACCTGTTTGTTCAGGAGGAAAAATGTGTTTCCCCTCCCAAACAAACCTAAGTAAGGGGGGAGGTCTGTAGCGTTCTCCTTTAAATGTGGTCATGGCTCAGGTTTAGTTAGAGTGAGTCATGCATATTTATGTTGCTGAGAGGCGGAGCCAAGAGGCAGAGAATAAGAGGCAGAGCCTGAGGGGGAGAGATGAGATCAGAGTTTTGGAAGAAGTTTGATTAGAGAGTTCAGAGATTTATGTGATTGTGATTAGACTAATGAAAATATAGTAGGAGATCTGAGAAGTGATTGACCAGTGACTGGAAGGGAGAAGGAATAGAACTGAATATTATAATACTGAAACAAATAAGCAAATAAACTAAAGATCTTTCTATTTCATTAAAGAGTGGACCTGATTCTTTCTAAAGGAGTTATGGGGATCTAGGGATCTCCTGGTGGCAGCAGTGGAAGAAAGGAAAGAGTTTAGTTTTGCCCTGGTGTGCTCTGAGGTCTGAGTCTAGGTGGACAGACCAAGGCACGAGTGGGTCCAACGCCACATAGGTTCCAGAGGTGTGGGATCCAAAAAGGGTCAAATCGCGACATCAACATTCCGAGCTAATTGGAGAAGAGATAAAACACCTGGATTTTCATGGGAATTGAGGGAGGAGGAAGATGTTATAGCCCCTCGAGGCTAATTGGTTAACAGCCATGAAGTGTCAAGAAGAAGGGAGGAGTTAGAGAATGTAGAAAATGGACGATGGGTTATGTGGAAGAAGTTCAGAAGTTCGATTCCGTGATGATGGGAGAGAAAAAGAACTTGCTGGTTTGAGTATGTGGCTTGAAGGAGAAAGAATGCAAGTGGAGAGAAAGAAGGAGGTAGGGCTAGCCCACCTTAGCCCAGCTTAATAGTGTTTATTATTTTATGGGGATTAGTTATTTTATTTAACTGTAATAATCTTTGAATATGTTCCTTATGCTAAAGCTTGAGCAATATAAACTGATTCTATGAAACTCTATTTTTCTAATAAAAATTAATTCTAAAAATTCTTACAAAAGGACTGGTCTCTTGAACAGCAGGGTCTGGCTAAATCCAGGGAGTGGAGAGGGCCACAAACTAGCTATCTTTAAGAGTCCTACCTAACTGAGCTGTTGTGAGTTCTAAGGAATCACAAAGCCCATGTGTCTGTACTTGCAAAGTACTGGATAAAGTAAAGTGTTCTTTTAAGGTCAGACTTGTTCAAGGAGCTTACGCTACGCACTGCTGAGGTCTTGGGACTTGCCTCAGCGCAAAGGTGGCAGGTAAGTGGCCTGTCGAACTCTCTGACCGAGTGCTAAGCGCTCCTTAGGGAGACTTGGGCACCACATGGTGGCAGTGTGCGAGACGTACAATCTGAGCTGTTGAGAGACCATTCTGTTGGAATCAGTTTTGCATATTCAAAGAAGTACAGAATAAAGTGGCTTTTCCCTATGTTGTTATTTTGCTAAGGCCAAATAGCAGTAAAAAGGAGCTAATCCACGAGTATTCTGTGAGCTGTTAGTTTTGCTTAGGCAAAATGACAGGGAGAGGGCACGGAAAGCCCTCACAGGACCTTCAACCACAAGAGGTGGTGTAGGTTGGTGTTGCAGAAGCTGGGGCTGGGGCTACCGAAGGAGCCAGCAGCAGTGCACCGGCGCTGTGGGTTGTGTCAGAGACAAGGGAGCAGTCCGGAGAGATGGCGGTCCGCGTCCGGGAGGCCGGAGATCAAGCGCCATGTTCAGCAAGAGTAAGGGCAGCTCAGGAGAGCAGGAGCCTCATTACTCGCCCTGACAATGTACCCAGCCAGAGAGCAGGGGCAACTTCAACTCAGCCTTTGTCTAAAGTGGATGTGATCATCGGACTCCTGACAGAATCCTTAGTCATGCAGAGAGGCATATGGAACACCCTGGAAGAGATGCAGCGCCAGAACTAGAGAGGGTTTGCCGTTTCCGAACAAGAGTTGGGTAACCAGCCGGGAGAGGCGGCACCCCTAGCACCAGATGACACCGTTCGGGGCCAGCGAGACTTTGGGGACTCCCAGGCAGAAGACGCTTCAGGAAACTTTCAACCCCAGAAAGCAGCCTTGCCAGCTCCCAGACCAAGAGAAATTAACTCTCAGCTAGCCGAGGAAGAAGACCTTCCGTCACCAGAGAGAGAACGCTTCCGGAGACTACCCACCTCAGAGAGCAGCCTTGCTAGCTCCCAGACCACGAGGAGTTAACCCTCAGCAAGCCGAGGAAGGAAACTTTCTGTTACCGGATGACTTCGTAAGAGGTACCGTGAGCATGGAGAAGACTCAGAAAGATGACTCCCCAGACGGATTCCTGCTCAAAGCAACATCGTTTCAGACTCCTGACCAGAGAGATGATGCAGCCGTTGCCAAAGACCCGTTTGACTTTGGGAGTTTGCATACAGATGATTCTACAGGAGGTTTTCAACTTCAAGAAATAGCACTGCCAGCTCCAGAGCTGCGAGGGGTTAATTCACCACCAGCCGAGAAGGAAGCAACAGAAGACGGAGGAATGCCAGCTATGCAGCCCATCTCAGATGACCCTTGGTCAGCTGGAAATGTTGGAGCCGCTGACAAGGCCAGGAAAACTATTCAGCCCTTTCTGTGGTCATTGAGCTTTGAGGCTTTGGATTTACAATGCATGATTTCCAAGCAGTCAGCGTGGATTCATCGAAGGATGGGTGAGAATCTGTTTTTACGATATTTTGGCTTAACTAGAGAGCCTAGATTACTGACTGGACTTAACCTGCAAGCAGATAAGCTCCGGCAGTTGTTGATTAACTTAATGGGGCAGCTAATGAGCTCCCTCACTTCCTCTAGCATGCCTTCAAACAATGTAACTGCGGGTTTGCAGGCTTTACCTGTAAGATTACTGGCTGATGAATTTTTGTCTATGCCCTCAAGACAACTGAACCCAGGGACTCTAACTAAAGGGCTGGAGGATGCAGATCCTTTCCTCGTAAACCCGTGTTCAAAATCACTGATAGATGAATCTTTGTCTATGTCTTCAAGACAACTGAACCCAGAGACTCTAACTAAAGGGCTAGAGGATGCAGATCCTTCCCTCGTAGACTCGTGTTCTCAAGCCATTGTGACAAACGTCACTTTAAAGGAAACCCTCTTACCTCATGACTCGGGGAAAAATGCAAGAGCAGTTTTGAAAGAGACAGCAAATGTCTTAATGACTGATTCTTCCTTTGAGGAAACCCGACAGCAGAGCGGCTGGCGGTCTGAATCCCCCCGGGGCAGAGCAACCCCCACTTGCCAGACCAGTTTTGCCAGCCGAAGAGCAACTTTTGTTGCCTGAGAAATCAGAAGCAGCACTCACAAAATTTGTTAACCCAGAAGAGGAGTTTGTGTCTGCAAAGCAGCTTCAGCTGCCTGAGAAATCTGAAGCAGCACCCACAAAATTTTTTAGCCCAGAAGAGGAGTTTGTGTCTGAAATAGCTAGTTCCAGTGAGTTCAAAAAAGAGCTGGAAAATGACCCTTCTTTAACAGCCCTGCAGGTGCAAGCTGACCAGCCTCAGGCGCTGAGTCAGACCAAGCCTGTAAACTTTTTCTGGGACCAGAACGGTCTACTGTATCGCCAGTTTGCCCAAGATTTTAGAGCTGATTTAGAGCAGTTTAATCAACTTGTGGTGCCTCAGCAATACAGGCTCAATGTATTGGAACTGGTACATAATTGTCTGTTTTCGGGACACCTGAGAACCAAAAAGACTTTGCAGAGAGTCACTAAATATTTTTACTGGCCAAAAATGAAGAGATCTGTGAGAGACTTTGTTTTTTCTTGTGATACATGTCAGAGGGGAGGGCACAGAGAGTTTGCGTTGGGAGACTCTGTTCTTGCCTTGAACCCCCTCAGACCTAACAAGCTAGAGGTTCCCTGGGAAGGCCCAGGTAAAATTTTGCAGCGTCTTGGAACTGTGAATTATCTTGTTCAGATGTCTGGTTTTGAGGAAAAACCTACCATTTATCATGTCAACAGCCTGAAACCATATCGGGACAGAGCAGCTGTCATTCTGAGGTGCAAAGCTGCTTGTGTTAGGCCAGAGGAGGAACCTATGGATATTTTGTCTGATTTGGAAAATGCTGGAAATGGACTAGACAACTTTGTTAATTCAAGTAATCCTGATGAGCTGGAGTGGCTTTCTCAAATTCTGGAATATTACCAAAGTGTGTTTTCTGACAAGCCTGGTTCTACTGATTTAGTCACCCATGCTATAGATACTAGGGACAGCCCACCTGTGAGGTCCAGTCCCTATAGAGCTACAGGGGCTCATGCTGTGCAGATTGAGAAGGAGATTCAAAGAATGTTGGAGTTAGGCGTTATAGAACCCGGCAGCTCCCCATGGGGCAGTCCTGTCGTTGTTGTGCCAAACAAAAATGATGCTGGAGAAATTTTGGATGAGGTCATGTTTTGTGTGGACTACAGAAAGTTGAATGACATAACTGTTCCTGATTTTTACCCTTTACCTCATATGGATTCTCTAATTGAAAAAATATCCACTGCTCAGTATGTTTCAGTCATAAATCTTTCCACTGGACTTTACCAAGTAAAATTAGAGGAAGAAGCAATAGACAAATACAGTTTTGTAAGCCACGTAGGGACTTTCCGTTTCAGAAGGCTCCCATACGGATTGAAGAACTCAACCCTGACTTTCCAGAGGATGATGGACAAACTGTTACATGATTTACCCTTTGTTTCGGCTTATTTGGATGACCTTGCTATATTTAGCCCCGATTTTGCTACGCATATGTCTCACATTGAAACTGTGTTGTGTAAATTGCAGAATGCTGGTCTGACAGTCAAAGCCAGCAAGTGTCAGTGGATAAAGGGGAAAGTTTTGTATTTGCGTCATTTGATTGGGCAGGGGGAAATTCAACCCTTGGAGGCCAAGATAGAGACCATTCAGAAGTGGCCTGTTCCTACCTCAAAGAAACAGGTTCAATCATTTTTAGGCCGGGTTGGTTACTAATTCATTCCTAATTTCAGTGATATAGCTGCAGCTTTGACAGAGCTTACTAAAAAGAGAATGCCTGTCAAGGTGAACTGGACACAGGAGTGTCAGAGAGCCTTTGATGCTTTGAAAGCTAAAATTGTTTCTGCTCCTATTTTGAAATCACCTGATTTTGACAAGCCTTTTGTCTTGCAGACTGATGCTTCTGATTGGGGATTAGGAGCTGTGTTGTTGCAAAAAGGGGATGATGCAATTTGTTATCCTATTTCTTTTTTCAGTAAGAAGTTATTGCCCTGTGAAAGAAGTTACTCTGTACCTGAAAAAGAGGCCTATTCTATTGTCTGGGCACTTCAGCATTTACGCCCATACCTATGGGGGTGCAGGTTTATCCTGCAAACTGACCATCATGCGTTAGTCTGGTTGCAAAAGATGAAATCTCACAACCAAAAGTTGTTGCGTTGGAGTTTAACTTTACAGGATTTTGATTTCGAGGTTCAGCACATTCCTGGGAAGCTGAATGCCGTCGCAGACAGCCTGTCCAGGATGCATTGTGGAATTTCAGATGTGGCAGATGGTTGAAGAAGTTTTTTCCTGAGCATAACCAGAGTGTGATTCTGTTTTACTACTAACATGACTGTTTTCTATTTTCCAGACTTCTAGAAATGCTTAACTCCAGAATTCTATATTCAATTGCTGCTGATAGAACTTATTCTACCTTATGCTTTGCTAGTTAGAATGCATAATTAAAAATCTGCCATTTATTTCATTGTATAACTTTAACATATAGTGAAGTTACCAGGCCAAAATACGTAACCTAGCTTTGGTTTAGTCAAAAATGTAGGCTCATACGTAACCCTATACAGTGGTGCCTCGCTAGACGATTGCCTCGCAGGACGAGGAAATCGCTAGACGATGCCTTTTTGCGATCGCTACTGCGCTTCGCAAAACAATGTCTCTCTATGGGGAATTTTCGCTAGACGATGAGGTTTCCCCATAGGAATGCGCCGACTAGTGGTGAAAAGCTGTCAGTGCAGCTGTCAGTGCATTCCGACGGGGACCCTCACTCGCTAGACGATGTTTCCCTATGGGAGATTTCGCAAGACGACAAGTTTTCCCTTTGGAACGCATTGAAGAGATTTCAATGCATTCCAATGGGAAAACGTGCTTCGCTAGACGATGTTTTCGCTAGACAGCGATCTTCGTGGAACGGATTAACATCGTCTAGCGAGGCACCACTGTATTTTTGAAATTTAAGGGGCGGCGTGTGATGGAGTTGAAGCAGTATGGGATATGTAGTCAGAGAAATGTAAGATGGAGCCAGACAGGTTCTGTGTGAAGATGATTTGAGAGACATTGGAATGTGTTTTTCTAAGTGCTATGAGAGTGTTTTTCTGAAGACCGGTACAGCGTGGTTCGAGATAAAGCTGAAGGTCGGACAAGGAGCCCGTGGAAGACTCAACATTCCGAGCTAATTGGAGAAGAGATAAAACACCTGGATTTTCATGGGAATTGAGGGAGGAGGAAGATGTTATAGCCCCTCAAGGCTAATTGGTTAACAGCCATGAAGTGTCAAGAAGAAGGGAGGAGTTAGAGAATGTAGAAAATGGACGATGGGTTATGTGGAAGAAGTTCAGAAGTTCGATTCCGTGATGATGGGAGAGAAAAAGAACTTGCTGGTTTGAGTATGTGGCTTGAAGGAGAAAGAATGCAAGTGGAGAGAAAGAAGGAGGTAGGGCTAGCCCACCTTAGCCCAGCTTAATAGTGTTTATTATTTTATGGGGATTAGTTATTTTATTTAACTGTAATAATCTTTGAATATGTTCCTTATGCTAAAACTTGAGCAATATAAACTGATTCTATGAAACTCTATTTTTCTAATAAAAATTAATTCTAAAAATTCTTACAAAAGGACTGGTCTCTTGAACAGCAGGGTCTGGCTAAATCCAGGGAGTGGAGAGGGCCTCAAACTAGCTATCTTTAAGAGTCCTACCTAACTGAGCTGTTGTGAGTTCTAAGGAATCACAAAGCCCATGTGTCTGTACTTGCAAAGTACTGGGTAAAAGTAAAGTGTTCTTTAAAGGTCAGACTTGTTCAAGGGGCTTACACTACGCACTGCTGAGGTCTTGGGACTAGCCTCAGCACAAAGGTGGTAGGTAAGTGGCCTGTCGAACTCTCTGACCGAGTGCTAAGCGCTCCTTAGGGAGACTTGGGCACTACAACTGTTTACTACATTTCTCTTCTGTTCCTCTCCTTAAAAAATATACTTCCTGCTCTGGTCCTGAAACTGAGCAGCATACTCCTCGGACAGGATAAATTTTACTCTTCCTCCCTACAGAGAAATTAGGATTAGGTACCATAATGTAAAAATAACATTGGTGCAAAATAACACTTCAAGCTGGTAGAAGGAAACAATCTTTCCCCATCTTTCTGATACTCAACTGCCCTCAATATTCCACGTTTTCTGGAGAATTCAGTCCTGGAAAGAGAGGTAATATTTGACAGCAACATTTTTTCTATATATAAGTGTTGTCCCCTGCACAGAAGCAGAGTGAACCTGTTTTATTCTCCCATCAACAAACAGAGAACTGGCTAGTTTATTATTAATGCATGTATAATATAAGATTAAGGAATCAAATCTATTTCATATAAAGGTATTTGGTTAAGCAACAAAATAGTTTGATATAAAAGAAGAAAGACTAACTTAAAACCAGATAACTTGTCTGTCTAGCTCAATTCAGATTGCCAGTGGCTCTCCAAGGTTTCACAGAAATGTTTTCCATTCCTTCTTATAAATTAAAGGGACTGAATCTGGGGATTAACCACACGCCAAGCACGAATTCTGCCACTCAACTGTATCACCTCCCTAATCAAGGCCACCTGATTAGAGACATCTAGACCAGAAATGGGTTTCCTCCAGAAACCTATCCTTTGAACTTGGAAGAGCTGCTCTCATGTACTGTCTCCCCTTTAAAAAAAACAAAAAACCCTGAAGACGTCCCCCTGCATGATCTCTAGCAGCACAGTTTTTAAAGTTTACAAAAAAATTAAAAAAAGAGTGAGGGGGCAAAACATGACAGAATACTCCTGTGAGAGCACAAGGGGACTTTCTGAGTAAAATTAAAAATTTAAATTAAATTAAATGAAAAAAAAATTAAAAAATAAAAATGAGGGAAATCGGGGGGGGCCCATTTGGGAAGTACCACGAAAGGGAATTTCTCAAGTGTTGGTAACAATGTGCTATCACAGCAGGATTTTTCCCATCTCCCATAATTTCCAAATTAGTTCACTTTGGTTTGGAAACAGTCTTCAGGACATAACAATGTTCTAATTTTCTTTCTGAGAAAGTTTAATTTCTCAGAAAGACTGTCTCTGTCATATCTCTTGAAAAATAATGTGATTTAATCTCTAACGAGGCATTACCTATAATCAAGGTTCCCTCTAAGCCGTGCACGAGTGCGACTCCGCCTCCCTCCACATTACATTATTAATGCATGTATAATATGGACAGGTTACCTACCTATAATTGTAGTTGTTCAAGTGGTCCTTTGTGATTCACACCCTGGGTGATCCGCGCATGTGTGGAGCCACATCGGAACATTCTAGAGCTTCTGCGATCAGAAAAGACACATTAGTACAAGCCCCTGCCTAGTATATGTACCTTGGTGCCAAGGCTCTCCCTTCACTTAAGTCAACCGCTGCAAGTGAGGAGGCTGGGTTGGGATGTGTGAATCACAGAGGACCACTCAAAAAACTACAATTATAGGTAGGTAATCTGTCCTTCATGGCTTCTGTGAATCACACTCTGGTTGACTAAGAAACTGGCTTACCTGGAGGAGGGTGTCACTCCAAGGTATAGCACATTCAAAAGATGCATCGCACTTCTGGCGAATGTCTAGCTGATAGTGATTGGTAAATGTAGATAGCTGTGACCATGTGGCAGATGCGCAAATCTCATGGAGGGGAATCTGCTGGAAGAAAACCATGGATGCCGCCAATGCCCTAGTAGAGTGTGGGTGAAGGGGCTGTGGCATCTGAATACATGGAAGCTGGTAGGCAAGTTGTATAACAGAGGCGACCTACTTTGATATATGCTGTGAGGTGACTTGGAGGCCCTTTGATGGAGGCTGGTAGCTGAAAAACAGTCTAGGCAAATGCCGGAACAGTTGTGTGCGGGCTATATAAAAAGCCAGAGCCCGTCTGACATCCAGGGTGTGAAGGATGTGATCTTGAGGAGTAGATGGCGATGGGAAGGAGGACAGAAGAACCAAGGGTGAAGAGGTGGAACTGGGAGACAACCTTGGGAAAGAACGAAATATTTACAAAATCCGGACCTTGTCAGGGTGGGCAGTCGGACCATAAGGCTGCAAGCTCGCTGGCGCGTCATGCAGAGGTGATTGCCACGAGGAATGCGGTTTTAAAGGTTAGGAGACGCAGGTCTGCTGATGCGATGGCTCAAAAGGGGCCCGAAGGATTAGTGTCAATGACCGCTGAGGTGGAGGAGAGCACACATCAGAGTATATATGTGTTAACCCTTTAAGAAAATGCTTGAGAGTAGGATGTCTGAAAAATTTAGAGGTTGGAGAGGTTGGTGCTTGGTGCACAACAATGACAGAGAGGTATACTTTGAACGATAACATAGAAAGTCCTGTGTGCTTAAGGTGTAGAAGAAAACATAGAACAATGTGGAGAGAGGGATTAGTTGGTGACTGCTATTGACGAAGTGCAGGATTGATTTTTTTTCCATTTATACATGTACGAGGCTCTCCTGGTTGAGAGCTTCTTTGTGTGATGGATGATGTTAATCAAGGAGACAGAATCCTCCACACTGTGAGATGAAGGGTGGAGGATCTAAGCCGTTTTGGGTGAGGAAATGATGCAGACGGGGAAGATGGTAGACTTTGGAAGACAGCTGGTGGAGAGTAAGAAACCAAGGCTGTCATGGCCTCCATGGGGCTACTAGAATGGCATTGGATTTGTCCTGCCAGAGAAGGACAACTACCTTGTGGAGGAGCGGGAACAGCAGAAAGAGGTAAGTCAGTGTTTTGGGCCAACGTCTGACAAAGGTGTTGCCAAGAGAGTTCTTGCCGACTCCTGCGCAGGAACAATAGCATCTGCATTTTTGGTTTGTTCTGGATGCAAACAGATCAATTGTGGGTGTCCCCCAATGAGTGCAGAGGGACTGGAAAACTGGTCTAGCTCCCACTCATGAGCTTGATGTTCCTTGCGGTGTGTAGCTCTATAAAATTGTTGTCTTGGCTGGCTATGTGGACTGCCATGAGGCATATGTGGTGAAAGAGGCACCACTCCCACAGGTCCACAGTGAAATACAGGAGGCTTGGGGAGTGAGTACTGCCCTGCTAGAGAATGTAATACATTGTTGCAGTATTGTTTGTGGCTATCTGGACCATTTTGCCACAGAGGTGGTTTCTGAAGGCTTTGCAGGCTTTGATGATGGCTAGTAGCTCTCATTAATGTGAAGCATTCTTCCTCTCTGGAAGGATCCGCAGTGGGCTCCCCCACTCATAAGGCTGTGGACAGGGCTACTGGAAGGGTTGCCCCATTGTCAGGTTTTGTTTGGATCACCACCACGAGAGTTGGGTGGCAAGCTCTGGAGTGACAAGTAAGAGGGTATGTGGCCGGTCAGAGGGTGGGTTGAAGAGAGCTACAAACCATGCATGAAAGGATTTCATCTTCAGGCGGGTGTGCTGATCGAGGCCATCATACCTAAAACATGTACTGTCAACGCAGGTACAAGTGCATGATAGGTGAAGGTGAAGCAGAGAAATTAATTTGAGATGTTTGGTGTCTGGGGGAAATGCTCAGGCCTTGTCGGAGTCCAGGTAGGCTCCAATGTAATGGATACGTCTGGCAGGTACTAGGGTAGACTTTTGTAAGTTTACTGCGAGGCCGAGATCTTGAAGGAGAGACAGAGTGAAATGGATGTCGCGGTGGGCTTTGTGGCAAGAGTGAGCTACGAGAAGCCAGTCATTGATGTATGGAAAGACTTGAATGCCCTGCAGCCTGAGGATATGCATTTGGTGAATTCCCTTAGGGCCATGCATTTGATGAATTCCCTGGGGCGAGCCCGAATGGTAGCCTTTTGAATTGATAGGCCTGAGCCCCTAGCTGGAAGCGAAGGTAAGGACTGTGAGCTGGATTGATGGAAATGTGGAAGTAGGCATCTTGTAAATCAATGACCGCAAACCAGTCTTTCTTGTGAAGTAGCGGAAGAATGGACTCCACGGTTTGGCTGTGCTAAGAAGGAACCATAGATAATGTGGACTGGCGTGGTAGTGTCTTTAGACATTGGATCATAAAGATTTTCCGAGGGTTCAGCATCGGGTCTATGAATCTGGAGCTCGAGAGACTTAGCCATGAGAACCATTAACTAGGCATAAGTCTGGAAGTCCTCAGCCAGAGATGGTGGGTCCAGATCTGCCAGGTCTTAATCCGGTGACGTTAAGAGCACCGATGGTGTTTGGGGCCTTGAGCTGTGGTCGGAGGGATTGGCACTGTGAGGCGCTTCGATTGACTATCGAGACATCTGTGTCGTAAAGTTGTTCGCCCTGATATTGGGAGTGGGAGGGCTGTCAATGTCAAGTTGTCGACATCGAATGTGCCTCCATGGTAAGAGGTTGGTATCGAGGATCCTCAACGTTGACAAGGTTGGCATGGAGGCGGGCTCAATGTGCAGCTTGTGGCACCTGCTGTCGGTGTCGATGGGGCTGCCAAGTTGGTAAGGGCAGTGATGTACCATATTGAATTTCTGTACAACAGGCAGATCCTAGTGATGTCAAGTGGAACGAATGGTCAAGGTTGTCCGGCTGCGGAGGGAAGTAATAACTTTTCGGGGCCGAGAAAGTAGTTGGTGCCGAGAAATATTTGTCCGGTCGACGAGGCTTTTTAGGTGCTGATGGATATGCGGCATCAGTTAAGTCCAGGTGAAGGTGGTGGTGTGATTGTTTCAACACCAAAGGTTCCATTCTAGGAACCAAGTGCTCAGATGCTGCTAACATGCCGGGGAAGGTGGCCGGCTGATAGTAGTTAGCAGGCATCTCAGCAGGGCACTGATCAGGGCAAAAGGCTTCCCCGTGATAATGCCGAGGGTAGTGGAAAGTGGTGTCCACGCAGGAAGGCAAGCGAACGTTCTGATAAGTTTGGTGCCTATGTTTGTGCACCAGGTCAAGGCGGTAGGCCCATAGGGGCAGCATAAGGCACGGTGTCAAGTTGTGCAGCAGTGTCATGGGTGGGTGAAGCAGCCCGGAAGACCCACTAGGTGATATGGAGAACTGTGGAGGACTGGTTGGTGGAGAAGTAGCCAGTCGGTTGACGAGCTGGTCCCAATCAGGTGACTGGGAGGGATGAGGCGATGGCTGATGGGCTGGTGGAGCCTTGTCATTGGAGAGGGATCCAATGCAGACAAGGTCTTCGGACTCAGGAGGTGGCTGCGAAGTTGGTGTCAAAATAACCTTGGAGGGCTTTGACTTCAAGAACTTGATCTTTTTTGGTGGACGACGTTCAGCCACCGAAGGCTGGTTGGTTGACATCTTCCGTTTGGTGACTGGAGGCTTTGATGCTGAGGCAGTTAACATCGAATGCTTGGTCTTGTGAGGCTGGGAGGTGGGGGATAAGGCCGAAGTCAACATTGAAGGGGCCCATTGTTCTTCAGAACAGGAGAGGGTGGCCAATGGACACTGTTTTACTGCCTTGGAAATGGCCTTGTCCATGGCTCTAGCATGAGGCATGAACTTGCACGTTGGTTGTGCCATAGGTTTGCCTAGATGGAGGGACTGTTCCCAAAGTCGAAGCTTAAGCCTGGAAAGGCGACTGCGTGGAAACCCATGCCTGAAGTTCTTACAATGGGAGGCAGGAAGAGGTTTGATGAGTCTCTCCAAGACAAAATAGGCACTTAGCGTGGCCGTCAGAAAGAGGGATCTTATTGCTACAGACCACGCAATGTTTAAATGGGCCTGAAGAGGCCGTGAACTGAAGACAGGGAGGGGGGAGCTCCGGCCCAAAGGATGAAGCCAACAGTGAAAGGGTAAAGAAACAAGTATGTAAGATAAAAACAATAAGGGTTTTTCTTTTCTTTTTTAAGAGAAAAGACTCACAGAAGCTATGAGCGAGGCTCTCAATGCAGTGGTTGAAAAGAAACTGAAGGGAAAGCCTTGGCACCAAGGTACATATACTAGGGGGGAGGGGCTTGTACTAATGTATCTTTTCTGATTGCAGAAGCTCTAGAATATTCCGACGAGGCTCCGCGCATGCACGGATCACCCAGAATGTGATCTACAGAGGCCATGAAGAAGAAAGAAAATGGACACATAATTATGATTTAATAATTCAGGGAACTCCAGGACAGAAGGAAGAGAACTTGGATCTTCTGAGCCATGCCTGACCTGCAAAACCACATCACATCCAATAATTCTGTTCTTAGACCGCATCTCACTTAGTGATGCTTTGACATAGAAAATGTTTGTTCACTAGTACCTTGTCAGTTCCTGCGATCACTTCAAAGATACTAAGCTGGTTCCTTGTCTCTCTCATGTAACGCTCTTTTTCTGGACACATGTCTGGGCATGTGCCAACAAAGGTTTTCGCTTTGCCAAGATCTATTTGCTTTACTCGAGCTAAAAGAAATATTAAGAAATCAAAGTTCAGATAGTCTGCTCCCTGGAGATTTCTTTGGTACCTTACTAGGAAAAATATTAACATGACACAAACAATACCCCATTTAAAAATAACGCTATTGACTGCCTGTGAAAGAATCAGTTTCTATAATTATTGAAACAGAGATATCCAACAGAGTGTGTGCACAGACAGGGCTGTTAGCTCCTTTTTCTGGTGTCCACATGATGTATGAGCCATTGTGTCCATCTCTGATCTCTGCCCACCCGCATCTTTCTGAGTCCCTGTCAGGGGCAGTTTTTTTTGTTTTTTTGGATGCAGGTAGGATTGCTATGTGTGACTACTGGGATTGAACCAAAGTGGACGGCTTACGCTGTCCTTTTGCTTAAGCTACTTCATGATCTTGGGAAATGGAAAGTTTCCTCCCACTTCCCTATGGAGGTGGAGAGAGAAGAAGCAAAGTTTTTTTAAAAGGCCTAAGGCAGTGCTCATTTAGAAAAAAATGCCATTTAGAAAAAGAATGAAAGCTTCTTCCCACCTCCCAACTGACTTTATTGAGCAGTGCATGGAAGCTTTCAATTTCCCATGACTGTGAAGAGGACAGAGCAAAGCACAGAGGAGGAGGGAAAGAGAGAGAGAGAAAAATAAAAAAAAAATAGATAAATCTGCCTTGCTTATTCCCTCCTCTGTGCACTTAAGGCACTTCACAATCATGGGAAACTGAAAGCTTCTTCCTGCTCCCCTATGGGGTGGGGAAGGAGAAAATAAGCTTTCAATTTTTTTCTAAGTGGCATATCATATTCTGCTAAGGGCCAAATAAAGTCACAGGTGCGGTGTGGTCAATCCTTGCATGTGGATACAAGGATCACCCCAAATCACACATCACACCTCAAAGTGATCTTGTTTAGCAAAATCCAGGCTAGGATAATTTAGCTGTCTAGTCATACGCTAAGGTTTTGCATCTTTAAATATCACACTCTTCACATATACTGTGTTACATGGTAAAGCAATCTGTTGAATCAGACCTTTTTAACCTATTGACTGCATAATTTCAAATTTCCATTTTCTCTCAGAGTTCCTGCTTTTCTTCCCTCCCTTCCTTGTCTTTTCACAATAGTGATAATACAGCATACAAAACATTTAAATGATACAGATAAAAAGACCATAAATTACCATATTAAAATTGGTAATAATAAATAAAAATAAAAAATTGAAAAATAATTTTCCTGGAAAAAAAACCTTCTTTCTTTCTAGTGACTAGTTACATATCTTGGAGGTTTATGAGGTTCCCAAGGGTGCTGGGCCCCCACAAAACATAGCAAAAGTTGCCTCTCATGCAGTCTTGAGAGTATAAGGTGACTTTCTGAGTCCTCCCTCCATTTCAAAAATTCTTCTTAATTTTTTTGGTGTATTGGAAGGGCCAGGAGTGCTGGGGGGCATATATGAGTTTTTAAAGACTTCATGGGGCCCAAAGGCCACATATTCCCCAATATACTCCTAGACTAACCTCTTCCTCTTTTTTTTTTTAACATAAAACTTACAAGTTTGATAGCTGGGGGGGAACCATGAGCACAGTGTATCTTGATTTCAGCAAAATATTTGACAAGGTTCAACACTGTAGCATTGTTGATAACATGTTAAAATGCAGGCTTGATGCTAATATTTTGAGACTGATCCACACCCTGTTGTAAAACCATATTTAATGTGGATTAATTAAAGGCTCAAAATCCTCCTAGAGGGAGATGTCAAGTGAAGTGCCACATGGTTCTGACCGAGTGGTTGAATGGTTGGACATTTTTGCAAATTACTGGCAAGAGGAGTTGCTCATCAGATTCACAACCCAGACAATGCTAAGAGGAATATCAATATCAAGTTTCTAAAGTCTCTGAAGTGTTTGGAACACTTAGATAAAACAAACAAGATGACACTGAATTGGGACAAACAGAAGTTTCGCAGTTATATAGCAGTAATAAGATGGAGGATACATGGCTTAGCAGCAGTATATATAAAAAGCCTCCAAGTGTCTCAGCAAGTCATAAGTAAATATGAGCCAGCAGTGTGAGCTAGCTACCTAAAAAAGCTAATGCAATTTTAGGGTGCATTAACAGAAGCATCATGCCAAGATCACAGGAGGAAGTGGCTCCTCTCCATTCTGTTTTAATCACATTTGGACTACTGCAAATTTTGTTTTGGACAATACACTGACAAGATGGAACACACCCAGAGAAGAGTATCCACCACAGTTGGAGAGCTTAAATTAAGTCCTTTGAATAATGATTGAAAGAGATATGTATGTTTAGGCTGGAAAGACAAGATAAAAGAGACGCATAATACCAATTTTCATATATTTCAAAGGCAGAGAGAAAAATGAATAGATGGTTGAAAAGCAATACTAGAACTAATGGTGCAGGACAGTAAACTTCAACAAAGAGAGAGTTCTTAACAGTGAAAGTAGTTCAGCTGTAGAACAGTCTATGTCAGACAAAGTCCCCTTTGCTGGAGGTATTTATGCAGGAAAGTTACATATATCTAGCTACAACTGATTCTAACTAAACTGAATTAAGTGTATTTGTGAATATTCCTCCTAACAAATATCTGAGTTTTAATACCTCTGGTTACTGAAAAACTCATTAATACTCATGTGGTACATATAAATAACATGATTAAATTTTTCAAGTTTACTTACTAATAAGTGAAATAAACATGCTAATAAAATCCCATAAAATTTTACTGTAGTAGAAATTTTCCCCTCAAATTTTACAATTCAACATTTTCCAGAATTTTCCCATTACTACTCTTCAGTAATATTGATATGGTTGCAGGGTGTGTGACAAAGCGGGTAGGACAGATGCCACCTACTCTGTCTCTCAAACAGCTTCATCTGAATTCAATAACTTCTCACCTTGCCGCATGATTTTATCTCTTTGGTCTAGAAGGCGGTATTTGTCCTCAGAGGTCTCTGCCACCATGCCTATGAGGTTGCTGAAGGAGGGTGTAGGCAGTTCCAAATTCTCCAAGCTATGTCCTTCATGTCCAGAATCAAATGTATATGCCTCAAAATGCAGAGACTTTTTCAGACCAGATTTTTTAGCTGGAGAACTGTAAACAAGAAAAGAGAGATGTTTAAATGAAGTTCACACTCTTTGACTAAGTAGAGGGGAGGGATTTGGACAGGAAATGAGAGTCACACAGGAGTCTACTGTTCCCCATGATGATTTACAATGCTCAGCATTTGTATGGCATCTCAAGAAAAATAAAGATGTTTTTTATGTCTGCACCTAGTAGACATGTCTGCACCTGCCTGCCTGTCTTGGAAGAGTTGGACAGCGAACCAACTTTAGCAGAAATAAAAGCTGCCTTGGATTCCCTCACCTCTGGCAAGGCACCTGGGAAGGATAACATCCCTGCTGAAGTGCTGTAAAGAGATCATCACCACCGAGCTGTATGAAATCTTTTGTCTTTGCTGGAGGGAAGGTCCAGATGTTTGCATCCTTCATGATCACAGGACATGAAGGATGCAAACATTATCACATTGTACAAGAACAAAGGAGACAGGGGCTGTAGCGGTTACCCCAGTCGTCACCTGTCCGTCTCAGTGGAACCTTGGCAGGAGAGCCAATGAGGAAGACGGAAGGCGGAGTCAGGAAAGAAGGAGGGGTACAAAAGGAGGAGTCTGAAGGGAGAACAGGAGTTCAGTTCAGAGAGAGGTTTGAGAAAAAGAGTGATTGAGATCAGAGGTTTGAGAAGGGGATTGATTGAGATAGATGAGAGAGCAGAGATTGGGAAATAGATTGAATTAATAGAAGGAATTAAATAAACCCAAGTTAATATAAGTGAGTTACTTCCTGTGATTGACACTGTTATTTCCAACCAATCATTAACCCTACCCTGATCAATAAACTGAATGTGTTTAATAACTTGTGTGTCCCGGAATTGATTGATGTTTAATCCAAAAATATCTGGTGGCAGCGTGAGGAGGAAGAAGCAGCTTGGGTCTTTGTGAGGGCCAAGAATAAAATTAAAGCCTCAAAGACGGAGCCGCGACGGGGGCGACTGCAATAACTACCGTGGCATCTCTCTTCTCAGCGTTGTAGGGAAGCTGTTTGCCCGTGTGGTGCTGAAGAGGCTTCAGGTGCTTGCAGACAGAGTCTATCCAGAATCACAGTGTGGATTTTGCGCTAATAGATCCACCACTGACATGATATTTTCCCTCAGACAGTTGCAGGAGAAATGTAGGGAACAATGACAGCCACTCTTTGTGGCCTTCATAGATCTTACAAAGGCCTTTGATTTGGTTAGCAGGGACGGCCTTTTTAAAATACTTCCCAAGATTGGATGTCCACCTCGACTCCTTAACATCATCAGGTCCTTTCATGAGGAAATGAAGGGCACTGTAGTTTTTGATGGCTCAACATCAGATCCCTTTGACATCTGAAGCAGAGTGAAACAGGGCTGTGTCCTCGCACCAACTCTGTTTGGGATCTTTTTTGCTGTCATGCTGAAGCACGCTTTTGGAACTGCAACAGAAGGTGTCTATCTGCGGACTAGATCAGATGGAAAGCTCTTTAATCTTTCTAGATTGATAGCGAAGACCAAAGTCCAGCTTAAATGCATGCGGGACTTTCTCTTTGCCGATGATGCAGCTGTTGTTGCCCATTCTGCTGAAGAGCTCCAACAACTTTGGCTCAACGATCTTTGACACTCTCTTTCTAGATGCTGAGCTGAATAAACGAATCAGCAAAGCAGCTACCATGTTCTCTAGACTCACAAAGAGACTATGGCTTAATAAGAAGCTGACGGCATATACCAAGATCCAAGTCTATAGAACCTGTGTCCTGAGTACACTCCTGTACTGCAGTGAGTCCTGGACCCTTTGTGCACGGCAGGAGAGGAAGTTGAACACGTTCCATATGCGTTGTCTCTGACACATTTTTGGCATCACCTGGCAGGACAAAGTTCCAAATAGAGTAGTCCTGGAACGAGCTGGAATTTTTAACATGTATACATTACTGAAACAGCAATGTCTACGTTGGCTTGGGCATGTCGTGAGAATGGCTGACGGTTGGATTCCAAACAATCTCCTGTATGGAGAGTTAGTGCAGGGAAAGCACCCCAGAGGGAGACCACAGCTGCAATTCAAGGATATCTGCAAGCGGGATCTGAAGGCCTTAGGAATGGACCTCAACAGATTGAGTCAACCTTGACATCTGAGCGTTCAGCCTGGAGGCAGGCGGTGCATCATGGCCTGTCCCAATTTGAAGAGACACTTGTTGAGCAGGCCGAGGCAAATAGGCAGTCCCGAAACCAGCAAAATCAGGGAGCTGGACGGGGGGCAGATTGTATTTGTCTTCAGTATGGAAGGGATTGGCACTCTCGAATTGGCCTTCTCAGCCACACTAGATGCTGTTCCAAGATCTCTATTCAGAGCACGTTACCATAGTCTCTTGAGACTGAAGGATGCCTACACTACCTAGTAGAACAATCTTTCCATATCTCTAATAACATTATTCTAAAAGTTAATTTCTATTAATTACCCCCACAATATTTTATATGTAGTAGTTGAATTGTGTAGGCATTCATCAAAGCTAAACAACCAACTAAATATAACAAACCTTTAGTAATAATAATAATGTGCCAACAAGTAAATTTTGATTTGTGGAGACCCTTTTCATGGTTTTCTAGGTAGAGTACTTAGAAGTGGTTTACCATTCCCTTCTTCGGGGGGGGGGGGGGCGCCTTGGGACTTTGTAGCTTCCATAAGGCCACACAGGCTGGTTCTACTTGCAAGAGGCACAGTGAGGAATCGAACTCCCAACCTCTGGCTCCATAGCCAGATAGCTAAACCACTAAACTATTCAATCAGGCTCTTTAGTAATCAATGTGCTATAATTTCTGCATTGAACATGCAATATTAAAATATATACAATCTTGACTATGGAGTTTTCAATTGTCTTTACATTACTTCAAACATACAAATTGTTACTAAAGATGCAGTTCCATTACTTACAGCTCAATCTTATTTCATGATGTAGCTGTTGTGCTGCAACTTCAGGCTTGAGGTGACAGTTTTCCAGAAGTGTCAGGTTCTAGAACAACTTTGGTAAGTGGCCTCATTATGTACCTTAGCCATACAAGCCACCAGGCAACAGGTACTTTACCTCAGAGGTCCCCAACCCCCGGTCCGCAGCCCGGTGCCGGTCCGTGGCCTGAGCCGGACCGGGCCGCCAAGACAGACCTCCCGCCCCACCCCCCGCACGCACTCACCCCCGCACAGCCTGTTTGCGCCTGCGCGCGCGCTCCAGCACGCCCGTGTGAGCACCGCCGTTTGCGCATGCGCACGAGCACTCGCACGCTCACGCAAATGGCGGCGCGGCGCTCGCACGGGTGAGCACGCGCTTGTGCGAGAGAGCGCTTGTTCACTCATGCGCACGAGCGGATCGCTGCTTTACCTGACACATGGAAAAACCAACAGCTCTAGGCAGAGAAGTTTGACCAGGGGGCCTGTGGAGTCTTGAATAATTGTATCATCTGTAAACACCACCTGACTATGGGCAGCAGCAGTAATGTCATTACCAACTAGAGGCCAAAAAACAAAGGATTGCAGCCAGGCTTCATTACAGAACACTGTAAGCATAGTATTTAGATGTGGAACACAGCAGAAAGCCAACACAATACACTTTCCAAGTACACCCCTTGTGTCTAGACAGAAATGTAACAAGGTTTTCAGTTCCCATCAGGCTTTGGATGGCCTGAGAGTGTTAAACATTTCCAGGCTGAGAGTTAGATTAGGAATATGAAACATATGGCGTATGTATATGGCAGGGAAATCCACAGCTGAAGTAACAAAAAATATGAAATATGGAATATAGCTATAAATGATAAGCTAACTTGTAATTTAAAGGTTAAGAAAGGAGAGTTGAAAAAGAATATTTTTTATGATATATGGGGCAGATTTTTGGAATGTGTGTTAACCAGAGGAAAAGGGAAAGCTCCAAATCAAGAATCAATGCAGTTCTGGAGAAGAGGACAATAAAAGAAGAAGAAGAATATATGGAGGGAAAAGAAGATTATTGCAAGAGGTCCCGTCTATGGTGGTGGGGAACACAGTTAATTTGTATTTTGGTTTATGTATTTTATGTTTAAAAATAAAATAAAAAATAAAAAAGAAGCATTTATACAGGCAACCTTAATGGAGTTAACAAAACTTCTGAGGTATAGAGACTTGCTTAAGAAAGACGGGGTGTTAAAGACTAGAGAGGAGCTAGAGGAGCAGAAAGTCTTTCTAGATTGGTGGACGAGATTACAATTAGACTCAAGGTATGTAAAAGATAAAACAATGGGGTTTTATGAAGAATAAACGACATTTGATAAACTATTTCCAGGGACAAGTGACAAAATAATTAAAAGAATATATGAATACCTCTTAAATATGAAAATGGAAGAAGAGTTAATGACTTGTTTGGCTTGGCTAAGGATTTGGCTTTCCTCCATCAAGATAAGGCTGCAAACAGCTGTACTTTGTAGCGCAGTGTGCTGAACAGTCATGGCTCCAAAGAAAGAACAGAGCAAACCCCCAAAAAAGATCATCACCATTGAAACCAAAAAGGAAATCATCAAAAAGAATGAACAGGACATGCGTTTGACTGAACTGGCTGCTGAATACAAAATGGCTAAGTCAACCATCGGTACCATACTGAAGAAGAAAGATGTCTTGAAGCACATTGATGTGGCAAAAGGAGTCACAATCATAACAAAGAACAGGCCACCCCTGATGGAAGAAGTGGAAAAACTTTTACTGGTGTGGATCAACGAGAAACAACTGAAAGGGGACAGCATCAGTGAATCCATGATCTGTGAAAAAGCGAGGAAGCTGCACAGTGATTTAATGGAAAGAAACCCCTCCGGAAGTGCAGCACAAGAAGAATTCAAAGCCAGCAAAGGGTGGTTCCAAAAGTTCCAGAAGAGAAGTGGCATCCACTGCGTTACAAGACATGGGGAGGCTGCAAGTGCTGACCATGATGCTGCAGAAGCCTTCAAGGTGGAGTTTGCTGAATTCATCAAGGAAGAAGACTACCTCCCCCAGCAAGTCTTTAACTGTGATGAGACAGGGCTGTTCTGGAAGAAGATGCCCAGGAGAACCTACATCACCCAGGAGGAAGAGAAACTGCCGGGTCACAAACCCATGAAGGACAGATTGACCCTTTTGTTCTGTGCCAACGCCACCGGTGATCTGAAGATCAAGCCTCTGCTGGTGTACCACTCCCAGACTCCTCGCCCATTCCAGTGAGAGAAAGTCAAGAAGGCTACACTGCCTGTCATGTGGAGGGCCAACGCAAGAGCTTGGATGACAAGGCAGCTGTTTATGGAATGGCTCTATGACGAGTTTGCACCCACAGTCAGAAGATATCTTTCAGACAACCAGCTTCCTGAGAGGTGCCTTCTGCTGATGGACAATGCCCCGGCACACCCTCCATCCTTGGTGGATGACATTGACGAGAATTTCATCAGGGTCAAGTTCCTCCCCCCCCCCCCAACACAACACCTCTTCTGCAGCCCATGGACCAGCAAGTGATCAGCAACTTCAAGAAGCTGTACACAAAAGCACTCTTCACCAGGTGCTTCAATATCATTGAGGAGACGTCCCTGACCCTGAAAGAGTTCTGGAAGACACATTTCAATGTCCTCCACAGCGTCAGACTCATCAACAAGGCCTGGCAAGATGTCACAACTAGGACCTTGAACTCAGCCTGGAAGAAACTGTGGCCAGAATGTGTCACAGACAGTGGCACTGAGGTGACTGATGAAGAGGTGGTGAGGGACATAATCTCCATGGGTGAAGGCATGGGTCTGGATGTCGACGAGGAGGATGTAGAGGAGCTGGTCGAACACCACGAAGAGGAGTTGACCACAGAAGAACTTGCAGAACTGCAAACCGAGCAGCAGAAGGCTTTTGTGGAGGAGCTTTCCACTGAGGAAGAGGAAGAGGCACCGCAGGTTAGCAGCGAGGAGATCAAATCCATCTGCCAGATGTGGACCAAGTGCCAGGACTTCTTTGAGAGGCACCACCCAAACAGGACTGTGACAGGAAGAGTTATGGACATGGTGAATGACAACATGGTCAGCCACTTCAGAAAGATTCTTCAGCGCAGGATGAAACAGACAAAACTGGACAGATTTTTCACCCGGATGGAGCCTGCTGCCAAGAGACAGCGACAGGGAACCCCTGGAGAAGATGACCCAGAGGAGGGGACCTCTACCTCGCAGTGATGACCATCTCGCCATCCTCCAGCCAGAAGTCACCGTGATGTCCTCCAGAAGACACCGAAAGCTAAGTGACCTCTCTTTTGTTTTAAAAGGTGTTGGTCGGTGGGTGGTTTGGTTTAAAAGTTGCTTGTTTCGTGTTAAAATGTGTTTTGTTTAAAAGTTGCTGGTTTTAAAAATGTTGTTCTTTAAATGTGTTTTGTTTAAAATGTGTGTTTTAGCCTCCAAACTCTCCCTCCCCCACTGTCTTCTCTCTTTTTGTGCTTCAAAGCACAAACCTTTGTCTGAGGGGTCTGTGTGCCCCAGTGATGACCTTCTTTCTTTCTTTCCTCTTTTTCCCATTGTTCCCTCCCTCCTTTCCTGCCTTTTGGTTTGGCTTGGCTTGGTTGAAAAAGAGCTTAAAAATGCAGTTCAGAGTCATGTCTCTCTTTGTGATGAGGAATTCTGTCCAGGAAGAATGCTTGCTTGCTGATGGTTGGTGCAAGCAGTTCAGACTCATGTCTCTGGGTGCAAACAGGCTTAAAAATGCAGTTCAGAGTCATGTCTCTCTTTGTGATGAGGAGTTCTGTGCAGGAAGAATGCTTTCTGATTGTTGAAGCAGGCAGGCTTAAAAATGCAATTCAGACTCATGTCTCTGGGTGCAAACAGGCTTTAAAATGGAGTTCAGACTCATGTCTCCCTTGGCTTGGTTGAAAAAAAGATTTTAAAAGTGATTTTAAAACTGTTCCCTGCCTCCCTCCCTCCTTTCCTGCCCTTTTTTAAATCTAAGTTCATCTTAGGTTAAAAGAAAAAAAAAAGAAAAAAATCCCCCCCCCCCCCCCAGTGGTAGAGTACGGATTAGCCGGCTTTCCATTAGTTCCTATGGAACAAAAACGGCCGGTTACGGATTAATCGCTTTTCAATGCATTCCTATGGGAAATGGACCCTCGACCTACGGACTTTTCGACCTGCGGCCACCATTCCAATATGGATTAATTCCGTAAGTCGAGGGTCCACTGTATCAGGCCCAATTTATTATGAACGCTTTTGTCTACATTTCAGCACAAACAGAATTCCAACATTTCTGCTTGAACATGCCTCTAGACATCGTGCACTAGGAATTAGGGCACAAAGATACTTTACAAATACCATGACGCAGAACGGAAGTACCAATAAGGACAAATGCAAGAAATCCTGAGAAGTATCATATAAGCCATCCACCAAAGGTGGAAGCAGATGCTGTAACTACCCCAAATGTACTGGATCAACCCATTCCAATCAACTTGCCTCCTCTTATGGTGACAGCTGATGAGAAGGTCCCCCATACATTAACTTCTACAAGACAATCACTTCCCACAATCAGCGCCGATAGAGCCAACATGGGCTTCTTAGACAATAACTGGCCAGAAGAAGAGGCAGAAACCAACCTGCTATCCTCCTTTGGCTCCTTGCCAAGGAACGACTAAGATTTTATGATAAATCATCTAGAATGCCTGGTATCTGACTTAAAAGGCCTAAAACAACTTACTCCCAACAAAGAGGAGACAAATAGTGCTCACCAGGCTTTCTGCAAGGTGCCTTCAATGACTATGAATAATGCCCCAGCTCAACCAGTCTTAGAACCAGAGATTGTAGTGGAGAAGAGGGGCACTTCACATGTAGTGGTCTCTTCTAACCATCCAGAACTATGCAAGATAGAAGTCACCCCAGTAACCACTGTTAGCAATAATTTAAAATGACAGGTTGAACCATCCACCTCTCATAGGGAAGAACTGATTCTGCGGCCAGCTGAAATAAAAGATCAGGGAAGTCTTGGGAGACCTGATACTCAAGCATGACAGCGTAACAACAAAAATAGTCACCAATTTGCCACCTCGATTGAAATGTTATCTTGGAACGTGGCAGGCTGGACACGATGTATTTTCCTTACCCCGGATATCCCCTTTTTCTGTCAAAAATATGACATGATTCTTGTACAAGAAACACAGACCCTCTAACACAGACCTGCTACTAGATGGTTATAATTCTTTTCAGGTAAATGCAGTACCAGGGAGGGAACCAGGGAGATTGAAAAGAGGGCTAGGTATTCTCACATCAACTGCCTTGAAAGTAAAATCTATTGCGAAACCCCCTCTGAGACATCTAGCTATGGAAGTAGTTATACTAGGGGGAAGTAGAAATGTGTTGATTGTAAATGTATACGTACCTACCTCCTACTTATAGAAAAGCAGAACTGGAGGAGAACTGGGCATTGCTAGAAAATTATGTAAGGGCACTTATAGAAGTCAGATGCCGTGATTGTACTAGGGGGAGATTTAAACGCCTGTCTGGGGTAAAACAACGATCTTTTGGCCTCTAAATACAAGACAATATGTAATATAATTGATGAGAACTATGACACTCTACAGACGGAGAGGATATTTAAAGATCCTCGAGCTAATTATGCAGGGGCCTGTCTATACAAATTTGTCCATAGACTGGGCTCTGTGTTCTAAATGGCTCAACTAAAGGAGACTTCTCGGCTGAATTTATATTCATGACAGGGGCTAAAGCTAGTACAACAGACTACATCCTGGTGTGCAGAGCCGTTTTTCCCATGGTCGGGGAATTTCATGTGCTTCCTTATCTAGAGGGGGATCATTTCCCCCTATTCCTATGTATAAGGTTAGATACCAAGCACTTTCACCTGGAATCTAAATATCAATTTATGACTGAACCCATAGACAGATAGGGATGTTGGATAAGATGGTCCCCTGAACTGGAGAGGAGCCTGAAGGAGTTTTTAATCCAGGAAGAACTGATGGAATCGCTGCATTCACCAAGAAGCCAGATAGCTGAGTCAGATCTCATATCCAAATATGAAATACTTATACAAAAGTTAAATCCATACCTTACTCATTCCCATAGTGAAAAACAACAGGTATCATATAATCAGTCCAAACCATGGTTTAATCAAAGTTGTATGATAGCAAAAAGATCATTACAGTGGTGCCTCAACTTACGAACTTAATCCGTCCCAGAAGATGTTCGTAAGTGGAAATGCTTGTAAGTCGAAGCACCATTTCCCATTGAAATGCATGGGAACGGGATTAATCCGTTCCAGCATTTTAAAAAAATACCAAAAAAAATAATAAAGCACAGTAAGCCCCAGAAGGCGCTGAGGCTTTAAAAACAACAACAACCAAAAATAAACAGAGCAAGCCCCGAAGGCTGCAAAAAAAACAACAACAACACACACACACACACACCAAAAATAAACATCAAGCGATCCCAACGCTGGGACTGCAAAAAAAATAATTCACCAAAAACAAACAACAACACAGCACAGAAACATAACCCCCCTCAGCCCAAATCCACCCTGCAAAACCCACCCAGAAGTTTTTAAAAAGCAAAAAGCAGCACCTTACTAGGCAGACCGAAGCCTCCTCCGATGGCACTTAATCCCCGGCGGATGGCGGCCGGCGACAGGCCCTGGCCGGTGGCGTTTGGCAGCCGAGGTGGCGGCGGGGGCCCTTACTCATGAGTAGACCCGTGCCTTTGGCGGCCCTTACTCATGAGTAGACCCGCGCCAGGGATGGGCAGGGAGCACACCAGCTTCCCACGCCCAGCGGCGATCCGGAGCCGCCCCCACCTCTCCTTCCTCCTCCTGCGCCGCCGCACTCCCCATCCCCGGAGGAGTCCCTCTGACCCGCGTTCCATAGTTTAAAAAGTTCCCTAACCCCCTGCTCTAACCATTGGGGCGAAAGAGCTACAAAGAAGCAGCCTCTTCGCCACCAACGGTTTGAATATCCCGCCTTTTCCCCCTGCCTTTTTCTGTTCTTACCTCGAAGCTCCGCTCGCAAACTGAAGCAAAATTTTGCGAGCGGAGCTGTTTGTAAGTCGAAATGTTCGTAGGTAGGGACGTTTGTAAGTCGAGGCACCACTGTACATTGGAGGTACCAGCTATACAGGAGATCAATACATCAGGCCAAAAGTGATGCTCTAACAAAATTACTGACTCAGAAAAAAGAATACAAATTGCTAATACATCAGGCTAGGAAAGAATATAGTAGAGAATTATGGGGGAAGCTAATTGAAACGGTAAAAAATAAAAACTCATCCCTCTTCTGAAAACTTGAGTTCAGGTAGACCTTTTGGACCCAAATCACAAACAGCCACATGTGTGCCTTCAGTGAAATGGGTTTCCTTTTTCAGAAATTTATATGAGGATGCCATCCACCCCCGCAGTGCAATAACTCTAGAAAATATTTATTTTTATTTATTTATTATTAGATTTCTATCCCGCCCTTCTAGACAGGAGTCTACTCAGGGCGGCTCACAATATATTGTGCACAAAACAGATTTAAAAACAATTTTTATACAATTTTAGAACAACAATTAATATTGTTCTGCTTGCATTTGTTCTACTGACAACTTCCACTAAAATACAAAGGGCAAGAATTGTAAACATTTTCCTAACATGCAAGAAAACTTCCCCAAAGTGTTATCACGACACTTCAAGGGAAACATGGAGACATGCCATCCTATGCAATGGCAGCAGGATAATTCTAAGCTTGGCGTTGTTTTCATCTCAGTATCTTGTGATGAAATGAGTGAAGTCAAGTTTTGATATCTCTTTTTCGTTCGAAAAATCTGTCCGGTCAATGCGTGAGCTAGGACTTCTGACGCTGGTCAGCCAGGCCTTCATCTCATTTACTTTATCTTCTGGGCCCTGAACTTGGCCAGTAACCGTTCCTTGTCTGGTATTTCTAACCCAGACAACTACTCCTGCTATATACCCCTAAATGGCCTCCTGTAACCACGGGCGAGATTAAATCCCACATAGAGAAACTGAAAAATGCCAAAGCCCCTGGCCTTGATGGTGTACTGCCAGAATTTTAAAAAGATAATAAGGAGTGGTGGGTCTCCTTTCTAGCTCCCCTTTTTACTCACATTGATGATACAGGCCGTATTCCCAAATCCTGGGAAACAGCCATAGTAATCCCATTCCATAAAAAAGGTAAAAGGGAGGACCAATTATAGGCCGATTAGTCTGTTGAATATTATAAGCAAGCTTTATGCAAGGCATCTTCTGGACAAATTTTCAGACTGGCTGGAACATGAGAATATTATTGTGCTAGAGCAGGCGGGCTTTCAGGCCAGGGAGGTCCACGATACATCAGTCCAGCATCTTATTGAAAAATACTCGGCCAAAGGAATAACCTCACTTTACATGGCCTCCGTGGACTTTAAAGCAACTTTTGATTCAATATCTAGATAATGCCTTTGGGGATAACTTAATAGCTCAACTATTGATAGAAGACTCCTCTATCTGATAAGGGTCCTATATGAACAAACATATTTGAGAGTTAGATGTAGGAGACAAGGTAATTTAACTGAACCTATTCAAATCTACAGAGGTGTCAGGCAAGGATGTCTTTTAGCACCTGTATTATTTATTTTCTATATAAATGATCTACCCAACTGCCTAAATACTCCCGGTATTCACCCCCCTAGACTTGCCAGTAGAACAGTAACAGTACTACTGTATGCAGATGACACAGTAATACTTTGTAGAATACCTGTTGGGCTGAGGAGGGCCTTGAGAAAGCTCTCCTCTTATTATGAAGACAAATCCCTGACAATTAATTTCCAGAAAACCAAGATAGTTACCCTTGAGCATAGACCAAAGAAGAGAGTACAGTCAATAAACGGAAACTGTATTGAGCAGGTAAGGTAAAGGTTCCCCTTGACATTTAGTCCAGTCGTGTCTGACTCTAGGGAGCGGTACTCATCCCCGTTTCCAAGCCATAGAGCCAGCGTTTGTCCGAAGACAGTTTCCGTGGTCACGTGGCCAGTGCGACTAGACACGGAACACCGTTACCTTCCCACCGAGGTGGTACCTATTTATCTACTCGCATTTTTACATGCTTTCAAACCGCTAGGTTGGCGGGAGCTGGGACAAGCGACGGGAGCTCACTCTGTTGCGTGGATTCGATCTTACGACTGCTGATCTTCTGACCTTGCAGCACAGAGGCTTCTGCGGTTTAACCCGCAGTGCCACCACATCCCTATTGAGCAGGTAAAATGTTTTAAATATCTTGGGGTGGTTCTACAAGCTTCGGGCTCTAGACTTCAACACAGTGAATATGCTGCAGACCAAGGAGAAAGATCAGCAAACAGGATAGTAAAATTTCACTACTCTCAAGGGGGTGCGTTTGTTTCAGCAGCGCTAAAACTCTATAAGGCCAAGAATTATCCCAACTGTTATATGGGTCATTCTTAGGGCCAGTCGACTAGCGCACGTTTTGCACCTCAGGAAAGGGTACAATACAAATTTTTAAGAACCATTTTACAGGTCCCCAGATGTGTCTCAAATGCCAGGATAAGACTGAAGACAGGATGCCTAAAAGTAGAAGCCTGGATTAGCATTCTCTCTATATACACATGGTTAAAGGCCTATCTTATCCCACAAGGGCTGCTTCCCCTGATATTCACTGATAGCTTCCAATCGAACTGGGACATATCTGTTCAGAGCTATATGATGAAAACTGGTGTCCATCCCCATGCCCTTTTATTATATGGATTAGACCAGGCAAAAAAACCCCTGTTAAGCAGAGAATTGAGGATATTGAGCACCAATCAGATCTTTCCAGCCTACAAAACACTATGGCAAGGGCCTATATTAAAAATGTTATAGAACCAGCTAATTATCTAACATCGCTAGAGGTAAAAGGGTTCAGGAGAGCTTTTACTCTGACAAGGTGTGCTGCCCTCCCCTCTGCTGTGCTTGAAGGGAAGTACAAGAATGTCCCACTTGCTGAGAGGCTGTGTTCCTGCTCCCTTGGCGAGGTTGAGTCCATGGAGCACATGTTTTTCCACTGCCTGTATTATGCAGTAGCACGAAATCAGATTATTACCCCATTGATTGAAAACATCCCTGGCCGATCAGAGAAAACTAGACTTGAATATCTCCTCTCAGACAGGGATAGTAAGATATCATACAAGGTAGCTGGGTTCTGTCTGGCAATTCTCAAGTTTCAGAAATTTCCCCATACTTGACTCTGGTATGGAAGGTTTTGAATCGCTTGTATACTTGTTTGTTTTATACTTGTTGTATATTTGTTTGTTTGTTTGATGTCTATGTTTGATGTTTTTATGTATTGCAGAGATTGTGTGGATCTGGGTTGTCCACTTCTCTGTATGATAGGTCTAAGGACTGCAAATAAAAAATTGATTGATTAAGAGGTGGCTTGTAAGGAGATCATCACCCCACTGATCAAAGAAAAAATAGACTTGAGTTTCTTGATTTAGACTCCAAGATCACTTATCAAATAGCCAGATTTTGTATAGCGATATTCAGGTCTCAGAAATTCCATAGTAACTAGATACTAGATTTTAAATTGTGTTTTAAATGCCAAATGTTTTTTTTTTACGAAGTACCTTAAATTTTGAAATGTTATGGTAGCTAGATACTAGATTTTAAATGGTCTTTTAATGTCGCATGTTTTTACAAGGTATTTTGGAATTTTGGAAACTGTAAATGTCTATGTTTTTCCCCCTCTGTGATTGGTCTAAGGACCGTAACAATAAACTGTACTGTACTGGAAGTGGTGGAGATGGACGTACTAACAGAAGCACTAAATGAAAGGTCATCTCAAAAAGGACTCAAAAACTGGGAACAATTTTATAGCTGGACTCGAAATATGGATTGGAAAGCACAGATAAAAGAAGAATGGGAAGGTCTAACTAGGGAATGGAGAGATTAGTAACTATAGCAATTCTGGTAAAACTTGTTAAATTGTTTTCTCTCTCTCGTCATCTTCCTCTTTTAGCATAATTGTATAAGTTGATGTAAAAGCACTCTCTTGCTATCTGGAATTTTACCTTTCCCCCACCCATATCTATTCCCCCTGCCCCCAACCCCCTACTCCCAATCCTATTCCCATTGAAAATGAATACACACATATATACATATAATATATATGTGTATGTGTGTGTGTATATATGTGTGTGTGTGTGTGTGTGTGTGTGTGTGTGTGTGTGTGTGTGTATATATATATATATATATATATATATATATATATATATATATATATATATGTATATGTATATGTATATGTATATGTGCGTATGTGTGTGTGTGTGTGTGTGTATGCATATGTATATGCATATGTATGTATATGTATGTATATGTATGTAATTTTTTTTAACGAGAAGGTGCATTGCACAGTGCTATGTATTCTCAGTTCTACTGTGTGGCACAGGTCACTATAAAAAAAATAGAAGTGTAGATCTACTGCAAGATGCCAAGAATTTCCTGGACTGAGGATGAGCCAATGAGGAGACACTAAGCAAATGAATAAAGAAACTGGGAAATTCATAAATCACAGAAAGTTAGACTATTTCAGTCAAATAACGAGAAACAAGAAATACAGATTGCTACAGCTGGTCACTTACAGTAAAATAAACGGAGAAAGAAGTGCAGGTGGAAGAAAAACTCATTGGTTAAAGAACTATTTTGAGCTGCCATACTGAAAGTCTGAATAGCTGTGAAGATCTCCAATCTCCAGTAGGAAAGGAATGAAATGAAAGGTGCCAAAGCTACAGCAGCAGCATTCTGTTCAAAAAATGACACCCACTCCCACCCTGCCTCAACTCCAGAGAGAAATGGCTAGTTAGGATCCTTGGCTAGCACAAAATTTACCAACATTAGAATTTCAGAATCACTTCTCAACTTTCTTGCTTGTACTGTGGAGTGCAGTTCCGTTTTTGCTTTTCAAAATGCTGCCATGACTGTTTTGTTGCTGCAAAGGTAAACAGGACTTCTGCTATGCTATACACAGTTGAGCACTGGATTATGCTACTGAAAGAGAAGTGGGTTTGGTTAAATTGCTGCGTATCACTCCAGGTTGTCAGAAAAGTGTACACCTCGTTACTGGCACACATATTCCAAACATGCTCAAAGTAAACACTATAGTATGTGAACACATATCCGAAAATAAGTCCTAACCTGAAAATAAGCCCTAGTATGATTTTTCAGGATGCTCGTAATATAAGCCCTACCCCAAAAATAAGCCCTAGTTAAGTGAAACCCCGCCCTCCACCATTGTGCAGCAACCAGAAGAAGATGAAATGACTGGATTTGAATAAATGTAGATTGTTGTACATGAAAAAAAAAAAATATCCCCTGAAAATAAGCCCTAATGCGTTTTTCAGAGCAAAAATGAATATAAGACCCTGTCTTATTTTCGGGGAAACACGGTATTAGTAAGATGTAGGCAGAGAAGAAAATCAGATTTACTGATTTAGAACCTTTTTCTAAATTAGGAGTGGGCAAGTTCCAAGAGTCTAGGGGACAGTTTTATGCCCTGTAGACTCAGTGCATGCTGCACAACTCCTGAAAAGTAGAAAAGTCAACCCCACCCCCCTCTTCCTTTTAGTTCAGGGAGGATAGAGGTTGAGTCAAACAGCTGCTCCGGAAAGCCTGAAGTACCAGAAAATTATTATTACTATTATTGCTATTGTTACTATTTTTTAACTGAAAAACCAAAGACACACCTTTTACTACCAGTGGATCGAATTATGGTTTTGCAATGCGGAGAATGTTGATTACTCAGCTGGTCACTGATTTGCCTCCTGTCACTTTCATCTGACTTCTCCTCCTTGGACATATAGTCTTTCTTACTTGGACCTTTGTGAAAGATTGAACATCAAAAATTTATTGTTAGGATTGAAGAATGTAACTTTTTACCATTATGTATTACATTGATTTTTGAAAAATGTACTGGTTTTCAATGCAATGCTTAATTACAACACTCTAAATTTTCCTGTTCCTCATCCTAATTAAATATCATCTACTTTCCCATGATTAGGGCTTCTGGTTCTTCTGACAAGGTGCATCTCCTGTAAAAAGCATTCTAGAGACTAGCTTATTTGTGCAGTGTAAAAGCCCCTGACCAAAGAGAAGTAATTTCTGTTGCATATAAGTACAAGTGTCCTGCAAATCCAGCATTCCAGTCATATCAACTCAAGTGGCAGAAACGTACTAGATCTTTAAACAGTTGTAATGACATAACACACTAAGCCAGTGGTTCCTAACCTTGGGTAACCCAGATGTTCTTGGACTGCAACACACAGAAGCCTTCACCAATAACTATGCTGGCAGGGGTTTCTGGGAGTTGCAGGCCAAGAACACCTGGGTTACCCAAGGTTAGGAACCACTGCATTAGGCTATAGCTTAGAGATATGTAAATAATCCAAACTACCCCTGACCCCACTAAGATGTTGCATCTCATTGTCTTCTCCTTTTGAGAAGGAGTACTGAACTTCTGTGTTGCTATTGTATTTTGACTGTGCCATATAGACTTAGAACTGTGGCTAGTTTAAACAAGTCAGCTCTTTAAAATCATAGTTTACAGTTAGTTGAACCACTAATGATAATTAACCATAGTCTGCTGGGTTCAGACAACACACCAAGCTGTGTTATCAAAAGCTCAAAGCTGCTCCTTGGGAGACATTGTGCAAGCAAGCATTTTGATAATATTTTCTAACTTTCAGAAAATGACTTACTTGGTTTCTTCTTATGCCAAAATGTCACTATCTCTTTGTGCAGGTTTTTTGCTTTCTTTCTTGCTAAAACAGCTGATGCCTAAAAGATAAAATATCATGGAAGAGTCTAGTCAGGATCAGAAAGTCATATAGTGATTATACAGCTGTGACGGAGTGTGTGTGTGCAACTTTGGCAAGGTCAAGGGCTATTACTCAGATTGGCTACCTGTCAGGGGACCACACTCCCGAAGGAGCTTGGCCAAAATGACTGATTTTTTAAAATTGATCATAGTATTTTAGCTCTTCCATGGGAACTAAAACACTTTAAGGGTATAATATGCAAAATTATGTAATATATAAAAATAAATGATTACATGGAAATTTATATGTAATACATGCATTCCATAAATAATATATAGAGAACTAATACATATTTCCATATGTAACTTTAGAATTTATTTACAGATGTTATTATGTGCCATCAAGTCGGAACAAACTAAGAGGTCTCTCAAGGTGAGTGAGATATTTAAGGAGTAGTTTTACCAGTTCCACTGCCCCAGTGAGTTTCCATGGCTCAGTGGAAATTCAAACCCAGGCCTCCTGAGTCCTAGTCCGACACTCTGTGCACTTGTTGTTTGTTGTTTAGTCGTTAAGTCATGTCCGACTCTTCGTGACCCCATGGACCAGAGCACACCAGGCCCTCCTGTCTTCCACTGCCTCCCGGAGCTGGGTCAAATTCATGTTGGTAGCTTCGATGACACTGTCCAACCATCTCGTCCTCTGTCGTCCCCTTCTCCTCTTGCCTTCACACTTTCCCAACATCAGGGTCTTTTCCAGGGAGTCTTCTCTTCTCATGAGATGGCCAAAGTATTGGAGCCTCAGCTTCAGGATCTGTCCTTCCAGTGAGCACTCAGGGTTGATTTCCTTCAGAATTGATACGTTTGGTCTCTTTGCAGTCCAGGGGACTCTCAAGAGTCTCCTCCAGCACCACAATTCAAAAGCATCAATCCTTTGGCGGTCAGCCTTCTTTATGGTCCAGCTCTCACTTCCATACATCGCTAATGGAAAAAACATAGCTTTGACTATGCGCACCTTTGTCGGCAAGGTGATGTCTCTGCTTTTTAAGATGCTGTCTAGGTTTGTCATCGCTTTCCTCCCAAGAAGCAGGTGTCTTTTAATTTCGTGGCTGCTGTCACCATCATGGAGCCCAAGAAAGTAAAATCTGTCACTGCCTCCATATCTTCCCCTTCTATTTGCCTGGAGGTGATGGGACCAGTGGCCATGATCTTAGTTTTTTTGTTGAGCTTCAGACCATTTTTGGCGCTCTCCTCTTTCACCCTCATTAAGAGGTTCTTTAATTCCTCCTCACTTTCTGCCATCAGAGTGGTATCATCTGCATATCTGAGGTTGTTGATATTTCTTCCAGCAATCTTAATTCCGTTTTGGGATTCCTCCAGTCCAGCCTTTCGCATGATGTATTCTGCATATAAGTTAAATAAGCAGGGAGACAATATACAGCCTTGTCGTACTCCTTTCCCAATTTTGAACCAGTCAGTTGTTCCATATCCAGTTCTAACTGTTGCTTCCTGTTCCACATAGAGATTTCTCAGGAGATAGATAAGGTGGTCAGGCACTCCCATTTCTTTAAGAACTTGCCATAGTTTGCTGTGGTCCACACAGTCAAAGCCTTTTGCATAGTCAATGAAGCAGAAGTAGATGTTTTTCTGGAACTCTCTGGCTTTCTCCATAATCCAGCGCATGTTAGCAATTTGGTCTCTAGTTCCTCTGCCCCTTCGAAATCCATCTTGTACTTCTGGGAGTTCTCGGTCCACATACTGCTGAAGCCTACCTTATAGGATTTTGAGCATAACCTTGCTAGCGTGTGAAATGAGTGCAATTGTACGGTAGTTGGAGCATTCTTTGGCACTGCCCTTCTTTGGGATTGGGATGTAGACTGATCTTTTCCAATCCTCTGGCCACTGCTGTTTTCCAAACTTGCTGGCATATTGAGTGTAGCACCTTAACAGCGTCATCTTTTAAGATTTTAAATAGTTCAACTGGAATGCCATCACCTCCACTGGCCTTGTTGTTAGCCATGCTTTCTAAGGCCCACTTGACTTCACTCTCCAGGATATCTGGCTCAAGGTCAGCAACCACACTATCTGGGTTGTCCGGGACATCCAGATCTTTCTGGTATAATTCCTGTGCATTCTTGCCACCTCTTCTTGATGTCTTCTGCTTCTGTGAGGTCCCTACCATTTTTGTCCTTTATCATGCCCATCTTTGCACAAAAGGTTCTCCAGAATATCTCCAATATTCTTGAACAGATCTCTGGTTTTTCCCTTTCTATTATTTTCCTCTATTTCTTTGCACTGTTCATTTAAGAAGGCCCTCTTGTCTCTCCTTGCTATTCTTTGGAAGTCAGCATTCAATTTTCTGTAACTTTCCCTATCTCCCTTGCATTTGGTTTCCCTTCTCTTCTCTGCTATTTGTAAGGCCTCGTTGGACAGCCACTTTGCTTTCTTGCATTTCCTTTTCTTTGGGATGGTTTTTGTTGCTGTCTGCTGTACAATGTTGCGAGCCTCCATCCATAGTTCTTCAGGCACTCTGTCCACCAAATCTAGTTCCTTAAATCTGTTCTTCACTTCCACTGTATATTCATAAGGGATTTGGTTTAGATTATACCTGACTAGCCCAGTGGTTTTTCCTACTTTCTTCAGTTTAAGCTTGAGTTTTGCTATAAGAAGCTGATGATCAGAGCCACAATCAGCTCCAGGTCTTGTTTTTGCTGACTGTATAGAGCTTCTCCATCTTTGGCTGCAGAGCACATAATCAATCTGATTTCGGTATTGCCCATCTGGTGAGGTCCATGTGTAGAGTCGCCTCTTGTGTTGTTGGAAAAGAGTGTTTGTGATGACCAGCTTGTTCTCTTGACAAAACTCTATTAGCCTTTGCCCTGTTTCGTTTTGAACTCCAAGGCCAAACTTACCTGTTGTTCCTTTTATCTCTTGACTCCCTACTTTAGCATTCCAATAGCTTATACTGAGAAGAACATCTTTTTTTGGTGTCAGTTCTAGAAGGTGTTGTAAGTCTTCATAGAATTGGTCAATTTCAGCCTCTTCCGCATCGGTGGTTGGTGCATAAACTTGGATTACTGTGATGTTGAAAGGTCTGCCTTGGATTCGTATTGAAATCATTCTATCATTTTTGAGATTGTATCCCAGTACAGCTTTTCCCACTCTTTTGTTGACTATCAGGGCTACTCCATTTCTTCTACGGGATTCTTGCCCACAATAGTAGATATGGTAATCATCTGAATTGAATTCGCCCATTCCCGTCCATTTTAGTTCACTGACGCCCAGGATGGCAATGTTTATTCTTGCCATCTCCTTTTTGACCACATCCAGCTTACCAAGGTTCATAGATCTTACATTACACTCTGTGCACTACACCACACTAAGTATTGCACATAATTTAATATTAATCCTTACATCAATCCCTGTACCCAGACATAGGCATACATACGAATTATAAGACTTAAAATGTAAAACCTCTGTTTTATAATTTCATTGTTTAAAAATTCAAATCCATTCCTTCAGACTAATTCATTAAATTTTAAAAAGTATTAAAAATTATCTATTCACAAAACTTTATCCTTTCTAAAGCATTTTTCACTCTTTAAGGCAGCAGTCCTAGAAATTATAGCACTATGGTTCTCTGGTGGTTAATAGTATCCTAGACTATAATAAGTATCAACCCACTGACCAAAATCATATCAAGAGAAACACTGTATGCAAGGGCAACTGTCCACTTGTTCTTCTGATCTGCCAGCTAACATACATGAAACGTGCAAAGTGCCAGCAGTTCAGATAGGCTTGTTTGCACAACTGCCTATTTACACTGTGCAAATTCCACAGGATTCTAGTCATAAGCTCTTGAACAACTTAAGTTCTACTTCTGGTTTCAGTTATGACTTATCTCAAATACCCAATTAAACGGATATATTGCTTAGAAGAAGTGGCTAACCAAACAATAAAAACAAAACAAATACTAACAGTGGCATATAGAAAATAAATGTTCAGAGCAGACCTCTGTAAGAAATTATGTAAGAAACTAAATTGAGATTCATCTCCTACCAGAAGCAGTAAATGCAAACAAAAATGAATGGAACACTATCCTCGTTCCTACTGCTAAGAAACACTCACAGCAAGCCCAAAGTTCAGAGGATGACATTCTAGTCAGAGATACTGCAAAGCTAGAATTTTATGTCCGAAGCCTATTCTGGTGGTAATGGGTATAACTATATTGCTAAGGGAAATGTAGAAGCTGAGATCCACACTGCCACTTATCAAGAATCGTGTAAGGAGGTATTAGTTGTGGGCACCATACATGTAGTGTTCTGAGTTTGTCTACAACAAAAGAGTTGGGAAGAGGATGTTTTGACGTATTGTTACCATGGGTCTTGTAGAGGTTCTCGACCCTTCTGGGAATCTGCTGGGTGGAGGACAGCTTGCTTCAAGACTCCTTGATGAGCTTAAGGAGAGATAGTATAAAAGCCAGGCGAAGAAGAGGGCTCTGGTCTTGAGTGATATCTTCACAGATCTTGTCCACCTCTTCAGACACTGGCTGCTCCACTGCCAAATCCATCACCTTTGCAATTCTCAGAATTAACTGAGAATAGGAAGAATAATCCCCTTCACGGATTGCTGCCTTGTCATGGTGAAGGGGCTTGAGTAGTTCAGAGAAGCTATGGGCTAGGCCGTGCAGGGACACCCAAGACGGACAGGCCATAGTGGAGAGTTCTGACTAAACGCGATCCACCTGGAGCAGGAACTGGCAAGCCACTCCAGTATCTTTGCCAAGAAAATTCCATGGACAGAAACAAAAGGCTAAAAGATATGACGCTGGAAGATGAGCCCCTCAGGTCGGAAGGCGTCCAACATGCTACTGAGGAAGAGCGGAGGACAAGGACAAGTAGCTCCAGAGCTAATGAAGTGGTTGGGCCAAAGCTAAAAGGACGCTCAGCTGCGGACGTGCCTGGAAGTGAAAGGAAAGTCCGATGCTGCAAAGAAAAATACTGCATAGGAACCTGGAATGTAAGATCTATGAACCTTGGTAAGCTGGATGCGGTCAAACAGGAGATGGCAAGAATAAACATTGACATCCTGGGCGTCAGTGAACTAAAATGGACGGGAATGGGCGAATTCAATTCAGACGATTATCATATCTACTATTGTGGGCAAGAATCCCGTAGAAGAAATGGAGTAGCCCTGATAGTCAACAAAAGAGTGGGAAAAGCTGTACTGGGATACAATCTCAAAAATGATAGAATGATTTCAATACGAATCCAAGGCAGACCTTTCAACATCACAGTAACCCAAGTTTATGCACCAACCACCAATGCTGAAGAGGCTGAAATTCTATGAAGAATTTCTATGAAGACTTACAACACCTTCGAGAACTGACACCAAAGAAAGATGTTCTTCTCATTATAGGGGATTGGAATGCTAAAGTAGGAAGTCAAGAGATAAAAGGAATAACAGGTACGTTTGGCCTTGGAGTTCAAAACGAAGCAGGGCAAAGGCTAATAGAGTTTTGTCAAGAGAACAAGCTGATCATCACAAACACTCTTTTCCAACAACACAAGAGGCAACTCTACACATGGACCTCACCAGATGGGCAATACCGAAATCAGATTGATTATGTGCTCTGCAGCCAAAGATGGAGAAGCTCTATACAGTCAGCAAAAACAAGACCTGGAGCTGATTGTGGCTCTGATCATCAGCTTCTTATAGCAAAACTCAAGCTTAAACTGAAGAAAGTAGGAAAAACCACTGGGCTAGTCAGGTATAATCTAAACCAAATCCCTTATGAATATACAGTGGAAGTGAAGAACAGATTTAAGGAACTAGATTTGGTGGACAGAGTGCCTGAAGAACTATGGATGGAGGCTCGTAACATTGTACAGGAGGCAGCAACAAAAACCATCCCAAAGAAAAGGAAATGCAAGAAAGCAAAGTGGCTGTCCAACGAGGCCTTACAAATAGCAGAGAAGGGAAACCAAATGCAAGGGAGATAGGGAAAGTTACAGAAAATTGAATGCTGACTTCCAAAGAATAGCAAGGAGAGACAAGAGGGCCTTCTTAAATGAACAGTGCAAAGAAATAGAGGAAAATAATAGAAAGGGAAAAACCAGAGATCTGTTCAAGAAAATTGGAGCTATTAAAGGAACCTTTTGTGCAAAGATGGACATGATAAAGGACAAAAATGGTAGGGACCTCACAGAAGCAGAAGACATCAAGAAGAGGTGGCAAGAATACACAGGAATTATACCAGAAAGATCTGGATGTCCCGGACAACCCAGATAGTGTGGTTGCTGACCTTGAGCCAGACATCCTGGAGAGTGAAGTCAAGTGGGCCTTAGAAAGCATGGTTAATCACATGACGGCCCAGATCTCTGAAGTTAAGGCGTTGTTCTCAGGATGGAACGGAAAAGAAGAGGATCTGAAGACGCCAGACCAGCCTATCGAAGCAGAGGCAGCACCAGAGAGAGTGACTTTATCTGTTGTTAGGAAGGAGGGTACAACCCCCAAAAAGGAGGCCAGAATAATGAATTTGTATGGTGAGAGGGAGGGTCAGGTGGATGAACAAGGGATGCACATAAAGGAGAAGATTACTCCAAAAATAGACATTAATTTGATGGGAGAACACTCAAAGCAGGGAAGTGGGAAGGCGAAGCAGGAAGGGCAAAAAAATGTTGATTACAGACTAGATACTGATTGGCTTCAAAGGCAGAATATGATTGATAGAGGGATAAATTTAGTAAATCGGAGAGAAAATGGCTTAAAGAGATTTTATAGATGGCACTTCAAAACTGGTAAAAAGGATGCAAGAAATTAATTCTAGGTTTATAATGCTATAAGCAATTTGGGATCCCTGGTCTATACAGGGAGCTGAGAAAGATAACAAAAATTGGAAAGTTACTTGCTGAACGATTTAAATGGTTGATAAGTGCATATAACTTTTAAATTAGAATACTCATGTTGAATATAATTGTTAGAAGTTATTGATGACAAGATAGAGATATAAAGACACTAAGTAATATATGAATCATAATATGACTATGTAGCTAAGGTTTCATATATAGGTATCCTTTTTCTTTTTAAAATATTGATTTTTGTTGATTTGTAAGCACTATTATTTTGACATTTAATTGGATATAATAAGGATGCTGGGATACAAGTATACTATGATATAGTGTTAGTAATTATTGACTTTCACATTTATGGGTAATAAATAAGCATATAAAAATCTTAAACTAGAACGTCTCATTAAATATAACAATGGAATTGTTTGAATGTAAGATCAATATAGGTCTAAATTTATATTTTAGATAACGTATGTATGTTAATCATTATAAAGCTAGGAAGTCACGTTTTGATCTTAATAATGGTCTAAATATGTTAGTAGGGTAATATGGTTTATGTAGTCAGAATTATGTACTAGATGGATATATGGAAATTACCTCCCCGCATATATGTTTTTGTTTATATTGTATGTTTGTTTGTGCTATAATAATAATTTAAAAAAAGAAAGCATGGCTAACAACAAGGCCAGTGGAGGTGATGGCATTCCAGTCGAACTATTTAAAATCTTAAAAGATGACGCTGTTAAGGTGCTACACTCAATATGCCAGCAAGTTTGGAAAACTCAGCAGTGGCCAGAGGATTGGAAAAGATCAGTCTACATCCCAATCCCAAAGAAGGGCAGTGCCAAAGAATGCTCCAACTACCGTACAATTGCACTCATTTCACACGCTAGCAAGGTTATGCTCAAAATCCTATAAGGTAGGCTTCAGCAGTATATGGACCGAGAACTCCCAGAAGTACAAGCTGGATTTCGAAGCGGCAGAGGAGCTAGAGACCAAATTGCTAACATGCACTGGATTATAGAGAAAGCCAGAGAGTTCCAGAAAAATATCTACTTCTCCTTCATTGACTAGGCAAAAGCCTTTGACTGTGTGGACCACAACACACTATGGCAAGTTCTTAAAGAAAGGGGAGTGCCTGACCACCATATCTATCTCCTGAGAAATCTATATGTGGGACAGGAAGCAACAGTTAGAACTGGCTATGGAACAACTGATTGGTTCAAAATTGGGAAAGGAGTACGACAAGGCTGTATATTGTCTCCCTGCTTATTTAACTTATATGCAGAATACATCATGCGAAAGGCTGGACTGGATGAATCCCAAACCGGAATTAAGATTGCCGGAAGAAATATCAACAACCTCAGATATGCAGATGATACCACTCTGATGGCAGAAAGTGAGGAGGAATTAAAGAACCTCTTAATGAGGATGAAAGAGGAGAGCGCCAAAAATAGTCTGAAGCTCAACATCAAAAAAACTAAAATCATGGCCACTGGTCCCATCACCTCCAGGCAAATAGAAGGGGAAGATATGGAGGTAGTGACAGATTTTACTTTCCTGGGCTCCATGATCACTGCAGATGGTGACAAGCAGCCACGAATTTATTTATTTATTTATTTAATTAGATTTATACCCCGCCCATCTAGACAGATAGTCTACTCTGGGCGGCATTACAAAATTTAAAAACAATAGAAACAATGAACATGCAAAATCCAAGATGTAAAAATGTAAATATTAAAATACAGCAGGAGGGAAAGCCTGCCTAAATAGCCATGTCTTAAGTTTATTTCTAAAGACACCCAGAGAGGGAGCCAGGTGGATCTCTACGGGCAAGTTGTTCCAGAGGCGAGGGGCCACTGCCGAGAAGGCCCGGTTCCTCGTTCTTTCCTTCCGGGCCTCCCTCGGCGTTAGGCCCCTCAATCGCCCGGCCTGGCTAGAACGAGTGTCTCTGGCAGAACTGGGTGGGAGAAGGCGCTCTGCCAGATATCAAGGTCCTAAACCGTTTAGGGCTTTATAAGTAATCGTAAGAACTTTGAAATCAACGCAGAAACAAATGGGCAACCAATGCAAGGTGGCCAACGTGGGGGAAATATGTTGGTGCCTCTTCACCCCAGTTAGAAGTCTGGCCGCGGCATTTTGTACCATCTGAAGTTTCCGCGTCAATCTCAAAGGCAGCCCCACGTAGAGCGCATTACAGTAGTCTAATCTTGAGACTACGAGCGCATGGACCAAAGTGGTGAGCGCCCCCACATCAAGATAGGGACGCAGCTGGGCAATCCGCCGAAGGTGGAAATGTGCGGAACGGACCACTGACAACACCTGGGGCTCCATGGTGAACGCCGGGTCCAGATTTTAAAATATGCCTGCTTCTTGGGAGGAAAGCAATGACAAACCTAGACAGCATCTTAAAAAGCAGAGACATCACCTTGCCGACAAAGGTCCACATAGTCAAAGCTATGGTTTTTCCAGTAGCGATGTATGGAAGTGAGAGCTGGACCATAAAGAAGGCTGACCGCCGAAGAATGGATGCTTTTGAATTGTGGTGCTGGAGGAGACTCTTGAGAGTCCCCTGGACTGCAAGGAGATCAAACCTATCCATTCTGAAGGAAATCAACCCTGAGTGCTCACTGGAAGGTCAGATCCTGAAGCTGAGGCTCCAATATTTTGGCCATCTCATGAGAAGAGAAGACTCCCTGGAAAAGACCCTGATGTTGGGAAAATGTGAAGGCAAGAGGAGAAGGGGACGACAGAGGACGAGATGGTTGGACAGTGTCATCGAAGCTACCAACATGAATTTGACCAAACTCCGGGAGGCAGTGAAAGACAGGAGGGCCCAGCATGCTCTAGTCCATGGGGTCACGAAGAGTCGGACATGACTTAACTAAAAAACAACAACAGGAAGAATAATCTTCCGACGGGGTCGACTCTCCACGTCAGAATCTGGAGTGGGGATGTTAGGTGGAGAGTCCATGGCCACCTCAATATCGGACGCATCGGAGTTGGTATCAAGTGAGATTGATCATCCGACGGAGGCAAGGGCCCAGACTTAAGGCTGAAAGCCACCTTTTTTAGGGTTCTTTTCTTGTCCTACTATGGGAAGATTCTTCTAGATCTGCCTGGCAGAAACTAATAGAGAGCAAGCCAGAAGTCCTGGCTTTATCACAAGAATTAATTAGGAACATGGGAATCAAGAATATATATAAGGAAGTAGATCTACCAAATAGATTTGGCTAGTACCCAAATGAGAACTTGGTGAGTATGTTCTCCCTCTTTTTTTGGTTTCCCTATTCCCATGTCAATCCTGTCATATTTTTCCATCTACCTATTCCATATTACTACAAAGCAGGGTGAATAAAAATCAATCATTTTTTAAAAATCAAATTGATTAAATCACAATTAAAATTTTTAAAAATTATTTTTATTTAAATAATTAAAAAATTCCAATTTTTAAATTTAAATTGTGATATAAATTGTCCTTTAAATTGATTTAAGTCAAATCCACCCTGCTACAGAGCCTTTTTATATGCAAGATTGAACACTGTCCCTTCAAGGGAGATGAAAGGAAGACTGTCAGGACAACCTTATTCCAAGAGAATATGCCCATGTAACAGCATAAGTCTGGATACATTTTTACATATTCTGTGTTCTTGCCCCTTTTATGCAACTGCAACAGAGTATTTTATTAAACCTTTATTTGATTTACTGGAAATATTTTCTGATGACCTTGTCCCTACGCTATTAGAATATAAAAATCTTTATTTCTCTGTAGCAGTTGCTAAATTTGTTGCTGCTATCCAGTCCTCTAAGCTACTGAACCACCTCCATGCTTTTTTTTTTTTGCTGTTCAAGAGTTTTTCATGAGCTACTAAGAAAGGAAAGGAATCACATGCCCAAATTATTCTAGTTCTAAGGTGCTGCAGCTTGGTAAATGACAAAAACTGCCCTTCAGCACACTGCAATTCACTTTTGATAATAAGAGTCCTAGTTACAACCTTGTTCTAGAAGAATACATAAGAACCCACCTGAAAAGACAAGACATCTTATTCCTAGCTAAGTCACAAGAACAGCACACTGAAGGTCAGACATTTCGGCCTTGAAAGGTGGTGAGCATCTTATAAAGCCTCTATCTATCAGTCAACTTCAACTTTTACACCGTTTAACTTACTCTAGGGAGGGGATAGCTTAAAATTTCAGACTGCCCAAATAACAACTCAGAGAGGCAATGCATTTACTTTCAGTAAATATCATACAACTATCATTTTCTAAATGTTTTCCTCGCACAATCTGTTATTACTTTTCCCAAATCTTTTCTCTTAAGATTATAATTTCTACTAAATGAAATGGTGAAAAGGTGCTGGATACTGCTAATTCTTATAAACGTTACAGTAATTCATTCCACAATGCAAGACATATTCAATTGTTATCTATATGGGCTGCACACAATGGTGCTAACCCTGTTTCTCCCTGTGTCATTTGAATACTTGTTTCTTGGAGTTTGTGTGTAGTGTTCTGGCTGTTATGAAGAGCCTACATAGACAAAATGGTCTCCTCTACTTCAGACTGTCACTTTAATGTGTTTCAAAGGCAAGGATGGATTACACCATTGGACCACAAATATATGCAAGAAAAGAAACTAGCTTTTGGCTCTATAGAAGTCTTCCTCAGGCTGAACATTAGTGAGCTGAGAGGTGAAGAAAAACCACAAAAATTCTAAAGTGCAGGGCCAAATGTGCAGGCCAGGTTCCTTCCTGCAAAGAAATTTCAAATTGGGGGCTGCAGAATTCAGAAATGGGAGGTTTCAGATTTCACCTCTGGTTATATGGATAAGAATGCCCCAATTTTTTTTAAATGTGTTGAAATAAATAACTGGGAGGCCAGGATAACCCCCTAAACATGTGCATATGCTGCAGACAATTAGAGAGTGAGTAGGACTTTAGTTAGGAAAACTGAAATACCAATAATTTTATCAGAACATACCCGAAATATTTATCTGTGTAATCTAGACTGTGGTCAAAATTACCCAACCATTGAATAACTTCTTGATCATTTTTTGATGTAAAAGGCACTGGAAGGAATATCAAACAAACCCAAACATATAATAATCTATATATGCAAATAATATTTTAAAACTTACATGATCGTAACATTGTATAATAGCCAACTTTTTATTTCGGTTTGTACGAATACGCTGGATTTTAATAAACTTCTTAAAATGATTCTCCAGAACACTTCTGTCATTTAGACAGTGAGGAATATTTTTGCACTGAATGGCAGTAAGTTCACTGGATGGCATGCCTCCAAGACTCTCTGTGCTTCCACTGCTCCGATTTCGATGCAAGGGTTTGGATACAACAGATTCTGGAAAACAAAAAACGCTTTCAGTATATCAACTACAAAGTAATATAAATAGAGCAATAGTAAACACTCAGGCTAATCTGTTGCCTAAATGTGAAGCAGAAGGAACGCTGTGTAAACTTCTGTCCTTGTATGGCAAGCTCCCCATTGCATAACTGTTCTGTCTGGGGAGCCTGCCAGAACCGGGAGAAGTCAGGCAGCAGGATACTAGTTCTATATTTTAAGACCAAATATATCAACATTCTAGACATAATATGCAAAGTAACATGTAAAACATACTGAAAGTTGCAACTGAATTGATTGTAATGCTTGAATGTTTCAGTTTAATAATTCTTGCTACTTACCCTCCTTCAGTTTCACTTTATTTTCTTCCTTTCTCAATGCTGCTGTTGACACAGGCATTGGAAAATTCAATTGGCTTCCGGCAGCCACATTTGTATCTTCCATTTCTCCAGATTCTATTGAAACTCTTTCCAGCTTGGATTCTTTCTTATTGCTTCTCAGTACATCTTGCAATGTTCTATTAAACAAGCCTCTTGTAGGTGGCCGATTTAGCCTGACTGGACGCTTACTGGAAGAATGATCACCCCTTGACAGAAGTTCTAGTTCGTCTATAGAATCATAATCATGCCGTCTTGGTGAATGTTCCTGTTCTTCTTTTCTCTTCATTCCTTTCCCAAAGGTGGGAAGTGGCTCACTGGTAACTGGTAATTCTTCACATTCAGATTTGTTTGTTTTAGCAATCTGGAAACTATCTCCCACAGGCAATGACCCAGTAGATGAGTTTGAAAATGAGGTAAAGCTACTACTAGGACTTCCAAAGAGAACTATAGGTCTTTTTTTATCATCCTCTGCTGTGTTGTTTGGTAAAGGAACATTGAATGAAGATGGTAAATTGCTACTGCTTACTGGTTTTGAAAAACTGAAACTTGTACTAACTGAGCTGCTACTTGCTTGAGAAATGACAAAGGAGGCTAGTCTTCTAGGTTCACTACTACTTGGAGAGGAAAATGTGAAAGATCTCTGAAAGGGTGGATTGGTTGACTTATCTTGTTCTGAACCAGTGCCAAAGATAGGCTTGAACACCGCATTCTCAGGGGTTTTGAAGCTGAAATCTGGTCTCACAGAACCACTAACTGAAGTTTCTCCTGATGTAGCCCCAAAGCTAGGAGGACTCTGACAAGTTCCAAGAGTTGTAGGCGATTTAAAATTGATTATTTGCTTGCTTGGAACAGAAGAACTGGTTACTGCAGAAGTCACAAGGGATGTAGCTTGCCCCAGGGAATAGGACTGTGTAAATCCTGGATGTTGCCCAAATCCCAAAGAGCCATGAAGCCCTGAAGTTACAGTGAAATCAGGTAGATTTGTAAACCCAGGATTCTTTAACAACTCTCCACTGTTTTGCCCAAAAGGAGAGACTTGGCCAAGCTGGAATGATGGCTGAACAGGAAAGACTGCAGATGACCCATCAGATGTTGTCTGGAAAGCTCCAGGCTGCTGCCCACTGAAAAGAGTATTTGGATTCATTTTCTCAAATATTTACTCAGTACCTTCAAAAACAAATTTCCAGGAGCTTTCAGCTCTTAGCCTACTAACCTGCAACACAAAATATAAGCAACTCACAGTCCAATATAAAAGTAGTCCTTTGTAATAAACATTTATCCAGGAAAAAATTATATTGTTCAGCAATACCATCCACATTCATTAGTGAAGCATACTATTAACAGTGAATTACACCCATGTTTCATCCTGCTATCATATCTGCAGCTCAGTAATGGCAATAAAACAGATTTTGCTCATCAGCTCTTCATCAAACTATATAGGAAATATTCATTACTACAACATTTCTCTCTCAGCACATTTGACCATGGCATAAACTGGATTGAATTATTTTATATATATACTTGGTACTAGATTATTTTTGGATTGAATTCACCATGGTTTATGGACAAACAATATGAAATGAGAGAGCAAAAATGTTCTAACAATAACAGCAACAATAATTATAATAATAACAGTAAATCTACCAAAACAAATGACATTATTTGGCTAAACAATATTTCTGATACCCATGAACCTCAATAAAATGCATACTCAGTACACACATCTCTAGTTTAGCTTTCCCACCTCCAATCTCAACCTCCCAAGGATTCCTCTCTTTTCTGCTATTATTTCTGAGATTTAAAATATTTTTCAAAATGTTAATTCATGACAAAATTAGATAGAAGCACAGTATGCCAAAGGAAGATAAACTGGGCTTCTCTTTCTTGTTTTCTAATGACTGGTCTCAGATTGAAGTGGTAAATGTGTATTTGACCTATGCTCACATGGCTAAATACTCCTCTGTCTTAAGAGAATGCTTTGCACAAGGAATATGGCCTCAACACAGTACAAGCCATCTTTTTCAGATATATGCTAGTTCCATGTGAGCAATACCAGTGCAGCTTCAATCACACCAGCCCCTGCATCGTGGCAAGTTATTTAAACCAGAAACATGTTTATCACCTGAACAGTCAAGAACTAGACAGGGTCTCCTTATGGATTTTCTCAGAAGTTAACTACTGAAATAATTGTGAAAACAGCTAACAACAGAAGCAGGGCACTGAGTGCTGAACATTTCCATCACTCCCATTCCTAAATAACTCAAAATCGTACTTAGCTAGCAAAGCCAGTTTGGCACGAGGCTCTTTCCCACTTTCAGCTTAGCCTCCAGAACAATTCACCCCAAAGCTGACGTTCATTGCCAGGATCCAACCGAAGCCGGCGCAAAGACAGTACTTCTGAGTTTATGTAGAGTGCATTTCTCTTACAAGGCGAGAAATTAAGTTTTAGTCGCCAAAGCTATTTTTTGACGTTAACAAATCGCCTTCCGACAATACGATCTCAGCACCATTCAACCCCACCTCTCAAAACAAGACAACTAGAAAGTAGCTCGGGACTCGAACGGAGCACATGCGCACAAGCCAACTTCAGTTTAAAAAAAGAAGCCGGGCTTACGTTTTACGTCGTAGGGTTACTAATTCACCCAAACGAACGCCCTGGATTTGTTTTATAGAGACTTATAAATAGCACAACTCACGCCGAGGACTGTTTTCTTTCCTCCTGAAGCAGAAGCGAGGGTTGCTAGTGGGGGGGAAAAAGAAAGAGTAATTTAAGATTTTAGCCTGCCCTTGAGTGAAAGGAGAAATCCCCCAAAGACAGCCGCAAATATAGGAGTGCTTCTAAACCAGGCCTCGTCGTTTGCTTAAACTGTGTCCCACATTTAAAATAGCAACATATATGAATGCAGCAAAGGAACTCTGAAAGGCAGCAATTTAAAGAAATTAATAAAATTAAAATAAATACATTTAAATAGGCTGTCGTTCTTTTCTGAATTTCTCAAATTTTTAATGCGTTCCGTATTCCTCGCAAGAGGGGAGCCAGGAAGGCGGCCTTGACCCGGTAGCTATCGCGACCCTCGGCCGGCCGCATTTCTATATCTTATACTTAGTTGTGGCCCCAGAAAATGGTCTCCTTCCTCTCTCTCTTTCTCTCAGCATCTATTCTACGATCGAAGACCTTCTCTTACCGGAAGTCACGTCGAATTGGCGCCGGAAGTGCTCACTAGAGCTGCGCCGCCAAGGCGCCCTCATTTTGTATCCGCAGAAGAAATGGCATGAATGTTTGACCGGGTCCTGGCGGCTCTTCTCTCCGTCTGTTGCCGGTGTTGTTGGTGATCCGAGTCGTGGTGCCACACATTTCAGGGGCTCGGCGGGGGTGACTTTTCGTCTTTGCAGCGTCCTAGCCCCCCCCCTACACACCTTGAAGCGTCTTTGCCAACCCTTGTCAGGACGTGCTGGGTGCTTTATGTACAGGAGGAGATCCACAGAGACCACTGAGCTAAGAGGCCCTCGCTCGCCTCGACTAAGGTTGTAGCTGGAGAAGCGAAACAAGGCCGCTCCAAGTAATATGACCAACGACCACCTCAGCTAAGGTATAACAATTCCCTCCAGTTATCAACATGCCACCCCGCATTTCCCAAGTGAAAGTAGGAAGACGGCTGTATTACCATTGTTTTCATATCGACGCCATCCCAAGACTTGTCACTGCACTGGGAAAGATTTTATTTCGTGTTGTGCCACCTTATTATAAAATATTATGTAACAGCCAAGAATTGTGTTTTTTCTTTCTGCTAGAAAAAATGCCATTGCCCAACAATCCCACATTTCAGAAGATGCCTGCAATATGTAAAATCACCCCTGTAATTGTAGTATTGAATCTGCTTGAACATAAAAGTGTCAGATTGCACTGTTAGTTTTTTGTGTTTGTTTTTTTGGTAGATGTATGCATGAAACAAGATGCACTCATGAATCTGCCTTCTGCTAACCTTGGAGAGAGAATTGAGGTCTGATGAATGACAAGCACTTTACACTAATGAAACTTCAAAAAGGTCAACACTAAAAATCAACATAATAGATTACCACGGATGGTTGAAATCTGATCATTCAAACTTTATGTTGAAGATTTAAATTTTGGGTTTTTAGTTTTGCCAAATGCTCTAGAGGAAAAAGAGCCGCAAAATTAAAAAGTGCAGATCAAAGACTGGCTGTTTTCTTCTTGGCTTGATGAGACTTTTGGCTGTATTGCTACTCCATATTTTTCAGGCTCTATCCCTGGAGCCAAACAGATTCACCCTGCTTTTTCTTTATTCTGTAGAGGCATACTCTACATCTTATTAGGCTGACAGATCTTAGTTCATAGGCTGTGTTCATTCTGTTCTAGAACCTGAGCGTCATACCTTGTGCCCTCAATGATGTGATAAATATCTGTTACTCATAGTAGCATTACAATGAATACTGCAGCTTAATTTCCATAGATCTAGTCTCTAGTAGTTGTCACTGGTCATGATGGTTATTTCTGAAAAGGTGCTTTTATTTTGGCAGGACTTTGCAGGGCTTCCCTTTTGAATAAGATGAGCTTGATCATACGTAATCTTCAGCGAACGATACCCATCAGGAGGGTGCCACTTCGCAAGAAGACAGAACAATTGCGTTGCATTTTGGGAGTGCAGCAGTTTGATCTTGGTCTTATATGTGTTAGTAACAGACACATACAGTGGCTCAATAAAACTTATAAAGGGAAGAATATCCCTACTGATGTCTTAGCTTTTCCTTTTCATGAGGTAAATGCTTTGCTTATTTATTCTCCAGCTCAGCAAGTCTGATGTTTGTTCTAAAAGCAAAAATAGGATGCTAGTGATGATTCATTACTAATGTTGATATATGGAGATGGCTGAGGACTTTTCACAGGTTAAGACCTGAGAGTCTGAAAGTCCCCCCATAAGAATCTTCAGTCTTACAGATGAAAACAAATAGTTTGTCTTCTATAGCTATGTTATTTTAAATGCGCACAAGCTGCAAGAATGAAAATTGACCAGTATGATCATAAATGATTAAATAAGAGAATATTCCTTGTAAATTAATCCAAGCTTTTTATCCGGTCTTAAGAGGAGGGGTTCGCACTTTGCAGTTGTAGTACAAAGAAATATTAAGAAGGGAACTAATATTCCATTTAAATAATCATATAAAGTACTATATTAATAGTCCTGTGGAGGTGTGTAGATTTGTGCTTTTGGACTATGTCTCCCACAATTCCATGAGAAGCAATGGTTCATGTGGAATTTTGGGATATATAGTCAAAAGCAAAAACTGCACACCTCCATAGTGTGGTTGTGCGGCCCGGGAACAATTTTAAATGTTTTTACTAGGACATAACCTGCATGAAATGTTTTTCCAAAGACTGCATGTATGCAACTGATGTGTTCAATGAGATTTACTCTGAAGTACATTTATTCATTTATATATGGAATTTAATATCCCTGCCTTAATTTGGAGCCTTACAATACAATTTGAAGATAAAGAATAAAAATATTTTTGCATAAAGTGCTGCATCCTAAACATATTTAGCCAGTAATAAGTCATTGAAACGTTGCTGGATTTATACAGTGAGAAAATGGGTATGCAGAGTTTCAGTTAAGATCCTTGGTTCACAAGTAATGTCAGTGGATCCTGTGGGAGGATTTAGGCATGAATATTTTACTGTCTCTTTTCTTGTATCTGTAATATCCAAAAATGTTCTACTACAGTGCATGCCATCTTTTTGATAACTATTATTAATGCTCAAATGTTTTGCTAAGAGTTATCTGTTTGGACCTGTTATCTTCACAGAATTTGAATACAAATGAACTGCCATATCCTGCTACTCATGATGAATATGACTTGGGAGACATTTTTCTAGGTGTAGAATGTATCTATCAGCAATGTGAGGAGTACAAGGAAGATTACAACAATGTTCTTACTGTATGTACTTATTTACTAATTCAGTCATTGTAGTAGTGGAGCTAGTGCCTGTTTATAAGAAAATTCTTCACAGAGTGTTGTAGTAGTAGTAATGAAGGTACATTCATTGCCTTGCCCCAATTACTGAAGTACATTGGGAAACAGTTTTGGTAATAAAATACTGTGGGACCACATAAACACCATCCACCTAGTGATAGAAGTTTTACCTTTTTTGTAATGAACTGCAACAATCATCAAGTTAACCTCAAACTTTCTTGCTTATAGATGAAGCTGTGTTTACCTTTTCATTTTCAGTGGTTCCCAACCTTGAGTCCCCAGAAGTTCTTCGAGTAAAGGTCTCAGAAATCCTGGCCAACACAGCTAGTGGTGAAGGATCCTGGGTGTTTTAGTCGAAGAACATCTGGGGATCCAAGGTTGGGAACCACTGGCTTAGATCACAATGTTTGCTACACAAAAGGTTTCTTGCCTCATTTTCTTTCACATCTGAACTTCCTGTAAGACATGATGGTAGATCAAGATCTTACTAAGCGAACTGAACTGTTCTTTCTAATGCTGTCCATGAGCTTTGCTGTTCAACTTTATCCCACAAGCTGTTTGTGGGCACTGTTGTCTGCAATTCTAATATTTTTGTGAGATCAAAAAGTAGTTATTAGAATAGAAATGTGTAATACTCTGGTCCTCGACACCATAGAATGAGTACAGCTGATGCTTACATTAGACTTCTCAATGCTGAACCAGAACCACTGACAGGAAGGTCACAGTGCATGTTCCTTGGCGGAAGCTGTTTCTACTAGCAAAAAGAGGCAGGCAACCCTCATTCCTCCTGAAGCCAAACCTGCATGCCCTGAAAACCTCTTTTGGAAGACGGGGGAAATTCACCAGGGCAGATTTTTCAGTGCTATGGAAGGCTGTGGTAGGAAGAGAAGGAGGGGGCTGAAAATCCCAATGCCATTTCTCTTTAGCACCATGGATTGGAATAGTTTTGCTAGGCACAGTAGCCCACTGTACTGCAATAGCTTCACTGAAAACTGAAAAATCATAGTGAAAATTGTTCTATCAAGTGTGTACATTCCTGCTTGTCCTCTTCAGTAATTGTCAGTTATTAAAAATATTTGTTTTGAGGTCTCTTCTGCATCGTGCTTTTCCAGTGCGTTAAAATTATTTTTCCTGTTTCCCTTTGGGCAGGTGACTGTTGCCCATGGCATGTGCCACTTGCTTGGATATAAACACAACACAGAAGCAGACTGGCTACAGGTATGTTTTTCCCTTCATCAGATAAATATTCATATTTTGTCATTTAATCTAAAATTCCAACATATTTAATGGGTGAGAAACCGTTGTGCACCCTGTGATTTTTACTTGACTGTGCAGTATGAGAAATTGACAAATGTGTATTTCTAGGACCAGATGTTATTTGGAAGGAAAAGTATGCATTAACTGTTGGTGTACTCTTTTCCAGATGTATGAAAAAGAAATTCAAGTTCTTCAGGCCCTAAACACGTTGTCAGGAACAAACCTCCAACCACTGACCAAAGATCACTTCTAGTGGTGCTATCTGTATGGTGCTTCAGAAATAAAAGAAATAAGTGCTGTATTTTTTGTTTTATTATTAAGTAATGTTTATTCATAAGTATCTACTGCCCAGTTCAGTAAACAGTGAACAGAAAACCAAAATGGAAAACAGTTTACTTTGGTCATGAATTCAAAGAGTGGTTGTCACCTCTAAGAATGTGACCCATTGTTCTTCAGCATAAAGAACTTGGGCTGGGAAATGATGAGGTCCCAAAGCACAGTCATTTGATTAGAAAAAATAAAGTTGGGAGAGAGAGCCATAGAATAAAGTTCCTCTTCTGATTCTGTGTAAAATAAGAGCTTTGGGGAAAAGGAAACAAGGAGAGAACTAGTTTTCTTCCTGTGTCTGGGATAATAGCAGTGGGCATGCTTGCTTGCTTAGCTTCTTGTCCACTCTTAGGTTCTAGTCTCTAGAGAAGAGATTTTTCACTGTCAGGTTCTTTATAATTCTTACTTCCTAGAAGCCACATGGCAGAAGGCCTGCAGCAAGAGAAAAGGAAGATCTCAAATAGGCTTTGTGAAGATGCAAAAAAAAAAAAAAAAGTTGAAGGCTTTTTTAAAAGCTGTATATGCACACACATACCACATACCCTCTACTTGTTATAAAATTGCCCTGCACCTTTACAACCCTGTTCAGTTCCCTAAATCCCAAAGATATCTGGAGACTGGATAATAACACTACACTGCGCTGCAGGGTTATATACTAATCTTACTAGCCCTCACAAAAGGTAGTATAATTTGAAATTAGGTAAGCAGAAATTAAGCTACAAGAAGGGTTCATCAGTGTGCCATTATTTTGAGTGAGGGTTGATCTACAATCCAAATTCCCTTGCTTTTTTTTTTTAGTACTGTTTTAATACTGAATTCATCAGTGCTGAGAAAATGCTGTGAGCTCTGTTACTCTATTTCATCAGAAGCAACAAAGAGTTTTGTGGCACTTTAACAGGTTTTATTTTACATTAATCTCTCTGCATTTTAGCCCACTCCTTAAGATGCACTGACTATATACATATGTATGCTCTGTCTATCTATCTATCTATCTATCTATCTATCTATCTATCTATCTATCTATCTATCTATCTATCTATCTATCTACACACACATATATACTGTATACATAAATACATATGTGTGTGTATACTGTACACGTAGAGAGAGAGAGAGAGAGACTGAAGAAATGGAATAAAAGCCACAAAAGCATATGTAAAATTGACCTTGTTAGTCTTTTAAGATGCCACAAATCTGTTTACTGTTAATGCTGCAAAAACAAAGTCTTTATTGAACAGCTTAAAAGTAAGGTTTTTAATGCCTCTGTATAAATAAAGCCAAGAACAATAAAAGACCTTAGACTTGCTGTGTAAAGCAGATTGTCGCACACCCCCAGTTCCCCTGTTTGTTTTCCCTAACACCCAGGTTTGCCTTTGGGCACGACTTGTTCTTTTTTTCCTTTTTATGCTGCCACCAGAGGATCTTCTCCTCACTGTACCAAATATGAATAATGGATCAATGCTGTCAGATATAACGATGTTTATTTATAGGTTAATAGGTAAATCACATAAGGAAAATCATGGATGGTCTTGTATTATTCATTCATTAAACGTGCTTTGGACTTTAGGTATGTTTACTTATATAGATTCACTTTAATCACGTTGTTACAATATTCAAACAGTTTATTTTATTTCTTATTACTTTTACTTCTTCAGTTCTCAAATATACCAACTTTCCAAGTCCTTGTCCTAATCCTAACCTAACTATCTGTTAGGATAATTGTGTTTGACTTATTCAGAGAGAAAAGAACTGGCCCCGTAAAAGCGGGCCCGACCCCTCCCTTCCTTTTTGCTTTTCTTCTTGACTCAAGGACTAATGTTTCTTGAAAGACAAAGGATCCGTTTACTGAGAAACAACGCTGGTAGTAGATAGAAACAACATGCTTTGTAGTAGATAAGAATGGAATGCAGGGGCCCCAGGGAGAGAAGAAGATCCGGTTATCTGTTCTGCGCATGTTTGAAAGGTGTTTTTACTAATCCAATGAATTTTCGCCAACTAACTTTCTGACCCCTTTAAGGAGATTGTGCGCCCACCCCAAATCGCCCGGAAGGGACAGGCTATAAGAGATTGTACCACTCCTTTTGTTCTTTGGAGAAAAGCCTTTGCCCCGCGTGGTGAATTGTTTTTCTCCCCGCTTTCTGCAGCAGGCGTTTTCCTTTGCAATAAAATAACCTCACAAGAAGCCTTCGTGCCTCAGTCTCTCATTTTGGGAGCTTCCTACCTGGGGAAACCGGATAACATATCTATCTTAACACTTTCAATCCCTCTATCTATCTATGTCTCTTCCTCTCTCTAAATCTCCAACTGCCCTAACTGTCCCAAACTGTCTTTTTTTTCCCTAGTTCCGTTGGTTCCGCCCCTCCTGTCCTATCATAGGCTCCCACACCAGAGCTCTAACCTGACGGACAGGAGTGACGTGTGAGCTGTCCGTCACACAGATGAACTCCTTCTAACCCCTTCTAGTTTGATCTCTAAGGACACCACACCAATTTACAATGGAGAAGAAACTGCAATATAAGCCTTACTTTTAAAAACACAACTCCTGCATATTAGAAGGTGTCACAAATTACCCCAGAGTTTGGAAATAATTGCCAAACGCCTGTTGGTTAGCATAGATCATACTAGAGTAGGCCCATTGAATCAATGAGGATTTGGTGAGTCAGCTACATAAATTCCACTGATTAAAACGGACCTACTGTGTAACCTACTTTAGCAAGTAAATTGGAGTAGGTGATCCAGCAGTGGTTTTTGATTATTAAATGCCCACATGCACAACTGTCCCAAGGCTCCCAAAGTCTTCCTCAGGACAAAATAATCCTAAAGAGCCTTGGAACCTAAAATGGGAAGCCTGATGGCATCATCAAGTTCTACTGGTGTAAATTTATGCCAACAGGATTTTGGCCAGTGTGTGTACTAGGTACTGTCAAATCACATCTGATGTATGGTGACCCTAATAGGGTTTTTAAAGTATGTGAAGTATTTAAGGCGTGGTTTCACCAGTACTATCCCACTCTTGAGTTTCCATGGCTCAGCCGAGATTTTCAGTCCAGATCTCACGAGTCCTAGTCCCTTTTTCTATCCATTACACTACATCAGTTCACAGTAAAATCTCAAGAGATCATGCTACATCATCCAGGACAGCTACAAGGGTCACAGTGACAAACTCCTAATCAAATCACTGCAAAAGTATTATATAAAAATTATTGTATTATAAAATAATAGAAATAACTATTCCCCAACAAAACTGTCTCAGAAAAACATACATTAGTTTCAAGAAAGGCTATGGTTCGAAGAAACCACATCCAGCAGCCTCTGTGCAAAAATTAAGCTGGGATGGTTTGCATGGCTCTGCTCCTAAAGGTGTGTCTAGACTGCAGAAGGCCTAGCTTTTGTGAAGGTCTGAATTAACTGCCACAGATGGCTTCCATTTGAATAAAACAAACAAAAAGTATTAACAATGGCAAAAAAAAAAAGGCAAAACCTCTATTGTTACAAACAAAGCCTCTTTACTGTAGGAGCTATGCAGACTGCTGCTCAAGTGTCAAACACAAACTGCAGACTTGCTACATTTAGAATCCAGTTCATTCTGATGGGTTCAGTTGTAAAACGGGCAATTATGTAGAGTGGCATGTGTGATGTCCAAATCTCCCTAAGGAGAGTATGGCATTTGGTCAGGGAGTCTCTTAGGCTCCAAATCTATCACTTTGTACTGAGTTAAGTCCTCAAGCCTCAGCAGTAGCATCTGTGCCGTAGACAAGCCTGACCTTTGAAAAACACTTCACTTTACTCAGTACTTTGCAAGTACTTGAACATGGGCTTTGTGATTCCTCAGAACTCACAACAGCTCAGTTAAATAGGACTTCTCTGTAGTAGCCAGTTAGTGGCCTTTCCACTCCTCTGGATTTAGCCAAACCTTGCTGGTCCAAGAGACTAGTCCTCAATGAGGATTTTTATAATTATTTTTTATTAAGAAAATAAAGATTCATAGAAACAGTTTGTTTGCATAAGCAGTAGCATAATACAATGTTCAAAGGTTACAATAGTTAAATAAAGCAGTTATTTCTTATTAAAAATAGGAAACACTAAGATCTAAACTGTGGTGGGCTAATCCCACCCCTCCTTCTCCTTACCATTCTACATTCTGTAAACATCCAGCTACATAACGCAATCCATCATCCATTCCTCTCAGCTTGGCATAAGCTAAGAGAGAGCTCTCGACATCCCTTCTCCTCCATCTTTTCTACACCCATCGGACCGCCTTCTTCATGACTGCAAACCAATTACTTCTCAGGGGCGTAACATCTCTCTCCACCCCCATTTCCCATGAAGATGCAGGTGCATTATCTCTCGCCAATTAGATTGGAATGTGTTGGGTCTTCACACTGGCCTCTTTCGTCCTTGCACCCTTATCAGGATTCACTCTGTACCAGCCTAGCTGTAAATTAGGAAAAACAGCCTCTCAGCCTTTACCACATTCTAATGTCTTCAACTCATTTCATTTTGAACCTAACAGACTCCATTTTCTTTCAGACTACAAATCCCACTCTCCTTCAATATCATCACAGCATGTTTCTTCAGTAGATGGGGTGATGGTATGTTGTTGATTTGTCACCCATAAATTATAGGAAATAACATTCTCAAAATTATAGACTATTACAGAATAGTCTAAGATATTTATTTCTCCCTATTTCTTAACAAAACAGGAGTGATCACTGAAAGGGTAATAAGTGCTTGAGATTGCAATCCAGTTCAGAAACCTGTCTTTGGCACCCATAATTTATTCCAAGCAGACTGACGGAATTATTTTCTCAGACCAGCATGTGACAGGACATTTAAAGGTCTTAACTGTTCTTTCGAAACTAGGAACTCTATTCCATCTTGATGGTTCTTCCAAACATGACCTGAACGTGAATTTATACAAATAGACTGAAGACACAGTTGTCACGACCCAGCCCCCCATTAGGGAATGCTTGATTGATGGATAGAGAGTGTCTGGGCGTCTGAATACCCCTAAACAGCTGGGTAGAGTCCGGGTGACCTCAGTATTACAGACCCCTTCTCACAAGTCTATCCTAAAAAGATTCTCTCTTGCACTCACTTAACTTCAGCAAGTACATACACATGAGCTTTGTAGTCTTTAAAACCTACTAAAACTCAATAAGGTAGGACTCTGTAGCAATCTGTGGCCTTGCCTCCCCCTCTGGGAATGGTTGCGACAGGCTATGCTGTTCAAGAGACCAAAAGAATTTATGATTAATCTTTTTTATTGAAAAAATATAGATTTACAGGATAAAATCAGTTTGATGCATAAGCACAGCAATAATACATTTCCAAGGATTATTACAATTACAATTAAGGCAACTAATTCCCTTTTGATTACAAAAACTCTAAAAATCTCTAAAAGCTTTCCTTAGGGTAGGTGAATGGCACAAAGCCTCCCCCCTTCACTTTCTTCAGCTTTCTACATCCCTCAAGTCCTTCTCCTAGCACAAGGCATAAGGAAAAAGACCTAGAAAAATCTTTGGTTCCAAAAAGGGAAAGAAGGAACACTGCTCATGGAAAAAGTTCATTTTTCTATCTGCTAAACTCCTCCTGTCTTCTTCGTCTTCCAAGATGTCATCCAATCACGGCATAAGGTGGTAGAAGTAATCCCCTCCTTCTCTTCTTGTGAGAAAGCAGGTGTTGTTTGCCTCCTTCTTCTTCTCCGCCAAAAAAAGTGTCTGGTCTTCTTATCTTGTCTTGGCTGTACTGGCTAAAAGAAAAAAATTCCCACAGCCCTCCTGGACAACATTCCCAGCATCCAAAATCATTTTTACACAGAACCAATCTGGATCCATTTTACATTTCTTCACAACTACATATCCCATCTTCATTACATGCTTTAACCCACATATTCATGATCACGACAACAGTTATTCTCAGAACATAATATTTACCTGACGAAACCTATCCAGTAAAACCTCATTCAGAGCAGTACAGTATACTTTTTCCCAGGCTTCTTCTGTTTGCTGATTCCTAACAGCACAACAGAGGGATGAAACTTTAGTCCGACCCCAGGGAGTGACCGAACAGAGAAAGTGAACAGGAGTTTAACAGGGGAGTTTAGCAGGGGAGGCCCCTAATAATTCCCCCTAATTTGGCTTCTGTATACAGTCATGTGGAAAAGAATGTATACCCTCTTTAAATTCTATTGTTTTAAGTATCAGGACATAATAAAAGTCATCTGGTCCTTAGCAGGTCTGAAAATTAGGTAAATACAACCTCAGATTAACAACAACATATGACATATTACACCTGCTTCAGCTTGGTCATCTCCCAAAAGACAGTTTATACTCCTCCAGGTGAATGTGAAGTACAAAAGGAGGGGATAGAATTGCAGCTTGAGATTGAGAAACAAACAGTTAAGGAGTACCTTACTATAAATGAGTTCAGATCCCCAGAGTTGGATGAGCTGCATCCAAGGATATTGAAGGAACTGGCTGAAGAGGTTGCAGAACCACTGTCTATTATTTTATTGAAATCAGAGGATGGGTGAAGTACCAGATGACTGGAGGAGAGCTAATGTCCCAATCTTCAAAAAGGGCAAAAAGGAGGAACTGGGGAACTACAGACTGGTAAGCCTGATATCAATCTCAGGGAAAATTTTGGAGCAGTCACTCTGCAAGCACCTTGAAAACAATGCAGTAATAACTAGAAGCCAACATGGATTTGTCAATAACAAATCCTATCAGACTAATCTCATTTTTTATTGGGTAACCTCAGTGGTAGATGGTGGGAATAACATATCTTGACTTCAGCAAAGCCCCATGATATTTTGATTAGCAAGCTAGTTGTGGGCTGGATAGAACAAGTGTCAGGTGGATACACAGTTGGTTACAGAATTGTACTCAGAGAGTACTTACTTATAAATGGCTCCTTCTCAAACTGGGACAAGGTAACAAATTCGGTACCCCAAAACTCAATTGTGGGCCCAGTGCTCCTCAACATTTTAATTTTTTAAAATTATTTTTTTAATTAATAAAAAGGAAAGTTACAAATAACAAATAAAATACAAACTCAGTAGTGACTACACACAATACACAATAAACATTTCCCACCTGTGCCACCTTCACCCTTGGGACTAGGTGACCAATAATATCAATTTGTACCACTTTTCGTAGGGATGTGGTGGCGCTGCGGGTTAAACCACAGAAGCCTCTGTGCTGCAAGGTCAGAAGACCAAGCAGTTGTAAGATCAAATCCACATGACGGAGTGAGCTCCCGTCGCTTGTCCCAGCTCCTGCCAACCTAGCAGTTCGAAAGCATGTAAATGTGAGTAGATAAATAGGTACCACCACGGTGGGAAGGTAATGGCGTTCCGTGTCTAATCGCGCTGGCCACGTGACCATGGAAACTGTCTACGGACAAACGCTGGCTCTACAGCTTGGAGACGGGGATGAGCACTGCGCCCTAGAGTCCGACACGACTGGACTAAATGTCAAGGGGAACCTTTACCTTTACTACCACTTTTCACCTCATTCCTCTCCAAAAATTCCATTGATTCTTCTGCTGGCATACAGCCTTTCCCCTTCAAAAACACATGTTCCAAGTATAAATTCCATACATCTTTGAAATTGTTAGACTTTACTATTCCTCTTCTTATTTTCATTTCACATGTTAACTTATTAATTGTTAAACTCCAAATTTCTTCATACCAATCTTCAATATTAATTTGTTTCTTGCTTTTCCAATTCTTTGCAAATATTAATACTGCTACCATAACCATTATAACAACTAACTCTTTCTGAACTTTTTTTCAAATGATCTTTCTTAATTATGTCCAGGAGGGCAATTATTGGCGATATCTGAATATCCAGTGTCGCGAACCAGCCTCCCTCCAGGGAGCGCCGTTCGTTGGCCAGAGAGCATCCAGGCGTCTGAGTACCCCTTATCAGCTGGATGGAGTCCTATTCACCTCAGCCAGGGCGTAGCACAGACCCTTTCTCGCAAGTCTAGCCTAAAAGATTCACCCCTGCACTTAGTTACACTAAACAAGTACAGGCACCTGGGCTTTGTAGTCTTCCAAGACCTACTAAAGCTCAGAAAGATAGGACTCTGATACTAGCAGTCTCGTGACCGTGCAATCCTCCTTGGAAGCAGGCTCAGCAGACTTGCTGTTCAAAAGACCATTCTTAAGGATTTTTAAGAATAATTTTTTATTGAAAAATAATGTCTTTATAGATATTCAGTTTGTTGCATAAGCAAAGCACTGATTACATTTCCATAGAATATTGCAGTTAAATGAATAACAAGTTTCATCTAAGTCAAAATAACTAACTTCTGAGAACAAGGCTTTCCTTTAGGGCAGGCAAAAGGCATAAAGCCCCCCTCTTTCTTTCTCTTGCTCTCTACATACCTAAGCTCTTACTCTAAGATAAGAGAAAAGGCAAAAAATGGATTCCAAGCCTCTCTAAAGACTAAGGAACATTCCACATGGTAAAATCTCCATTTTACTACTTGCTAAGCACCACCCTTCTTCATCATCTTTCGAGGTGTTGACCAATTGGGATTTAGGGCTGTCCATTCTCATCCCGCCTTCCTTTCCCAAGGGAATCCAAGGGTGTCCAGGTGTTGTTTTTCTCTCCTCTAATCTTGGTCCCAATTAGGATGGAATGTTTTGACTTCACTCCTTGTCTGGTCCTTGCTGTGCTGGGCAGAATAAACTTTTCTCACCGTCTCTTCTGAAAATCTTCCCACCGTTCAAAATTAGCTTCACACAGAACCATTCTGAATCCATTTTACATTGTCTCATGACTACACAAACCATCTACATTACATGCTTTAAACTACGTATCTATGATCATGACATCCAGTATTCATATATAATAATTTTTCTAATTTATTTAAAAACTAGTGTCCATTTCTTATTTCACATGTCCACCACATATGCATATAGGTCCCTTTTTCCTTTTTTTGCATCTCCAGCATTGAGATGGTATATATTTATTATATTATTATTGGTACCATCTCCATGCTACCTCATAACAATTTTCTTTTACTCTTATAGACATATTCTTCATTTTTCTTTGTGATCATAACTTATTCCAATCCTCTCCTTTAACCTCTTCCTCAGACTCCTCCTGCCACTGTTTTTTTAATTATTGCTTGATCAAATCCTGAATGTACTAAAATTTTATAAATTACACTAACTATTCCCTTTCTTTTACGTACTTATTTTTGATCTTGTATTTGTTCGATAATTTCCTCAAATTTTGTCAATTTTCTAGTTTCTCCTCCTTGACCACTCTCTAGTCCAACTTTAAATTTGGAGTATATTTAACCAAGATATTCCCTCTTCTTCCCCAAAAGTTTCTTTTATAGTATTTTTATCTTTTATCTTTTTAATTCAACTCTTTATTGTATTTAACCCTTTCTCTATTAATACTTCTTTAAGTTTATTTTTAAGAGTTTTGGGGAAATTCTGGACCTCCACTACTTGTAATAACGGTGAAATAGGTGGACTCAATATATATCTGTAATTATTCCAGCACTCTGCCATATTCATCAGAAAGGGGTTAGTTATTATCTTGATTTATTCTACAATTTTTTTTCTTTAAAGAAGCAGCCCTCCATTTTTTCAGGGTATTCTGGCATTTCCAGTTCTTTCTATTATGTGCCATATTAGTTTCTATTATTATAATCTGATACATGCCTAAATTTATTCGGGATGTAGCATAATTTAATATTAGGTAATCCAAGCCCTCCTTATTTTTGTGGAATATACCATAACCTCTTATTAATCCTTGTTCACTTATTTCCATTACAATACAGTGGTGCCCTCCACTTACGAATGTCCCTACTTACGACCATTTCGAGTTACGACCAGCTCCGGCTGCAAAATTTTGCTTCTACTTGCGACCGGAGCTTCCACTTACGAACAGAAAAAGGCAGGGAAAAAAGGCAGGAAATTCAAATTGTTAACTGTAGGTGGCGACGAGGCTGCTTCTTTGTAGCTCTTTCGCCCCAGCAGTTAGAGAGTGTGCATCGTCATTGTAGGCTTGGGACTGCCTCCTTCTGCTTCTGAGAGCGTCTGTGTGTGTTTGCAGGGAGGCTTCGGGCTGCCTTGTAAGGTAAGGTGCTGTTTTCTGCTTTTTAAAAACTGTTCTGGGTGTTTTTGCAGTGTGGTTTTGAGCTGGGGGGGTTATGTTTCTGTGCTGTGATGGGTCTTGGGGGTGTTGTTTGTTTTTTGGGTTTCCCCCCCATTTCCGATGGGTTTTGGGGGGTTTATTTGTTTTTTGGCTTCCCCCCATTTCCGATGGGTCTTGGGGGGTTTGGTTGCTTTTTGGGTTTTTTTCCCATTTCCAATGGGTCCTGCATGCTTCCCTTGCTCTTTCCTTTGTTTTCTTTGCATTTCCGACCTGCCCCCTTTGTTCTCTGTGCATTTCCGATCTGCTCCGTTTGTTTTCTGTGCATTTCCAATGGGTCTTGCACGCTTGATTGCTTTTCTCCCCCCCCCCCCCCTTCGGCCGGAAGGGATTAATCGCGTTTCCAATGAGTCTTGCAGAGATTTTTTTTTTTTTTGGTGATTTTTTCCTTCGGCCGGAATGGATTAATTGCAATTCAATGCATTCCTATGGGAAATAGTGCTTCGACTTACGACCATTTCGAGTTACGTCCATCTTCTGGAACGGATTATGGTCGTAAGTGGAGGCACCACTGTAATTTTTTATTAACCTTTGCCAGTCTTTCAAGTATGTTTCTCCGATCTTCATTGGGAGCATCCAAAATACAACAGTTGAAGGTAATCTTCATTTTACATAATGCTTTTCTACCAAACCAAGACAATTTAATTTTTTTAGACTGATGTACTGTTCATTAATTTCCCTCTTCAATTTGTACATATTTAATTTAATTATGTCTTGTAAATTCTATGCAATATAAATTCCTAAATATTTAATTGCACTCTCTATTCTTCCTTTAAATTCTTTTTTCAATTCCTTCTTGTCTAATTCTGAATGATTTAATAGAATACATTCGGATTTATCCCAATTCACTTTTAAACCAGTTATTTCTTTAAATAAATTTAAATGTGTTCTAATTTTCTGCAATATTTCCTTTGGATTTTTAATTATTGATAATATATCATCTCCAATCAAGTTGTTGTTGAATTATTTGTCTAAGGTGAGTGCCAAATCCTATCTGTTTAATCAAGATGTTTAGTGCATCCCATTAAACTGAATCAAAGACTTTGAAAATGTCTAGGGATACCATTCCTGCTTTACATTTTGATTCTTTTGCCAGGTGCATTTAATTAAGTACTTTTCTCATTATATCTGACATCTGTCAACCTTGTAAAAATCCATTTTGGTCTTTCTCGATATATTTCCCAATGAAACTATTTAATCTTACTGCCAAAATTGCCGTGAATATTTTAGTATCTTGATTTATCAATAAAATTGGCCTACATGTTTATAGTTGTTTTTACCAGGTTTTAAAATTAGAACTATTAAAGATTCCTTCCAGAACTGGGGAATTTCTTCTCCATTTAATATATAATTATATAAGTCCTTTAATTTTGGGATAAGAATTTTTTTGCTCAACATTTTTGTTAATGACTTAGATGAGGGAGTGCAGGGAATACTTATCGGATCTGCAGATGACACAAAATTGGGTGGAATATCTAATACATTGGAATACAGGAATAAAATTAAAAACAAATATTGAGCACTGGGCTGAAAGCAACAGAATTAAATTCAACAGGGATAAGTGCAAAGTACTGCACCTAGGGGGAAAGGGGGGGAACCAAATGCAGTTACAAGATGGTAGAGACTTGGCTCAGTAATACTATGAGTGAGAAGGATGTTGCAATTGTTGTAGATCAAAAGCTGAATAAGAGCCAACAGTGTGATATAGCTGCAAAAAAGGCAAATGCCATTTTAGGATGCATTAACAGAAGTGCAGTCTCCAAATCTCATGAGGTACTAATTCCTCTCTAATCAGCACTGGTTAGTATCTACACTTTTAGAAGGATGCCAACAAACTGGAGCAAGTTGAGAGGAGGGAAACAAGGATGATCAGGGGACTGGAAATACTGAAAGAACTCGGTGTGTTTAGTTTAGAAAAAAGAAGACTTAAGAGAAGAGAAGATAGCACTTTTCAAATACAGAGGGGTAGGATCTGTTCTCAATCATCCCAGAGTGCAGGGCAGGTAACAGTGGGCTCATGTTACAGGAAACCAGATTTTGGCTGACTATCAGGAAAAATGTCTTAAATATTAGAGGAGTACGACAATGGAACCAATTACCTTGGGAGATGGTAAGTGCTCCAACATTCAAGAGAAAATTAGACAACCATCTGTCAGATCTGCTTTGACTTGTGTTTCTGCATTGAGCAGCAGGTATTCTACCATTCTATGAAACCCATAATAAAAATCTTTAAACACAAGAAGGGAGAAACAAAACAAATATAAAATAAAATAAAACCAGGATGCACCTCCGTCTTTCCAGAGCCCCTTATTGCAGCATGAGAAGTTTCAGAAGGTACAATCCCACTTTGCAGATTTAAGTTACCAATTTTTGCCAGCCTTGTTGTCATTGTCCTTTTCTGAAACTCGCTTATGCTGAGAACCTGGGCGGCCCATCGCTGTTGCCATTTCTGTTGTCACCCACTATGGCCTGTGGCCCAAGTGGAAATTTAAAAGATGGATGCAAAATGCAAGGTGGTCAATAAATTTATTCAAAGAAACAGAAAAGCAGACAACAGAGGGTTAGAACAAGCAAAATAAAAAGATAATACATGTGGGTTCACAAGTCCATTTTATCCCCTCACATCATAATTGCCTCCCAGCCATCACATCAGAAAGTTTTCTCCAATCTAGAGAATAGGTGGTCCCTAAATTAAATAGGTGAAATTAAACAGCTACTTGTGTGAGAGAGATAAGAAAAGGGTGAGGTCTTTGAAGTTATCTAAATCTTTTGAAGCCAGTTTACATTTTTAGGTGTTTTTTTCTGTTTACTCATGTCAAAAGTTCAGTCTCTTAGTTCCTTATCTTAACAGAATGGAACATCTGTTTTTGGCTAATGATCCAAAAGAGGCGCAGCTCCATTCTAAGTTTTTTTCCTTCACTTAAGAATGTGAAATTTCTATCAAGTTATAATTATATTATAATGTAGGGAAACAATTTTTACCATTACATGGTATGACTAATGTTTTAATACAGTAATAATGGTAATTTAAGTTAAATGTTTTCAGTGCTGATAGCAATGAACTATTTTGCCAATTTCTAACTTCAATTAATGAATTTTACCACATAATCTTCCAAGTTGTACTATCTTCACTACATAATCACCACTCTAAAATGCACTAAAGAGGCTCAGACAGACTTCAGGCTCTCAAAAGATGGCAGGATTGAATGGCTGAACTGCAGTATTGGTGAATTACAGTTGTAATAAAAAGGTTGCCCCCCAAAAAATAAAAAATCAGTCTCCACCATAAGTTTATTTGAAGAAATATAAAAGGGAAACTTCTATCGACTGTAGCTCTACAACAAAAAGCCACATGGCACCTTTAAAATTAATTTTTTTTACTTGGCACAAGCCTTGCCTTTGGAAAGTTTTCAGAAATTCCAGCGGGTCCAAAATTCTGCAGTCAGATTGTTAACTGGGGCTGGTTATAAGGGAGCTCCCCTGTTACAGCAGCTCCACTGGCTGCCCATCTGTTTCCAGGCTCAATTGAATGTGCTGGTTTTAACCTATAAAGTCCTAATCGAGATCATATGTCCCTCTATGAGCCTACCAAGGCATTAAGATAATCGGGGGAGTCCTTTCTCTCTGTCCCGCCATCCTCACTTGGTGAGGACATGAGAGGGCCTTCTCTGATGTTGCTCCTAGACTTTGGAACTCCCTCCCATGGGAAGCTAGGCTGGACCCATCTTTGCTGTTCCTCCAAAAGCAGGCAAAGACCTTTCTCTTCAGGTGGGCTTTTCCTTAATGTCTTGAGGGTACTTTAAAATGGATTGTTCTGCTCTGTTGCTTTTAAATGTGTTTTTAGTATTGATGTATATACCGTTTTCCCCCTTAATGGATTGCTGCCTTGTCGTGGCGAAGGGGCTTGAGTAATTCAGAGAAGCTATGGGCTATGCCGTGCAGGGACACCCAAGATGGACAGGTCATAGTGGAGAGTTCTGACTAAACGCGATCCACCTGGAGCAGGAACTGGCAAGCCACTCCAGTATCTTTGCCAAGAAAACCCCATGAACAGAAACAAAAGGCTAAAAGATATGACGCTGGAAGATGAGCCCCTCAGGTCGGAAGGCGTCCAACATGCTACTGAGGAAGAGCGGAGGACAAGGACAAGTAGCTCCAGAGCTAATGAAGTGGTTGGGCCAAAGCTGAAAGGACGCTCAGCTGCGGACGTGCCTGGAAGTGAAAGGAAAGTCCGATGCTGCAAAGAAAAATACTGCATAGGAACCTGGAATGTAAGATCTATGAACCTTGGTAAGCTGGATGTGGTCAAACAGGAGATGGCAAGAATAAACATTGCCATCCTGGGCGTCAGTGAACTAAAATGGACGGGAATGGGCGAATTCAATTCAGACGATTATCATATCTACTATTGTGGGCAAGAATCCCGTAGAAGAAATGGAGTAGCCCTGATAGTCAACAAAAGAGTGGGAAAAGCTGTACTGGGATATAATCTCAAAAATGACAGAATGATTTAAATACGAATCCAAGGCAGACCTTTCAACATCAAAGTAATCCAAGTTTATGCACCAACCACCAATGCTGAAGAGGCTGAAATTGACCAATTCTATGAAGACTTACAACACCTTCTAGAACTGACACCAAAGAAAGATGTTCTTCTCATTACAGGGGATTGGAATGCTAAAGTAGGGAGTCAAGAGATAAAAGGAACAACAGGTAAGTTTGGCCTTGGAGTTCAAAACGAAACAGGGCAAAGGCTAATAGAGTTTTGTCAAGAGAACAAGCTGATCATCACAAACACTCTTTTCCAACAACACAAGAGGCGACTCTACACATGGACCTCACCAGATGGGCAATACCGAAATCAGATTGATTATGTGCTCTGCAGCCAAAGATGGAGAAGCTCTATACAGTCAGCAAAAACAAGACCTGGAGCTGATTGTGGCTCTGATCATCAGCTTCTTATAGCAAAACTCAAGCTTAAACTGAAGAAAGTAGGAGAAACCACTGGGCTAGTCAGGTATAATCTAAACCAAATCCCTTATGAATACACTGTGGAAGTGAAGAACAGATTTAAGGAACTAGATTTGGTGGACAGAGTGCCTGAAGAACTATGGATGGAGGCTCGTAACATTGTACAGGAGGCAGCAACAAAAACCATCCCAAAGAAAAGGAAATGCAAGAAAGCAAAGTGGCTGTCCAACGAGGCCTTACAAATAGCAGAGAAGAGAAGGGAAACCAAATGCAAGGGAGATAGGGAAAGTTACAGAAAATTGAATGCTGACTTCCAAAGAATAGCAAGGAGAGACAAGAGGGCCTTCTTAAATGAACAGTGCAAAGAAATAGAGGAAAATAATAGAAAGGGAAAAACCAGAGATCTGTTCAAGAAAATTGGAGCTATTAAAGGAACCTTTTGTGCAAAGATGGACATGATAAAGGACAAAAATGGTAGGGACCTCACAGAAGCAGAAGACATCAAGAAGAGGTGGCAAGAATACACAGAGGAATTATACCAGAAAGATCTGGATGTCCCGGACAACCCAGATAGTGTGGTTGCTGACCTTGAGCCAGACATCCTGGAGAGTGAAGTCAAGTGGGCCTTAGAAAGCATGGCTAACAACAAGGCCAGTGGAGGTGATGGCATTCCAGTTGAACTATTTAAAATCCGTTAAGGTGCTACAGTCCATATGCCAGCAAGTTTGGAAAACTCAGCAGTGGCCAGAGGATTGGAAAAGATCAGTCTACATCCCAATCCCAAAGAAGGGCAGTGCCAAAGAATGCTCCAACTACTGTACAATTGCACTCATTTCACACGCTAGCAAGGTTATGCTCAAAATCCTCCAAGGTAGGCTTCAGCAGTATGTGGACCGAGAACTCCCAGAAGTACAAGCTGGATTTCGAAGGGGCAGAGGAACTAGAGACCAAATTGCTAACATGTGCTGGATTATGGAGAAAGCCAGAGAGTTCCAGAAAAACCTCTACTTCTGCTTCATTGACTACACAAAAGCCTTTGACTGTGTGGATCACAACACACTATGGCAAGTTCTTAAAGAAATGGGAGTGCCTGACCACCTTATCTATCTCCTGAGAAATCTATATGTGGGACAGGAAGCAACAGTTAGAACTGGCTATGGAACAACTGATTGGTTCAAAATTGGGAAAGGAGTACGACAAGGCTGTATATTGTCTCCCTGCTTATTTAACTTATATGCAGAATACATCATGCGAAAGGCTGGACTGGATGAATCCCAAACCGGAATTAAGATTGCCGGAAGAAATATCAACAACCTCAGATATGCAGATGATACCACTCTGATGGCAGAAAGTGAGGAGGAATTAAAGAACCTCGTAATGAGGGTGAAAGAGGAGAGCGCCAAAAGTGGTCTGAAGCTCAACATCAAAAAAACTAAGATCATGGCCACTGGCCCCATCACCTCCTGGCAAATAGAAGGGGAAGATATGGAGGCAGTGACAGAGTTTACTTTCTTGGGCTCCATGATCACTGCAGATGGTGACAGCAGCCACGAAATTAAAAGACACCTGCTTCTTGGGAGGAAAGCGATGACAAACCTAGACAGCATCTTAAAAAGCAGAGACATCACCTTGCCGACAAAGGTGCGCATAGTCAAAGCTATGTTTTTTCCAGTAGCAATGTATGGAAGTGAGAGCTGGACCATAAAGAAGGCTGACCGCCGAAGAATGGATGCTTTTGAATTGTGGTGCTGGAGGAAACACTTGAGAGTCCCCTGGACTGCAAAGAGACCAAACGTATCAATTCTGAAGGAAATCAACCCTGAGTGCTCACTGGAAGGACAGATCCTGAAGCTGAGGCTCCAATACTTTGGCCATCTCATGAGAAGTGAAGACTCTCTGGAAAAGACCCTGATGTTGGGAAAGTGTGAAGGCAAGAGGAGAAGGGGACGACAGAGGACGAGATGGTTGGACAGTGTCACCGAAGCTACCAACATGAATTTGACCCAACTCCGGGAGGCAGTGGAAGATAGGAGGGCCTGGCGTGCTCTGGTCCCTGGGGTCACGAAGAGTCGGACACGACTTAACGACTAAACAACAAATTTACCGTTTTCAATACAATGCTTGTTTATTTTTTTAATATTTGTATACTCACCATTTTTAGCTTTTTAAAATTGTCTTTTTAATTATGCAAGCTGCCTTTGGTCATTTTAAAGAGAAAGGCAGGATGAAAATATTTTAAATAAATAAAATAGTCCAGTTCTTCAGATGCACAGAGTGCTATACTAAATTATACTGTGGCTAAACGCATTCGACAAACAAAAGGTAGACCGACAAGGCAAGCTAGCATTAGAAGGTTCTAGACTGGAAAAAGAATGACGATTGGCTTAGTATTTCGAAAGCCCTGTAAGTCCCAAATTCCACTTTTTATTTTTGCAACAGCCGTTCACAGTCCCCTCGTACAGTAGCCGCTCCTTTTACTGACAATCAAGGGGAGAGCTACGTGGGGCCTCGCCGCGCCAGCTCCCCGCCTCCTCCTCTCCCCCGCCCTTCCTTCCCTTCCCGTCGGTCTTGGCCTTGAAGAAAGTAGCGCACTAGACCCTCCCCCCCTCCCGTTTCTTCACGCAGAGACCACAGATGGCGTCCGGTCCGGCAGGAAGAAGTTTCCCTCTCCTGTCTTCGCTCCTCGTCCTCTTTGGGCTGTCCACTGGCCAGCCACCCTTTGAGGCCTTCAAGGCGGGACACAGCGCCTCCTCCCTGCCCGCCGCTGCTTCCGTGGCGCCTCTGAGACGGTAAGAGACGGTAATGTAGCTGCGCTAAAGGCCTCCAGGCAGCCTAGGCATCTTTCCCGCTTTCTTCCCGTGGGTGGGCTTGGACAGGCCAACTCCGCCTTGACCGCATTTCCCTTCCTTGACGATTTGTTTCTGCTTTCAGGGACCTTTCCTTAATCGCCAACTCTGTTGCCAGGGTTCTTCTTTCATACCCACCTTTCTCCCTAGCTTTCTTTTTATTTGCTCCTACCGCCGTCCTTCCAGTCTGGGGAGGGGACTGGAAAGAGATTCTCCTCCTTTTCTGTTGCCCTCCCTGAAAAAGAAGGGACGTATGGAGACCCTCTGTCGCCCTTTTCTTTCTTTTCTTTCTTTTTAATCTTTATATGTATTGTTAGGCCAAATTTGAGGAGGTTTCCTATGGCATTCAGAACTGCAAACTCTGTTCTAGCCAACCCGTATATAAAAAACATATTTCTAGGAGCATTAATAGTCCCTGCCAAACCCTTTCCCTGTTTTCTGTTTGTAGAGTGTGAAAAATAACCTTCAAAGCATTTTATTTACTGAACACATTTTGGAATTCTCTTCCTCTCTATTTTATGTTGGTGGCTGCCTCTTCTCTGTAGTAAATGTTTCTGTAGTGAGAGGCAGTGTAGTGTAATGCTTTGATGGTTTGACTGGGACTTGGGGGAAGATTCCTGCCCCAATGCATGGAAATAGTTGGATGAATTTAAGCTAGTTGCTCTCAACCTGATGTAGTCCAAAAAGTTATTGTGAAGCTATAGTGGGTGCCTTGAGCATATTAGATGAAGGTTGGATTTATAACCAATCTTGGACTGATTAAATAACCCCTTGTCTGCACAGTATCCCATGACAACATTGCTTGTGAGAATAAGTATTACATTACCAACTTCAGAGCCTTTTATTTTATTTTAAGGAAATTATTATTGGCAGTCTTCAACAAAGTGAACCCTGCATGGGGGAGGGGGCCAAAGAGGCATTGATTCTTGGTGTGAGAATAGGGGTTTTATGAACTTGTGTTTATTTTAATTTGTGAAATGCTAAATCATCCATTTTATTTATTTTTATTAGTTAAATTTATATCCCGTCTTTCCTCCAGTGAGTACATGGCTCTCCTGCCCCTACCTATCCCCACAACAACCTCCTAAACAAGATTACCTCATGTACACCTAGTAAGATTCAAGACAGAGTGGGGATTTGAGCCTGGGGCTCCTGATTTGTACTACAACACTACTACAGGACACTGGCTTTCATTATACTAGTACCAAAACATGCTGGCACAAAGAAACAGGGACCACTCTCCATTTGAAAAGAAAGAAGTAGCAGTTACTAGCAGCCACCTCAGAAGAGAGGCTTGTAATAGAGAGCCTCGTGGCACAGTGGTTAAATTGCAGCCCAAAGTCTGCTCACAGTCAGCATTTGAAGCAAAGCAAAGCGTGCTGCTTATATTGTTGTTGTTGTTTAGTCGTTAAGTCGTGTCCGACTCTTCGTGACCCCATGGACCAGAGCACGCCAGGCCCTCCTGTCTTCCACTGCCTCCTGGAGTTGGGTCAAATTCATGATGGTAGCTTCAGTGACACTGTCCAACCATCTCGTCTTCTGTCGTCCCCTTCTCCTCTTGCCTTCACACTTTCCCAACATCAGGGTCTTTTCCAGGGAGTGGTTACGGATTAATGGGTTTTCAATGCATTCCTATGGGAAATGGACCCTCGACCTACAGACTTTTCGACCTGCGGCCACCGTTCCAATACGGATTAATTCTGTAAGTTGAGGGTCCACTGTACTTGGAAAACTTTAAAAAACAGAGATTCAGAGAAGTTATAAATTGTGACTAAGGCTTCTGTATTGCTTTGCAGATAATGTTATTTTGTTATCTACAGGTACCTTTTGTATGATGTAAACCCACCAGAAGGTTTTAACCTTCGTAGAGATGTCTATATACGGATTGCATCTCTTTTAAAGACATTGTTGAAAAATGAAGCTTGGGTACTGGTTCTCCCTCCTTGGGGGCGTCTTTATCACTGGCAGAGTCCTGACATTCATCAGATCCGAATTCCTTGGTCAAAATTTTTTGATGTTCCAAGCCTCAGTAAAAATATACCTGTTATTGAGTATGAACAGTTCATTGCAGGTAAATTATACTACAAAATAATCTATAAATATGAATTTTTAAATGAAATTTCACAAAAGATTTTCTGTGTTCAATGAGGCATATGTAGATAAAATGTGTCAGATGCAAAGTGGAAGAATTAAAGACTCACCTTTCTCATAACTTCCACCTCCTTTTTAAAAAGTTCTTCTATATTTATTTAGCCTGCATTTCTTAGTAAATCAAAGGGCCAATTATTTTAGCAGCTGTATGCTAGTTATTACAATGTTAAAAATAAATATTACTTAATGGTAACATAAAAATGTAGTTCTTATCAAAAAAATTCAAGTAACATGTAGCTGTCTTCTTAATTGCTTCCAGATTGTTTCTGTTTTTCTGAAAAGGCAGTGGCCTTTCTCAGACACCAGTAACTCAAACTGTCTTTTTCCAATAATGACCTTTCTGGTTCATCTAAATATTTAGAAAATTCCTGTTTGATAAGTAGTTGAAAATTACTGCAATCAGTTATAGTTCCATTTGATACCTACAGCATAAAATGAAATACTCATGTGCTTTTTTTTTGTTATTCAGAATCAGGTGGACCCTTTATTAATCAAGTGTATGTCTTGCAAAATTATGCTGAAGGCTGGAAAGAGGGAACTTGGGAAGAAAAAATAGATGAGAGACCATGCATTGATCAACTCACGTATTCAACAGACAATCAAAATTACTATAGGTAATCCTCCATAACTGTAGTTCTATTAAAATTTAAGTCCAAACTGCTCATGTACTTTGCAGCCCTATATTCTTGGAGTCCATGGGTGAGTAGGAAAAAAATCTCAAATTTCAGAGTTGTGGGGACGTGTTGGGGGACTACAGGCATTGCCCGTCTCTCTTTTCTTTGCTATCTCACCATAGGTTCAGCCCTATGGTCAAATCTATTACACAGAATCTAATGTTCTAACCTGACAATGTATAGTTTCTTCTCTTGATAAAAAAAGTTTGATGGGCACCTTGTCTGTTGTAATTTAAATGTGCAATGAAAGCGTATTTGTTTTGCAGTTCTTTTGATGGGCAAAGTCCTGTTGTGTCTGTGCAAATGTGCCAAGTGTTACCCCCAGCAACAATGAATTGTGCAATTCAGTTGTAAAGTTGGTTATATGTCTCCAGTGTAACCAGTTGTGCAATATCCCAACAGAAGTGCTTCATGAACAGCACTTCTCCCTCAGCATTGACATAGCTACTGTGGGCATAAAGCTGAGTTTTGCCCACAGAGTTACGCAATAAGTATCTTTGCTAGCTGTTATTTGCCTTTTTTGTCAACCAATTTTAAATGCTTTTTTAAATTGGGAATGTTAAATATTATTTCCAACAATATTTTGTTGTTGTAAAACAACTAGAGTTCTTTTTAGAGTTGAAAGGTGATATAGAACTGTTTTAGGAAGGAAAGAAGGAAGCAAGGCACGTAGATTATCTAAAAGGCACAATTTACCAAACATATACTGTATAGTTATTGCAGGAAGAGAGCCCACATTTCCATAACAGGCCCTACACCACTTGGAGGGTATCTAATATATCACAGGACAAAGTCAGGATTCAAAATAACATTAATAGCTTATAGAACTGGGCCAATACAAAGAAAATGACATTTAGCAAGGAAAAATGTAAAATGCTGTTCTGAGGCAAGAAAAATCAGAGGCATAAATATAGGATGCAGGAAAGCTGGTTTGGAAGTAGTACATGTGAAAAGGATTTAGGGGTTGTAGTAGATCACAAGCTAAACATGATTCAACGGTGTGATGCAACAGCAACCCCCCCTCCCAAATGCTATATGAAGGCACATCAGTAGAAGTATTCATACACTGTTCTAATTGGGCAGGCTTCACCTAGAGTACCATGTCCAGTTCTGAGTGCCACAAGTTAAGAAGGATATCAAGAAGCCAGAATGTATCCAGAGGAGGACAACCAGAATAGTAAGAGGTTTGGAAACCAAGCCCTATGTGGAAAATATCAAGGGAACTTTGGAAAGAGAAGACTGAGAGGCAGTATGATAGCAATCTTCAGGTATTTGAAGGGTGCTACATGAAAGATGGAACAGGCTTGTTTTTTTTTGGTGAGAATAGGACAAATAGTAATGATTTCAGGTTACAAGAAAGGAGATTTTGGTTAAATGTTGGGGAGAACTAACTAACAGTTAGAGTCATTCAGCTATGGCAGGGGTCAGGGAACTTTTTGACCTTTTACCCCGAAAATTTTTTATATATGCCGACATTACCCCCTTGATTTGAAAGGAAGGAAATCATACATTATTTGAATTCAAAATCTTATTGAATCTATTCAAAGTCAGATCTTTCAGGGTGGGACGGCTGCCTAGTGCCCGGCGGTTCAGTGGTTGAACCTCACTCTCAGCTCTACCCCCTGGCGGATGCCCTGCGAAACTCTGGTGGTATCTCTCATACCTGCTGGTGCCACCACTAACGCCCACCTCTTCTTGTTCACTCGACGGGATGCTTTTCTTCCTGGCCTTCAGCTCTGAGAGATCTGATTTCAGGAAACCAAGGATGGCCAGGGTTTCCGTCGCAATGTCCGGATTGGACATGGACTTCCGGTGTTTGGCCTTCCCACCCGCTTCCAGGCCACAGCACTGCAGGTTCTCGAGGGAAGGAAGTTCCTGTTTAGTCCTGGCGATGCCAGGTGACAGCTTCGGACGGGCACGGACCTGGGCCTGAAGCCTGGCGAGGCTGTCTCTTTGGTTGAAGCTCGGGGACTGAAACACGCCAAGCCCCCCCAGGTGGCTCTTGCCTTGGCTGGCCCAGGCAGCCCTGAAATGGTCTTCCTCTTTCAGCATCTCAGTGCTGGAGTACTGGCTGCTGCTTCGGGATCCACAAGGGCTGGGCCTTTCAAGACCTGGGAGACCAGTGGGAGGGGGGAGGCGGACAAAAGGGGCCTGGAGCTGCTCTGGGACGAACTGCTGCCTTCAGACCAGCCCCTCGCCAGCTGTTTGGGCCCCTCCACGCCGCCCAGCCCGCTGGCCCCGCAGATCGAGTGGGGAGCTGGAGCCAGGGTAGTCCTTTCCTCAGTTGGGGAGGAGAGATAGTTACCCAGATCCTCCTGGGCCTTCAGAAGCCACTCCATGCCAGCCAGGCCGTCTCCCTGCCAAGCAGGGAGGTCTGGGAGGCTGAGGTCTTTCTGCTCCATCCGGAAGGCGCTTTTCCTGGCCACGACCTCCGGGTGGGTCTCCTCCCCAACCTCCTCTTCTTCCTCGCCACTCTCCGAAGATCGCTCCGGGGAGCGGGGCCAGCTCTTGCCCCCGGGGGTGCTGGAGGAGGGCGAGGGGAACCGCCGGCTGGGCCCCCTCCGGCCGGGGCCGAAGCAGCAGCTTCTCCAGGCAGCCGGCCATCCCCCGGGGCTGCCCCGGGATGATGGCGAGGCCCGGCGCTGGAGGGCCATGGGGTGCAGAGCGAGGCACCGACGGCCAGCCTTTGTGCGGGAGTGGCCGCCGCAGCCCTGGGAAAGGGATGTGGGGGTGGGGGCGTCCCTCAGCGCTCCTCACCACTCTCCACGCGGGGGCGGAGGGCCCCCCGATCCCGGCTCCCGGAGGAAGGGTCCTCCCGCGCCGTCGCCTCCTCCTTCCGGGCGGGGGTCGCCGGCGGCGCCCATCGAAAACTCTTGCCAGAAAGTTTCCGCATCTCGGTCACGTGTGGCCAGTCGAGCGCTGCCGCCGCTGAAGCCTCGCCGCCCGCACCCGGGCCGCCGCCGCCTGGCGGGGCCGCGCTCAGTCCTTGTCCCCGCGGGGGCGGCTCTCCTTCTCTGCTGGCGGGCGGCTCCTGGGCAGCCGGTGAAGAGCAGCAAGTGGCTCGCCTGCCAGGGGTGCCCGACTACGCCTCCCGCTCCGGCACCGGTGGCTGCTCGCCGGGGTGGCCGCGTCGGGCCTCGGCGTTAGGGCTCCCGCGGGCCTCGCCGTCGAAGCGCTGCAACAGCTGGCGCACGGAGTGCGAGAGGCTCTGCCAGGCCCGGCCGGCCGGCACAGCGGCGGCGCGGAAGGAAACCGTGCGGCCGGGGGAGCGCCGCTGCCGCCCGACGGGCTCCTCCGGGAATGGGGATGGGGTGTGGGGCGGCGGTGGCCCGGCGCCGGGAAGCTGAGCCTGGCCCAGGCTGCCGTCGTGGCCGCGCCCGCCCCCCTCCGCCGTGATCCACCTCTCCAGGTGATGGAAGGAGAGGCTCCTCGTGGCCGGGCCGCTCGCCCCGGCCTCGCCCTCCACCACGGCCAGCACCGGTGCCTCAGCTGCCCTACACCGCTGGCTGGGGCCCGTCGCCGGCCGCCATCCGCCGTGGCTCGGTTGCAGCCGGGCTGGAGAAGGGGCGGGAAGGGGGCGATCGGGCATCCGGGGACCCCCCCCCCCGGGCAGAAGAGGAGGAGGAGGAGGAGGGAAGGGGGTTTGGGTCGCGTCCTCATTACCCCCAGGATTTTCATTTTTACCCCATTTGGGGTAATTTATCCCTGTTTCCCGACCACTGAGCTATGGAATCAACAGATATTTAAGCAGCAGCTTAAATTTAAGCAGCCAGCTATCAGGGATACTTCAGCTGTGGATTTCCTGCACTGGCAGCGGGCTAGACTCGATGCGATCCATGGGGTCCCTCTTAGCTCTGCAGTTCTATGAATCTGTGAAAACACTAGTACTCTGTTCAAGCATTATTCACCGTGCTTTATCCAATACACAAACAAGAGCAGATTTTCTAGGGTTCTTGTATAGAGCCTCTATGCAAGAGGAACCTTTCTGCAGGGTGATCACTTTACATGTGAAGTAAGAAGAATGATTGTGGAAAGTCAAAGAAAAATGTTAGTAGTTTGTTTTGTAAAAAGCCATAGAAACAGACATTTAATGCGTTAACAATCTTGTTGATTTGTATCAGTTTGCATATGCTAACCCTTTAATGGTTTTCATTTTACTTTGTAGAGGTTGGTTCTGGGGTTATGAAGAAACACGGGGCCTTAAGTTGACTTGTTTGTCTGTCCAAGGCTCGACCTCTGTCATAGCTCCTCTGCTTTTGAACATCTCTGCTCGGTGAGACATGCTATTAATTTTTACTTCGTTGCTTGCAAATTTGCTTTTAACAGAGAATAAATGAAACCTTAAGTCCTCTTTCTCACTGTAGCACTCACTAATATCAGATTTTTCTATCTTGGTCCGAAGCACTTAACAATATCAAAAAAGGAGTCTGGAAGTTGAGTCATGGCAACTGGACTTCCTTTTAGGTTGAATAGAAAAGAAGTCCAGGTGCCATGATTCAACTTCCAGATAACCTCACCTGGATGACTGACAGTCTTCACAGATATATCAAAAAAGGAGATGTGGAAACAGAATTGAAACTTATTAACCCTCTTGTTTGATCGTGAAAACATTTTATATTCTGCAGTGGAAGCAATTTCACTGTATCTGTTTGTTGGTCCCACTTCTAGTTTCAGACTATGTCAGTTGCAGAGGGTGTCATGAGAAATAAGAGTTTTGACTGGTCTAAGAAACACCATTTCCTCCCAAAGCGTATCATACTACTACAAAAATACTTGTCACAGGCTCTTAGAATAAGTAATTTTCTGATGATTGTAAACTAAAAAATACACCTATGAAGGATGCTAAGGGGGTTGTGGACAGTTGTATGTTTTAACTTGCATCTCTTATTGTTCCTGGCTGAGGCTGGTCAGAGTTGAAGTCCAGCAACATCTGGAGGGCCATGGGTAGCCTGTGCCATTGAAATAGGTGCTACTGAAATAAGTGATTACATTTTGGGTAGGATCTTGTGAAACATCACAGGATGCTCCCAATGGACAGGAGATGCAGATTTTTGCTGATAGGCCCCTGCTGACCTCTATGTTCTCATCCCAAAGCTATTCTGAAAGGTCAGTGAAATAGAGGAATCTATACAATCACGTCTTCTCCCACTGTGGAGAGCCTCAAGTAGGCCTTATTCTCTTCCACAACTGGAAAAGACAATTCTGGATCCAAGCTGTTGTATTTTAAGTTCATATTTAGAATTTTTTCACATTTACTTCTTACTGGAAATGTGTTCTTGAACAAAACTAACACTGTTCATTATTTGATTTATTTAGAAGTTCTGTATTGTACCTTTGGATTGTAAGTTCTTTCAAGGTGGTTTAAAACATAGACATAAAATATGTGTAATTCAGTAAGAGCATTGCCATTGTCACAATAAAAAGTGAAAGTACTGAGATTGAACAAACCAGCAGTAAACCAATTGCAGTTGAGTGCAATCTTAAAATAAAAGTCTGCAGAAATATGAATAGGACATTGGCTTACCTCTGTGAGAGTCTGTTCTGATCTGTGGAGAAGACATCCAGGAATGAGTTAATCCCTGTCTTGGCCCAGTCCAGGCAGGAGGAGTAAACTTAGAAATGCTTAACAATTATGCCCCACAAGCCTTTTCCAGTTTTCCTTCCCCAGCCTTAGGCAAAGCAAGGAGGAACTTTATAAGAAAGTTTGTAAAAAAAAAAAAAACCCCAGTAAAAGGTACAATAGATTAAGGCAGAGATGAAGTCAGCCACTGGTTGGTGGGTCTGGATTTCTCCTCTGCAGACCAGAATGGACCTTCACAGAGGTAAGCCAGTGCCCCATTCTATGTCTGTTGAAAGGGATCATCCAGGAATGGTATCTACCTAAGCAAGTTCCAGGTCTATAGAGAGGGAGGTGTCTGACTCTTCAATCAGAAACTATTTCCTGAAGCACACGTTTCCCAAAGGCAGGTGTTGCTGAAGCATATACAGTGGTGCCTCGCTAGACGATTGCCTCGCAGGACGAGGAATCCGCTAGACGATGGCTTTTTGCGATTGCTAATGCGCTTCGCAAAACGATGTTTCCCTATGGGCGATTTTCGCTAGACGACGAGGTTTCCCCATTGGAATGCATTGACTAGCGGTCAATAGCTGTCAGTGCATTCCAACGGGGACCCGCGCTCGCTAGACGATGTTTCCCTATGGGCGATTTTCGCTAGATGACGACTTTTCCGTTGGAACGCATTGAAGAGATTTCAATGCATTCCAATGGGGAAACGTGCTTCGCTAGACGATGTTTTCGCAAGACAGCGATTTCCGCGGAACGGATTAACATCGTCTAGCGAGGCACCACTGTATGTCAATCTCATAGTGTCTTATGAACGTGGAAGAGTGAGTCCAAGTAGCCACTCTGCAAATCCACAAAAGCTGCAGAAGTAGTAGTAGAACCCTTGAGGAATGGGGAGTGATGTGGCCAGGCTTAGGGAAGTGAGAGACCTCATATGCTAGAAATATGCAAGTCTTAATCCACTTGGTGAAAACAGAAAGGAGGATATTGTTTCCCAAAGAAGTGGGAAGGAAGGAGACAAAGAGAGATGTATTAATGTTGAGCCTGTGCCACTCCTTATCCAAGGGGTGACTTGGGTTGGGCCAGAAGGAAGGAAATAGAGTCTTCTGAGATATATAGAAGACAATGTTAGATTTAGGAATGAAGAAAGGGATGTTAGAGTGTCAGGATTAAAGAAACAGAAGTGTTTATCAATAAATAGGAAAGTGAGTTCAGAAGGGAAAGCGTCCTTTAAGGGAAAGAGGTTGAAGAGAGGCAGAACGTAAGGGTTCAAAAGATGGGGTTAGTGAGGACCTTGAGAACCACTTGGAGTCTGAAGAAAAATTGTGTATATTATGCATGCCACTCAGAGAAACGTCTTCGCATGTGGATGAGCAGATAGTGGTTTCCTACCTTCTCTTGTCAAAAGAGGAGCAAGGGATGATACTTGTCTGTGCAGTGTACTAGAATGAAGATCTGAATTCAAGCCATTCTAAAGGAACTTCAATAACTCTGTGATATCTGCTGTAGAGTGTGAGCAGCAGAGGACTGCTTACAAGTAGTTTCATATATCCGCAATGCGGAGGATCTGCACAATGCCAGAAGAGTAGATGTTACATTTTCAAACTGCCCCATGTTCTGAAACTGGGTCTTCTCAATGTTCATGCAGCTAGTTTGAGCCAGGTTGGATTTGGATGAAGAAGAGATTCCTGGCTGAGTAGGTTGGGAGTGGCTGGGAGAAACCATGGTTCTTCTGTGGAGAGCTAGAGAAGCCATGGAAAGCTTCTAAGACCAGTCAGAAGCCACCAAAACGTCTGTGGCCTGTTCCAGCCTAATGTTCTGGAGCACTTTCAGTAACAATTGTTGGTGGAAAGGCATAATGTTGACCTGGAGGCAATGCATTGTGTAAAATCTAAAAAAGAAGTTTGGCATTTTTTGGAGTGCAAACAGGTCTATTAAACATGCCCCAAATTGGTCCTGAATCTGAACACCAAAGTGCTCAGACTCCACTCTCCTGGGTCAACTGTGTGTCTGCTCAGAAAGTCTGCTTTGGTGTTGTTGGTTCTCTCAATGGTTCTCTCAATGGCAGAGAAAGAGAACCATTGCCTTCCTGTGAATGGAAGAGAATCTTGATCCTCCTTGCTTGTTTAAGAAGGCCTTGACTGCAATACTGTCTGTTATGATCAGGATGTGTTGCTGTTGGAGATGCTGGAAATGAACCAGAACTCGTCGAATGGAGTGAAGCTCCAGCCAATTTATTTATAGGTCTTCTCAGATTTTGACCAGGTTCCTTGGGCTAAGACAGTGGCTCCTCAGCTTGAAAGGCTGGCATCTGTAGTTAACACTATTCTCCAAGGCTCTCCCTTGCAGAGATTGACATGTCCCCTATGGGAAGGAGATGGAAAAGCACTTTCCACCTTAATTGGAGAGGAAGGTAGGGAAGGAGAAGGTGCTTGAGTAGAAGACTGGCATGCTACCTTTTTTTCTTTCTTTCAGATTTTGCTGCTGGAACAGTAACTATAAGAGAGCATATATGATTTCAAGCTTTCTTAAAAGGAGATTGACAGGCTAGCGGTTTACCCCGAATCTTCCTAAGAACTGCAGCTTTTCTATTTAAAGAATGTTCATGAAACATTGCTAGAGGCACACAAAGCTGGAAATAAGTCAATTCAAAATGACTGCTGCTGTCAGCCTGCCTTATGAACTGTGGGGATATCTGCTGCAGAGATTTAATGGAGGAGCATCTAGAAATGGTGGCCTTTTTTCATTTTAAAATAGTCGCCACTCTGTTTTTGGTAAGAAATAGCTTCAGTCTATCCCTAGGGTCTTGAAAACCTCCGTGCTGCTGCTGATCCATGTCCTCTGAGCCCGTGGCTTCATACCTTCCTCACTGCCTGGTACCAAAGAAATTCAGGGTTGAGCCTGAGTCATAAGATATAGCTTCAAGCCCTTCCTCCTTGCTGATGCAGAAGAGGTTTGGGGCTAAGCCTGAGGTCTAAGACTCCTCTCCACAGGAATTTGAATCACTTTCCCCTTTTGATGCCTCTGCTGCATCTACTGGGATTAGGTCATTTTTTTCATCTCTGCCTATACTCACTGAGGTGGTGGTGGGTGACTACAAACTACACAAAACCTAAGGGCGGAATATTGCAGGGACAGCATGGTAATCCAGAGAGCGAAGCACCTGCTGTTCGCACCTCATAGAGCTGGGTGTGGTGCCACATGGACATGCTTAATGGATGAAGATTTTGAGGAGAACTTGCCAGATTTACTCGTTGAGACAGAAAGAAAGAAAACTAACAGCAAAGAAAGGCTGGAAGGTTTACATAGGGGAAGAGTGAAGACCTTTTTAAAAAAAGAAATAAGTTAAAAAGGAGAAGTCTGAAAGAAAGTAGCTTTATAAAACACCAGAAAGAGGAAGGGATATCATAGGCCAGAAAGTGGAGAGAGCAAAAAATGAGACCTGTTCCAGCTAAAGGCAGGAGAGGAAAACTTTGAGCTTGTGGAGCATGCTCTTCAAAGTTCATTCCTTCTGTGTGGAATGGGCCGAGAAAGGGGTTAACCCATTCCTGAATGGCTCTTCCTGTAGACCACAATGTCTCACTCATTTTCCTGAAGATGATAATCGGGGAGACAGTCAGATTTCCTGAAGAAATTTCCACAGACTTGGGATTACTACTAGCAAGGCCTTGTTCAACATCGCTGCTAACCATGCATTTGAAAAATAAGGCATCTCATGATTGTAAAAATGAAACAAATTATAGTTGGCAAAGGTGGTTCTTGAAATAGTCTGTTGCTAAACTATTTATGGATTTATAGACATCCGTAAGCACTTTAAATTGTACCCAAAACAAATTTCATGCCACCATAATTCAGTAACAGTACAATAAAACATTTCTTGAAATGTATCCTGGCAATAACCTGGCTGCAAAATTTGCAGTAACAGAAGTTTCTGTTATAGGAACAACATGCCACAGTAGTAGAACCTGGGTGTTATCCATTCATGTGTGACCCCCAAAATAGAGTTGGCTCAGCTAAAGGTGATTTTATCGCAAAGTGTTGGTTAAGTGTACGACAGACCATCAAAGACTTATCCTTGCTATCCTTATCCTCTGTTAGATTCCACAGTTGTCCCTAGTTTGTGGTTGGTCAATCTTGCTGTTTCTCTTCCTCCATTCACAGCCATCTCCCCATTTATTTAATCACTTCCAGGTTCTTAGAGAACTGTATAACAGTTACTTGTTATAAAAGCATCCACAACAAACCATTTAGTATTAAATATTAATATTTGGGTCCACTGCATTTATGTAGTCTGTGAAGGCCTGTACTTCCTGAATCTTGATCTTCATCCATGTGTCATCCACATACCTGAACCAATGGGTTGGAGTCGTCCCCTGGAAGATGTTTAGTGCCTTCTTTTCTACTTCTTCCATGTATAAGTTGGTAACAATGGGCAACACCAGGGAACCCATGGCACAGCCATGTTTCTGTCTGTAAAAGTCACCTCTGTAAGTGAAGTAAGTGGTTCTCAGACACAGGTCCACGAGCAGGTATATCTGGTCCAGGTTGAGGCTGCTTCTGGTGAAGAGGGTGTTGTCTTCTTTTAGTCTCCTTTTTACAGTTGTTAGGGCATCAGGGGTGAGAATACTGATGAAGCGGGATGTGACATCAAAGGATGCCACGGTTTCGTCAGTATTTAGTTTCAGTTCCCTGACCTTGGACGCAAACTCCTCTGAATTGTGAATGTGGTGGTCCAAGTGTCCAACCAATGGTGCTAAGATGGTGGCCAGGTATTTAGCAATGTTGTATGTTACTGAGTTTATGCTGCTCTAAATGTTGGTGGGGTCCCTCTTCAGTTTTTCATATGTGTGTTGGTCTTCCAAAAGTGAGCTTACTTTTCTATGGTAATCTGTAGTGTTGATGACAGTGCATCCACAGGCAGTATGGTGATGATCTCATCCCTGCTGAGAGATGTCAGAACACTTCTTTCCTGTCTGGTGAGGTTGGATTCCCAGTTGAGCTCTGGGAAGTGTTGCAGAAACTTTCATCCAGAGCTGATCAGTTTCTGACACTGGTAGATTGTTCTGGATAGCCAACTCTGTGGTTGTAATGAAGTCCACAACCAGAATCTGTTTGGGTGTGATGGCAAAATTTAGGCCTTTGGCTAAGACCTCCCTCTCTGACCGAGCGAGTTCCTTGTCTGAGAGATTTTTCACTCATTTGACCTTTATGTCCTCCGCTGTGGTCCCATTGTCATCCTTCTTGTTGAGTTCCCCTGCTGACTGTTTTCGGAAGATAAGGGAATTTCTTGGTTTGCCTCTCTTTGCCTTTGAAGTGCTGGGCTAGTTGTGCTTTGTGGACAAAATCTAGGACTGCATCCAGTGTTGGTTTGGGTAGCGTGGAAAATAGTTTTTGGTGAAGGCGGTCTACTCTGTGTTTCAAAGTGTCTATGGTGAAGTGGACCTGTCTGATCCTTTCATTAAGCAGCTGTTCTTGTGCCTTCTGAAGGATCTTGTTCCCTCGTTGGCTTCTTACAGTAGAATGCAGGTGTAGGCTTGTCGGGGTGAAGTTCTGTTGTCTGCATCTCAGGTTGAAGCGCAAGTGGTTCCTGTAGTCTGCCACTTTTCTTGCTGTCCTTTCATATTCTCGCACTAATTCAGGGTACCTGCCCCAAAATGTGTAGCAATATATCTGAAGATTCTCAGTCATCCAGGTGTGGTTATTTGGACGTTGAGTCATGGCAACTGGACTTCTTCCTTGTTAGGTTGAAACTACTTGGATGAGTAGTGAAACGTTTCAACCTAACAAGAAAGAAGTCCAGTTGCCATGACTCAACTTCCAGATAACCACAACCTGGATGACTGAGAATCTTCACAGATATAACATAAACCAAGATTCAATAATAAACAACAACCAAGACATTAAACAAAAAGCAGACAAAGCCCCAACTTAAATTGTTTCTATAATAAGATAACATGAGCTTTAATGGAATGGAGCAAAGGTTTAGGAGCAATCATGCTAACCACCTGGCTCATTTCACCACTGCTGACACAAACCAGATAGGCCCTGCAGTTGTGGTAGCCAAAAACTTCTCCAGAGCACTCAGGTATCCCACTGGATCTATCAGCCTCATAACGTCATAATGGATTTTCCACACCAGTGGATTGGAATCATTGTGAATCTAAACTTGATCCAAATCATGTTATCACTATAATCCCACAAATAGCTCAAATTGGCCTTACACGATGGATGGAATTAGAAGTTGAGACATAATCATTTTGTCACATACACCATGAATAAGAGTTGAGGGAGTCTAATATTGAAGCCCCTTAGCACAACCAACAACTCTTCCCAACTTATCTTCTTTGACCCAAGCAGTGAACCTGTGGGACAGCAGGGATCCCCATTTGGTCACAGATATTAGTCAACAAAAATCTGAATTTTTCAAAGCCTTTTTGCTGCTATGAGAGAGGAGAGGCACAAAGATACTCAGTTGACACTGCCAGCACCAGAGCAGATGCTCCATCAGCTGTTCATCACAACAGTTGCATATAATGGCCTCTGTAACCAGCCACAACTGAGGCCTGTCATCTGTTAAAACATATTTCCAGTAGCGTGTCTCTCAAGTGATTAACCACACCAGACTTGGTGGTTAAAGAGTGAAAATTACTTAGGAACATTAGACTGGGAACATTTGATCTCGAGTTTTTCTTCAGCTAAACCAGAGGTCCCCAACCCCCGGTTCATGGCCTGAGCCGGACCGGGCTGTGGAGACGGACCTCCCCCCCGCACAGCCCCTTTGCACATGTGCCCGTGTGAGCACTCCCCCACCCCTTCGTGCATGCGCACGAGTGCCCCTGAGCGCCGCCCCACCCTTTGCGCATGTGCACGAGCGCACGCATGCCCGCATGAGCGCCGCACTGCCCTTCACGCATGCGCACGAGCGCCCTTCGTGCACGAGCACGGGGAGTGCCCCACCTTCCCCAACCGGTTCGCAGGGTTAAAAAGGTTGGGGACCACTGAGACAACCAATTAAGATAATTCATACCCACAAGTTCCTTATCTTTCTCCCTAAGTTTAACATTTGCTTAATTCTATATTCCCTCTTTTCACCAAAACTCTTATATTTTAATTTTTCCTTTTTCTCCCATTACTCCAGCCCCCTCCTCCTTCGGGCTCCAGGATAGAATGACTATATGCACCACCCAGCCAATCAGATTGCTACCCTGTTAACAAGCGGATTGGCCAGAGTTCCTTTCACAGCCTCTGTGATGGGGGAAGGGCAACCTAGTCAGTGAAAACACCAGCAGGTAGAGATGTTTCTTTGTCTTGCCTTCTACTAATAGTGATTTCGAAATGAGAAGCGTGATTAATTAATGTATTTGAGTCCTTAAGTAGCAACCTGATTTTTTGGGCTATTTCTTAGTAGGTTTGTCTAACAGACAGCCAAGCACATCAGAAATACACTTTGCAGTATCTGATTAGTATTATTTTGGTTTAAGAAAACAAACCATGATTATAATCTAAAACAGTTTTTTCTGCTATGTTTCCCATCCCTAGATGTTCCTGCCCTCTTATTAAAACTAAGTATAGTTTTTCAAGTTTTGGATATAATTACTTAGGATACGACTACATTGACAAATAATGCTAAAATAATAATAATACCATGTGTGACGTTCGCCCTCGTGGCCCCTGCTTGTTTACCCAAACACAGAGCTCACAAGGTACCTCAGCACGCCCTCTGATACGCTGCCACCAGTTGATCTCTTTTATCAACCTAGTTTACTTAGAAAAGACGAAGGTCCATCCAGTACTGACTTTCCAACAAAACAGGTTTATTAATTACAGATGGTTTCTGGAATAATTCATAAGCACATTCTTCAAGATTCCTCAATCATCAACATTAACCTTCTCTATTAATGATCACAGGTTACACTCTAACTAATCACTCCTCACACCCCCAAACTATCCTTCTCTCATTGATTCCAGACTCCGACTCTCTCTGACTGACTCTAACTCCTCTCAGGCTCCGCCTTTTAACATCTCTTTCGGCCCCACCTCTTAACCACATTAACATATAACATGAATAATGTATGACTTACAACGCATAACTTAGGGTGAACGCTACACCATGTTTCCCTGAAAATAAGATATGGTCTTCTATTAATGTTTGCTTCAAAAATGCATTAGGGCTTATTTTCAGGGGATGTTTTATTTTACAGTCGTGTCATGTTCTTCTGGTTGCTGCACAATGGTGGAGGGCGGGGTTTCACTTAACTGGGGCTTATTTTTGGGGTAGGGTTTATATTACGAGCATCCTGAAAAACCATACTAGGGCTTATTTTCAGGTTAGGTCTTATTTTCGGGGAGACAGGGTAAAATAAAATAATAAAATAATGCTGTGATCTTTGTGTGTGTGTGTGTTTTTTTGTTTTTTGTTTTAACCTGAAGATAACAGGATTTATTAAGTGGCTAAACACATCAAAGTAACCAAACTTTAATGAACAGCTAAACTTCATGAAACAATTTTCTTAAAATTCACGGATGTGCCAGATTCTTTTCCTAATCACAGCTGCATGCTTTCTTTCCTTCTCCCTCCCTCTTTCTTTCTGTTTTTTAAAATAAATATTTTTATTGTATTTTTTCTACGTTTCTATCCGTTGCAACGAGAGTGATTTATTACAATATATTACATTCAATTCATCTTGTCTTGTACTCTCTAACATAATATTAATCTAATCTATTCTACTTAAATCGGTGTAGATTTCATCCAGGTATAAAGAGGTTCCTGTTTATTATTATCCGTTCTATCATTTAGTGTATCTGTCAAAATATCCATTTCTGCTAGTTCCAAAATCTTCTCAATAAATTCCTTCTTTGTCGGCACCTTTGTAGTCTTCCACTTACTGGCATATACAATTCTAGCTGCAATTATCAGGTGTAAAGTCAGGTAAGTCTTGGGTTTTTTTAGTGTAGCTGGTAATATATTCAATAAGAAGATTTCTGGTGTTAAAGCAATTTTAACCCCTAAAATTTTCTCTACCATTTCATGAATCATTTTCCAAAAGTCCTTGGCCTTACTGCACATCCACCACATATGAAAGAAGCGCCCTACTTTCTCTTCACATTTCCAACACTTATTAGAAACATTTTTATAAATTTTTGTTAATTTCTCTGGTGTTATGTACCATCTGTAAAACATTTTGTATATATTTTCTTTTAGATTTATAGATTTAGTAATTTTAATATTTTGTTCCCAAATTTGTGACCAGGCACTTAGTTCAATATTATGACCTACATTTTGAGCTGATTTTACCACACAATCCTTCACAATTTCATCTTCAATTTTTGCTCCATCAAAGTATTATATAAACCTTTAATCAATTTTTCCTCTGAGTCCAGCAACCCCTTATCCAAAGGTATTTTGTCTTTCTGAAACCCTGTAGCTTTATCTTTTACATATCTTGATTTCAACAAGTTTATTGCTGTGATCTTTGTTAAAAGATTTGAAAAGAACTCCCTTGATGTGGCTTTATATAGTGAGTGATTAACATGTTCTGAAAGAGGAAGAAATAGCTTTCTGATTTAATTAAGGGGTAGAGAGTTTTACAAGCTAGCTTCTCTGAGAAAATCTTGCCAGTGTAGATGAATATCTCAAGAACTAGCTGAGGTTAACCTGGGCAGAATACCAACTGGTGAAATTAATAAAAGTTATTTTAGATCTGGCAGGGCAATTGGAATGCTGATAAAGAAGTAAAGGGAAGAACCGGAAGTGAAATCTTTTTGAACTTTATTGCCAGGCAACAAGGCTACTTGGTGTTGTTCATTGAAAAGCAGATTCAACAAAATCTGAGAACACTTTTACATATATGACTAATAAAAATAAAGTTGTTTAACCCCCCCTTTTTTAGAAGAACTATTTGCATTACCTCTCTCTCTCTGAGTGAATGTGTGATTAGATTATTTTTTGATGCCCAGATCCAATATAAAGAAATGTGAAGAGCCCAAGTGGAAGTGAATACACCCTTCAGATCAAAATTTATCTAGATTTCAAAGAGTGAATACTTCTGAGGAACAAAGACCTAATACAACAGAGGTGGATCATAAAACCCATCCTGAGTTTAGTAATTAAAAGGTTGAGATGGTGACTAGAGTCATCCAATCTAAAACAGCTAAGAGTATGATTGGAGTAATTAAAGATGAGATGGGGATAAAATGTAATTTGATGAAGGGGAAATTAGAAAATTTTCAGAATCATTTTCAGAAGTTATATACTGGGGAGAAGCTTCAGAAAAAATTGATGAACTAATTGATGAACTTCACTAATCTTTAGTGAAGAAGAGATAGAAGAAATTATTAATAATTAAAAATACAGAACACTCTGGGAATAGATGGGTAGGGATTGGATGTATTAAGAAAATGTTGATACCTAAATTAAATTAAATTCAATTTTAATAAAATTAAATTCAATTTTAATAAAACAATTGAAGGGGAAGAAATTCCATTTTCTTGGAAGCATTAAATTAATTATATTAACTCCAAAAGCAAAGACCCAACTGATCCTGGAGCTTTACCTGTTTCTTTAATAAATCAAGATGTTAAGATATTTACAGCAGTATCAGCAAAGAGAATGAATACTTTTATTCCTAAATACATTAAAGCAGATCAAAGTTGTTTTATGATAGGGAGACAAATACCAATTTGACTAGGAGAGTTTTAAATGTTATAAATAAAGGCTGAAGGTAGGAATCATTTTGTTAGACATTTTTAAGAGATGGGAAGGCCTGTGAAAAAACCAGAAAAATTGGGAAGAAAAGTTTTTCCCCTGTTTTTCCCCAAAACCTTTTTTGTTTTTTTTTTCTGGAAAACTGGAAAAAAATGGAGTGTGGAATATTTTTCACAATGATAAATAATATATCTATGACATGGTATTCAAACTATGTAACATGAAGACCTTAAATAAAGACTTCTGAGACTTTATGTATTTATCTCTAGAGCTGTAAAATTTATGAAAATTTTCATTTTTTTCCAGAAAAAAAAAAACAGGGAAAAACATTTTTTTTTTGAAAAAATGGATTTAAAAAATTACATCTCTAGTCAGCACTAAATATGATAATAAAAACATTAGGTTTGAGGGAGCAATTTAAAGGTACAATAAATCAATTATATTTAGTGAATATTGGAACAGTCGTAGTAAATAATGGAGTAACAGAGCAGATATCCCTAGGCCGTGGTGCTAGACAAGGATTTTCCCTCTCCCTGGTATTGTTTGCTTTGGTTATAGAATTATTTGCTAATGTTATTAAAGAAGATAGGTTAATTTGTGATACAGGTTTTAAAAATAGAGTAAATTTGCTGCCAATACTTCATTAACAATAAAAAAATCCATTAGTGGTTATGGATATGGTAAACTTATATTTGAAAGAATTTGGAGAAATAATGGGGTTACAGAGAAATGAGCAAATCACGGATTAAGTGGTTCAATTATGATAAAGAGAAAAAAATCATTAGGAGAACATTCAATGTTAATATTCAAAAAGTTACTAAATACTTAAAAGTATGTATATATTCCAAAGAGTTTACAATGTTTGAAAGAAATTTTTTTAAACAAGTTGCAACAAGACATTAAAAATAAATTAGATTAATTTAGGAAGGTTGGGTTTTCATGATTTGGTAGAATAGCAGTATGTAAAATGAAGATTTTTATTATTATTTTTGTTTAGAAAGTTACCAATGAAGGTAACTGAAAAAGAGTTGAACGTTTGGTAAAATATGATTAATAAATATTGTAGTGGAGGTAAAGGAGTAAGAATAAATAAGAATAGATGATATAAAACTCAAAAACTGGGTTAGGTTTTCCTAATTTAAACTTTATTATATAGCTAATTATCTGAGATTAGAGATGGGGATATTTGTATTCGTATACAAATACAAATACCCCCGCACAGGTGGCGATAACAAGGGTCCGGCCCGCTGGGGCAAGACCGTCCACTCACAATTCCGCCGCTGCCGCTGGCTCCGTGATCCTTCCTATCACTCCGGAGCTTGCGATCGGTGAGCCACTCTTCGACCTGGCAGGGAGGCTTGTCGTCCCACCTCCTGCCAGGAGTGGTGAACCGATCGCTAGCTCCGGAGTGATAGGAAGGATCACGGAGCCAGCGGCAGCGGCAGAATTGTGAGTTGATGGTCTGGCCCCAGGGGGCCGGACCCTCCTTATTGCCACCTGTGCGTATACGAATACAAATACTCCCATCTCTAGTTGAGATATATGGCTGATATTAGATACAGAATTAATGGAAGTGTGTTAGACAATATAGGAGCACATTTTGTTTAATTGTATTGTCTAAACATGTTTATGTTGCTAATTTAATTATATAACTTACTTTGGGGGTGCTACTCTTTCTGCAGAGGATGAGGTGCGCAGCTTGAGCATACTCTCGTACCCGGCACTATCAGTGGAATCTCAGATAGCATCTGTGGTTCGTTCCGCCTATTTCTGTTTAAGGTGAATTGCCCAGTTGCGTCCCTACCTTGACACCGGATCCCTCACCACACTGGTTCATGCACTGGTAGTCTTGAGATTAGACTATTGTAATTCTCTCTACTTGGGGCTGCCCTTGGGGCTGTTACGGAAACTCCAGCAGGTCCAGAACTCTGTGACCAGATTGTTGAGTGGGGTAAGGAGATACCAACATGTTTCCTCCACCCTGCCAGCCCTGCACTGGTTACCTGTTCGCTTCTGTGCCAGCTTCAAGGTGATGGTGTTAACCTATAAGGCCCTAAATGGTTTAGGACCTCAACATCTGGCAGAACGCCTCCTTCCAATTAGATCTGCCCGTCTTGTAAGATTTTCTCAGGCTGAGTGATTGAAAGTCCTGACACAAAGAGAGGCCAGAAAAATGACGACCAGAAATCGGGTCTTATCGGTGGTTGCTCCGCAACTATGGAACAGTCTCCCGCCCGAAATTCGCCTGGCCCCTTCATTGGGAACCTTCAAAAGATCATTGAAAATGTGGTTATTTAGAGAGGCCTTCCTGGATCTTGAAACATCCTGATACAATAGTGCTTTTAATAATTAACATTCAACCCTACACCATGCTTTTATTATGTTATTTCTTAGTATAATTTGTTTTAGTAGCTCTTATATTTTGTTTGATCGTTAGATCGTTAGATCTTGGCAGCCAGATGGGTGGTATAAAAATCAAATAAATCAATTAATAAAATAATAAATAAATAAATATAATTGTTTCTGTATTTTTTGTTTGGGTATTTTGTTGTGTAAATTTTAAAATAATTTTAAAAAATTCAATGTGGGAAATGCTCTGGGATTGGGACAGTCTGATTTGCATTATTTTCTCCTGTCTACCTGATGTAAAAGTCAATGAGAATCAGCTCAAGAGTCCCCTTCCTCGATCTGTAGTTTTTTTTCTCCACTGCTGGTACTTCTTTTTTTGGAATCAAATATTTTTGCATCAGTTGGTCATTTGAGCCAATGTGGAGGAGTTTGTTGCCATTGTATTTAAAGCCATTCCAGCCAGCTGCAGGAGCAGTGAGGGAGGCAGAGGGGTGGGGAACTTTGAATTATTTCCCCCGCACATCATATTCAGGGCTGCTTTCTTCTCTCCTCCCTCCCTTAAAGGCTTGCTAACTAGGGCAGCTAGGCAACAACAAAAACAACAACAAAAGTAAAGAATTGATAGAGAGAAGGAAGTTCTGCTCTTACTGGCTTCCTGCAGATTTGAATGGCCAAAGCAGAGTTACCTTAAGCTGGGAACAAGACTGAATTGAAAACGTCCTCCTGTCTCTTTGCTGATTCCTCACTTTTTCCCCCTCTTTGGTCACCTAGCTGTCCTAGCATCAGGACAGCAAATCTTTAAAAAGAAAAGGAAGAAACGGGGAGGGAAGAGGGAAACAAGCAGACCCAAGCACCAAGTGTGGGGAGGAGAGAGAACAGTTAACAGGATGTAAATTAGGCTTGTTTCCTTACCTCTCTCTGCTGACTCCTGTGTGGTTGGCAGAAGCAGAATAGCCCTGGGAAACTCAACTTCACAGATGCAACTTCACAGCAGATCCATTTGCATTTTTCCAGCTGTGTAGTCACACTCTTAGTTGAATATGGGAGCAAAAACATGGTTTCCTCCTTACAGCCATGCTGGAGAAAGAAAGAATATGCATTTGCTGTGGTCTGTTAGGTTTAGATAAAGTTGCTGAAAGTCTTAAGAGCTCCTTTTCCAGCCATAAAAATAAGTGTTTGCTACTTTTTAAATTTGTTGATATGTACCGGTAGTTATTTTGGTGAGCTGCTTTGAGTGTTTGATATTGAGACAGAATATCCTACCGTGTTCCCCCGAAAATAAGACAGGGTCTTATATTAATTTTTGCTCCAAAAATGCATTAGGGCTTATTTTCAGGGGATGTTTTATTTTTTTTCATGTACAACAATCTATGTTTATTCAAATACAGTCATGTCATCTTCTTCTGGTTGCTGCACAATGGTGAAGGTCAGGCTTTCACTTAACTGGGGCTTATTTTTGGGGTAGGGCTTATATTACGAGCATCCTGAAATATCATACTAGGGCTTATTTTCAGGTTAGGTCTTATTTTCGAGGAAACAGGATAGTAAAGAACATTTTAATAGATAAATCTGTACCTAGTGAAAGTCTGCAGTAGACATCCTGTGTAGAACTCCCATTTTCAGTTGAAGACTGTTAACCAGGTTTTGTTGAACTCTAATTCCCATCAGCCCAGGCCAGTGTAGCTAGTGATGAGGGATACTGGGAACTGCAATTCAACAAAACCTGGAAGACTAAAGTACTCCCATCTCTCTTATAGCCCTCTCCAGCAGACCTGCAGATGAGTAAGACACCAAGCTTGCCAGGTTGGGCTGCTTATTCAAGAGTTCTGTTCTTTGCCTTTGTGAACTATGTACCCGATAGAAAGCAGCAGCAAAATGAATTGTGCTATTTACTCTCTACAGCTGTGGCTAGTTCTGCTCCCTTAAGCTCTAGAAATGAAACTAACAATGTATGTTATTCTTGAATGGCAATACATACTGAGCTTTATAATTTTTAATAGGTCAGTAATGCTAGACAGAGCTGAAAATCTTCTACATGACCACTATGGAGGAAAAGATTATTGGGATGTGAGTAAACTATTTTTACTAGATAATTAGTTTTTTGTCCCCTAGGAATTTTATTGTACATTGCATTTTGTGTGGTGCAGATATTATTTCAGATATTATTTCAGCCTTGTGAATATTAAAAATACCTATTCTTAAAACACTACCAAAAAAAGTACTGGGCAAGGTAGGAGAATGCCTGTACCAGCTTTGCTCATGGGAATATATTGGTATTCAAGTTAATCGTCATAATTGTGTGCTGTCAAGTCAATTCTGATCCATGGGGACCCTTTTCAGAGTTTTCTAGGTAGCAGATATCAAAAGTAGTTTACCATTTTCTCCTTCTGGGGTCGCCCTGGAGCTGTGCAGCTTGCTCAAGGCCACACAGGCTTGCTCTACTTGCAGGAAGCCCACTGGGAAATCAAACTCCCAACAATCAATCTCCAGAGCCAGATACGTAAACCACTGAGCTATACAGCCAGCATTTAAATTCATAGGATATTACTTATCATAAAGTGTTTTTCTCACCTTTTGCTTATACAGAATGACAGGAATAGATATCCCACAGTATTTTAAACCAGAACGTGGGTTATTCTAAGAACCTTTTAAACTACTTTAATTGTTCATCCCACACATTTAGTACTGCTAAACAGTTGTGCTGTTTGTTTTAGCTTTTATCTGAATATGTTTTAAGTAGATCCATCCCTCAAGGAAGACCCTTAGATGTTTTGCTTTTTAATAACATGAAGTTGGCTTGATAGCTTGTATCTAAAGTCACAGCCATAATCTGTTAATGTCAGTGTACTTAAATTGATTCTACAACATTTAAGAACACACCAACATTTTAAAAAGATATTAAAATTCATTGCCTTGGATCATAAATTTTTGTTCCATTCACAGAAAGTCTTTCCCATCTGTAGAAGGAAAGTTGTGCTCACATAAGGGTTCATGGGCAGAAAAATATGTGATCTAAGCCAGTGTTTTAAATACCATCTAAATCTATTTGAATTAATGTAATCCATTTGATTAAATTTGTTATTTTTTTAAAAGTCTCATAACTTCTAATAGCGATAAACATTTTGCACTATGCCTCCTCTTCGTCCATAAGCAAGCCTATTGTGCATCTGAGAATTCGGATGCACACTGTAACATGGTGAGAGGGTTTGAATGTGTGAAGGGCAATGCCATTAGGAAGCTAGACTCCATTATGGCTCTTGAGTCCTAGTGGTCAGAGCTGAGACACCAGACTAAGATACATCCACCCTCTTAAAGAATAACAATCTCAGCAGAAGGGAATGATGATGGGAGCAGAGAAACTCCTGATGGGCAGCTACTAGGCAGCAGGAGTAGTGGGAGGTAACACTAGCAGAGGATCCTTCACAGGTAAGGGCAATGACAGTCAAGCTAAATCTTGTTAGTATTGTGCAGAAGAAGACAACCATAAAGTACACATCGATTATTCGACACCCACACAGAACCACATATATAACATTCTGAGTTGTAGGTACTGAAATGATGCAACTTAATTTTACAAAAGCCTTCAGGATGTTCACACACCTTCGTTTCAATACTTAATGCACAAATTTGACTGTTCACATTTGTAACGGCCCCTAAGGCTGGCTATTTGTGGTATTTGTGCTTCAAATTCAGAAGGGATAAGTATATCTTTTACTTTCCTAGTTCTAGTGAATCCACCAGAGGGTGCTGTTGACAACCTGATAAATCTTGAACTAAATTCCAGTGTCTATGTATAATATGTCTGGTCTTGTATGCTATGGGGGAGAGTACTGTATGGCACAACTAGAATACTATTCATTTTGTTAAGTAAAATCAAAGCATAAATACATATTTGCTTGCAGTCTGAGTACTGTGGAAATGAATGTTAAGAAAACACAAGAGTGTGAACGTCAGAAGCAAATAACTAGTTATACATGGAGTTTTCTATATTTTCTATATTTCTACAATAATTCAAGTGAATGAATATTTTTATGCAAGTGTCCAGGAGGAAATTGATCACACACCATGAACAGATGGCTGGTTATTATAGATGACTGAAATGCAAAAGTAGGAAATAAACTAGAACCAAACATTGTTGGAGAATATGGCATAGGAGTCACAAATGAAGCAGGAGAACAACTCACAGAATTCTGTGAAAACAAGCTGTTTATTGTAAGTAGATGCTTCAGGCAACCTAAAAATGACATCACAAAATGGCCAATATAGAAATCAAATAGGCCCTAGATTTTTGTGGCCTGTACAGCCCCAGAGGGCTGCAATGCCCTCACAGGAGGTCTGTGACGGTTTGAAGAAATGTTATGATTTTTTGCAAGAAAGGAAGAAATAAAAGGAAACGTAGAACAAAATCTTAATTTCCCTTACTTGTTTGTGTAAAACTTGGCTTTTCTAATCTACAGCCTCCGTTAAAAACAAACAAAAGTATAAGTCAGTTATGAAAACAACTGTTTGATATTTCTGCAAATGGTGAGAACATGCAAATGAATGACTCTTGACTGGCTGAGAAACAGCACACAACATTTCTTGTTACTGCATGAACAGTCAGAAGCTGTGGGAAGAGAGAGTCGGAGTCAGTCTGTCAGTGTGAGTGAGTGCTCAGATGGACTTCGTCATGTTTCTTCGATTTCTGCTAATAAAACTGGTTGTTGGGTGAAGTAGCTTTTCAATATTGCAGTGAATTTTATATCAATATAGAGTGGATCACTGGCTGAATTTGAAATGTAAAAAGAACTGATGTTGTTGATGAGGGTACATCCTGGTCAAAGCAAAATGAAGCGTCTTCCAGTCATCTTAAAAAGTGTCACCATTAGAGCAAGGAATATCTGTCGATTGGCAGATTGGCACATGTACAGGTCCCAAAGACAAGCAACTACCACAGTGTGTGTTGTGTTACGAGATATTGTCCAATCATAGAAAAGTGAAGTTGGAAGGGTCCTACAAGGCCATCAAGTCCAACCCCCTGCTCAATGCAAGAATACAATCAAAGCATATCTGCCAGCTGATTATCTAAGTTTTTCTTGAATGCTTCCACTGTTGGAGCACTCACCAACTCCCGAGGTAGCTAGTTCCACTGCTGTACTGCTCTAACAGGAAGTTCTTTGTAGTGGACTCTGTGAATGCACACAAATGGGTTTATCCTGCGCCTGCGCAGGACGTTCGGAACTTTCTAGAGCTTAGAAAAAAGCCAGACAATTAGTCTCCCCCCCCCGAGGGTATATAGGCTCCGCCTCCTCCACCTTCCTTAGTTCCTCTTTTTCCGCCGTTAGGGTAGGACGTAGGAACACTAGAGCGTGCTAAGGAAAGTATTCCTTCTATTTACCTTGCAGTTTTCTTCTTTTCTTCTTTTAAGACGCCAGAACTGCCTTCTCATTTAAGTTTTTTCCTCGTTCTGCGTCTTCCCTCTCCCCTTCCCCCCTGGATTCCCCCCTTTTTTTTTATTATTTATTTTTTATGGCCTCTCGGGGCTTCAAACAGTGCTCCGTTTGTTTTCGGAAAATTCCGCTAACGGATCAGCACGATAAGTGCTTATTTTGTTTGGGGGAATCCCACCTTATTCAGGCGTGTGCCGCTTGTAAAAGCTTTTCCAAACAAGCTCTTAAACTGCGGTCTCAACGCCTTCGGGCCTTTCTCTACGAAAGAACCCTCAAGCCTGCTATGGAGGTTCCTCTTACCACCTCCCCGAACCCTCCTCGTGTGGAGACACCTAAAGCAGGCGCCACTGCCTTTGATTCTCCGCAGCCTACCTTGAGTTCTGCGTCTTCTAAGCAGAAGGACTCCTCTAGACCGCCTAAGCCAGCGTCCACCAAGGCTTCCAGGTCGGCTGTACCTTCAAAGAAAAAGAATGACAAAACGAAATCTCAGAAAGTGGCAAAACCACCCAAATCGTCAACTTTGTCTCTTCCTGCGCCTCCTATATTACTCGAGGAGTCTTCTAGAGACGACATTGGGCAATCGGATATGGAGGAGCGGATCATTCCTCCGGCCCAGGCTGCTCACGATATCATGAGCATGTCTCCGTCGTCAGGCCATTTTGCGGCTGAGGTTTTTCCCAGCGCGGCCATTGCCCATACTAGCCCGAGATCTTCCGGGCGGGCTGATACTGACTCGCATTCAGAACAGGAGCTGCCGTCTCGCACTCCTAGAAAGCGGAAGGAGAAGCGTAAGCATACCTCTCCATACCAACCTCAACATCCTGCGGACCAATACCGTCCTCAAATGCCGGCACAGTATGGTCACCCTTTTTTCGGTCCATACCAGCCCTACCCATATCAAGGATACGGTTATCCGCCTGACTTCAGGGGACAGGCTTACCCCTCCTCAGCTTGGTACCCTTCTTCGGTCCCAACTCCTGAGAATCTACAGCAGCAACAGGGGCATGTTCCTACACCCCAAATTGCTACTTCCCGCAAGAGGAAGACACCGATGGCACCTTCTGCGCCTCTAAAACGGTCTAAACGTTCCGCAGGGCGATCTACGGTACAGACTGCGACGATGTACTCTGGTCCAGAGGGCCATGATACAGACCCTTTCTCTCCTTCGGTACACTCTGATGCCGAACCAATACCGAGAGACACGGTACCAATATCGCACCGTCCCTCCTCATTGGTGTCTGAATCGTCCCATGACAATTCTTCAGCTTCTTCGGAATCTGATGTACCTGATGGTGGTGCTCCGAGTACTTCTTCTCAATACCCATTGGAAGACTACTCGTCTTATGCTCAACTTATATTGCGCATGGCTAAGATTTTACACCTAGATGCGCAACTTCCTGAGCAACAAACAGACCTTGTCTTCCACGATATGGAACAGGACAAGTCATCTCCTCCCAGTCTTAGCCTCATTCCAGCACTTCTTGACTTGGTAAAGGCTTCGTGGGATAAGTCGCCTGCGACTCTCCAAATCCCTAGAAAAATCGACCACCATTACAAGACCCACGGTTCCGACTCGGATTTCCTGACCAAGCATCCTATGCCTAATTCTATTGTGGTCGAGGCTACCCAGTATAGATCCCGCAGTAGGTCCTCTGTTACACCTGTCAACAAAGACGGCAGAAAAAATGACGCCCTGGGCAAAAAACTTTATTCCCTTGCGGCTCTACTGATTAAGATTTCGAACTACCAAGCCGCGATGGGTGCTTATCAAAAGCACCTATGGGATAAAATTATCCCCGTTTTACAAAACCTTCCTGAGCCATCCAAGACCGAACTCCTCAACGTCTACGAGGAGGCTAACACCCTTACAAGACAGCAGCGAGTAGCAGCAAAGCATACAGCTGAAATTGCGTCCAAATCCATGCTTACAGCAGTAGCAGTCCGTCGCCATGCCTGGCTCGGAGCGGCTAACATACTGGACGATACAAAGACCAAAATCGAGGATCTTCCCTTTGATGCGGATGGCCTCTTTAATTCCAAAACTGATGATATTATGGAAAACATCCATAAAATGCGGAAGACCGCGAAGTCCTACATACCATACCAACCGTATCGGTATCAGAGACCTACTTACAAAAAACCTGCTTACCAAGCATCTTCCCAGTACCAACCATTTCGGTATGGTAGACAGCAGCAACATGATAGGACCTTCCAGTCATCTCAGTCCAACCCTTCGACTTTCAAGCAGCAACAATACCAAGGACACAAGCAGTCCTTTCGTAAACCTCAGCGCAGGGGTAAGCAATACAACTAACTACTCCTCTTACCGGACTAGACTCTTTCCATTTCTCTCTGAATGGAAACATATTACGACTGACAAATGGGTCCTATCCATTATTGAGAAGGGTTATTCAATAGAATTCTTCCAACTTCCTCCATCGAATATTCCTAAGACCACCCCCTTCTCGGTGGCCCTACAGGAGGAAATTTCATCCCTCCTAAACAAGGGGGCGATTGTCAAGACCCCACATGCTGATCTACATGGGGGTTTCTTCTCACGGTACTTTGCTGTCCCTAAAAAGGATGGAGGTATCAGGCCCATCATGGACCTCAGAGAACTCAATCAGTTTATCATTTACAGGAAGTTTCGAATGTTAACACTCGACTCCATTCTTCCTCTTCTCTCACAGGGAAGTTGGTTCGTCACCATCGACCTCAAAGACGCTTATTTTCACGTCTCCATTCACCCTTCTCATCAACGGTATCTACGGTTCCGGTTCCACCGCACAACCTACCAGTTTGCTGCCCTTCCATTTGGGCTCTCCACGGCCCCTCGGACATTTACCAAGTGCATGGCCCCTGTAGTGGCTCACCTTCGCACCAAGGGAATAAAACTCTTCCCTTATATCGACGATTGGCTCCTGGTAGCATCATCCTACCACGAAGCCGTCGCTGCTACAACTACCACTCTCGCGACCTTAAACAAGCTAGGTCTAGTGATCAATCAGGAAAAATCTCTTTTGGTACCATCCCAGCTGGTCAATTACATAGGAGCAACGCTAGACGCGACCCGAGCACGGGCATTCCTGCCCTATCAAAGAATCCAAAAGATTCGAGACGCAATACGACGGTTTCCACCTCTGGCTACTGTCACCGCTTTCGACGTTCAGCATCTACTGGGCCTCATGTCATCCACGACGGCAGTCGTCCTTCATGCCAAGCTCGAAATGCGTCTGCTCCAGTCCTGGTTCCTGGGCGAGTTCGATCCTTTAACGGACTCCCCACGGAAAAAGTTGCAGGTCCCGTCACATGTAGCGAAACGTCTCATCTGGTGGACGATTCCGCGCAACTTGTCCGAAGGGAAACCCTTCCAACCTCCTTTCCTGTCCATACAGGTCACGACCGACGCAAGCCCTTCTGGCTGGGGCGCCCACTGCCAAGAGCTCAGGATTCACGGCTTATGGACACCGAGAGAAAGGTCTCTCCATATAAACCAGCTCGAATTGCTCGCCATCATGAAGGCTTTTCGAGCCTTTCTTCCGCGTATAAAGGGACAATCTGTGCAGCTTGTCACCGACAATACCACAGCTATGCACTATGTCAACCGACAAGGTGGGACTCGATCCCTACCGCTTCTCCATCTTACCATGCGATTTTGGGACTGGTGCCGTACCCATCGCATTTTTCCACAAGCGATTCATATTGCTTCAGAGGACAACTATCTAGCGGACCACCTCAGCCGGCTCCGTACCAGGACGCACGAATGGTCCCTAGACGAGACGATTTTTCAAGACCTATGCCGACGATGGGGTCAACCCACCATAGACCTCTTTGCATCTCACCGCAACGCCAAATGCCGCAAGTTCTGCTCACGAGCGGGCAGGGACACCGCGTCACTCGGAGACGCTTTCCTCATCCCGTGGTCCGGAGAACTCACTTATCTGTTTCCTCCCATACCAATGCTCCTCAGGACAATAGTCCGGATCATTCAGTACCGAGCGGACGCAATTCTCATCGCTCCGTGGTGGCCGCGGCAACCCTGGTTTGCCCACCTTCAAGGAATAACGGAGGAAATATTCCACTTACCTCTAATACCGTCCTTGCTATCCCAGAACGACGGGGCCCTTCTCCATCCAGATGTCCGATCTCTTCACCTGACGGCGTGGAGGATAACCCCGAATTCCGTGCGATCCTAGACCGCTCTCGAAAGCCGTCGACCTTTCGCCTATACCGTAACAAATGGAAATCTTTTACGAAATTCGTTCAGTCCAAGGGACTCCAATCAGTCCCAGTTACACTCTCAACCTTACTTACCTTCATACTGCATCTGTTCAATCTCGGACTCGCGCACTCCACCATTAAAGTATATATCTCCGCGATCGTTGCTCATCAGCCATCTCACTCTAGCTCCGCCAGACTGTTCTCCCACCTCACGGTTAAAAGATTCCTTAAGGGCCTGCAGAACATCAGGCCGCCCTCTTCACCCATTGTACCTCAATGGTCGCTTCCACTTGTCCTGGATGCGCTTACCAAGCCTCCATTTGAACCCATGGCAACCTGTAATGAGAAATTGCTTTCTCTTAAGACTTCCTTTTTAGTGGCCATAACCTCTGCCAAAAGGGCTAGTGAACTGTCAGCTCTTAGGTCTGACCCTCCATACCTACAAATGCATCCCGATAAGGTTACTCTGTACTTGGATGTCTCATTTCTTCCCAAGGTTGTATCAGACTTCCACTTGAATCAACCGCTGATACTTCCTACATTTTTTCCATCGCCGTCCACTCCAATCGAGCGCAAGCTCCATACTCTGGACGTCAGGCGGGCTATTGCCTTCTACTTGGATAGAACCAAGCAATTCAGACGCTCTTTTCGTCTCTTTGTGTGCTACCATGGACATAACAAGGGTGCTCCTGCATCCTCTCAGACAATATCGAGATGGATCGTGCAATCCATACAAATGGCTTACCAGCTTGCAAACAAACCGGTGCCGGACCAGCTTAAGGCTCACTCCACCAGAGCCATATCTACGTCCACCGCTCTTCATCGCGGTGTTCATATTCAAAACATCTGTAAAGCGGCTACTTGGTCCAATCCTCTGACGTTCGCGAAGCACTACCGCCTCGATGTCAGAGCGAAAAATGATGCTGCCTTTGGAAGGGCGATACTGTCATCCCTGATACCGTGACGGCCCTCCATCCGGTGAGTCAGCTTGCTAATCACCCATTTGTGTGCATTCACAGAGTCCACTACAAAGAAAGTTAGGTTACCTACCTGTAACCATGGTTCTTGTAGTGGTTCTCTGTGAATTCACACATCCCTCCCTTCCTCCCCGCTGTCCGTCACGATAACAGGTCACTATACCTACTCTCTAGTAACGGCGGACATAGGGGAACTAAGGAAGGTGGAGGAGGCGGAGCCTATATACCCTCGGGGGGGGGGAGACTAATTGTCTGGCTTTTTTCTAAGCTCTAGAAAGTTCCGAACGTCCTGCGCAGGCGCAGGATAAACCCATTTGTGTGAATTCACAGAGAACCACTACAAGAACCATGGTTACAGGTAGGTAACCTAACTTTTTTCCTGATATTCAACCAATATCTGGCTTCCTTTAACTTGACCCCATTGTTGCGTGTCCTGAACTCTGGGATGACCGAGAACAGATCTTGCCCCTCCTCTGTATGACAGCCTTTCAAATATTTGAAAAATGCTATCACATCTCCCCTCAGTCTTCCTTTCTCAAGGCTAAACATGCCCAATTATTTCAGCCTTTCCTCAGAAGGCTTGGTTTCCAGCCCCCTGATCATCCTTGTTGCCCTCCTCTGAACTGGTTCCAGTTTGTTAGCATTCTTCTTGAAGTGTGGTGTCCAGAACTGGAGACAATACTCAAGGTGAAGCCTAACCAGTGCTGAATAGAGGGGGACTAGCACCTTGCGGGATTTGGAAACTATATTTCTATTAATGCAGCCTAAAATAGCATTTGCCTTTTTTTAGCCACATCACACTGTTGGTTCATATTTAGCTTGTTATCTATGACAATTCCAAGATCATTCTCGCTTGTAGTTTTGCTGAGCTAGGTATCCCCCATCTTGTAACTGTGAGATTGGTTTCTTTTTCTGAGATGCACTACTTTGCACTTCTCCCTGTTGAATTTCATTCTGTTACTTTCGGCCCAGTGCTCCATCCTATCAAGGTCATTTTGAATTTTGTTTCTGTCTTCTAGGGTATTAGCTATTCTGCCCAATTTTGTATCATCTGCAAATGTGACAAGCACTCCCTACACTCCCTCATCCAAGTCTTTAATAAAAATATTGAAGAGCACCGGGCCCAGGACTGAGCCTTAGGGTACCCCACTTGTTACCTCCTCCCAGTTAGAGAAGGACCCATTAATCATCACCCTCTGAGTACGATTCTGTAGCCAATTGTGTATCCCCCTGACACTTGATCTATCCAGCCCACACCTAGTTAGCTTGCTAAACAGAATATCATGGGGCACTTTGTCAAAAGCTTTGCTGAAGTCAAGATATACTATGTCTACAGCATTCCCTCTGTCTATCAGGGAGGGGGCCAGATCAAAAAACGAGTTCAAATTAGTTTGGCAGGATTTGTTCTTGACAAATCTGTGTTGGCTTCTAGTTATTACTGCATTGTTTTCTAGGTGCTTGTACAATGACCGCTTTACGATCTGTTCCAGAATTTTGCCTGGGATTGATGTTAGACTGACTGGCCTGTAGTTCCCAGGTTCCTCTTTTTTGCCCTTTTTTGAAGATAGGGACAACATTGGCCCTCCAAGCCTCTGGCACCTCCTCTGTTTCCCATGATTTTAAGAAAATAATGGATAGCGGTTCTGAGAGTTCTTCAGCCAGTTCCTTCAGTACTCTTGGATGCAGTTCATCTGGCCATGGAGATTTCAACTCGTTCAAGGTGGTAAGGTATTCCTTGACTATTTGTTTATCTATCCAGCTGCAATCCTGTCCCCCCCCACTTGCACTTCCAATTTGTTTGGAAGTTCATCGTCTGTCTTGTGGGAAAAGACTGAACTAAAATAGGAATTGAGCACCTCTGCCTTTCCTTTGTTATCTGCTGTCATTTTCCCATCTCCATTGCGGAGCTGTGCCACTATGTCTTTTCTTTGTCTTTTCCTACTCACATACCTGAAGAATGCTTTTTATTGCTTTTAGTGTCTCTAGCTAACCTCAGCTCATTCGCAGCTTTTGTCCTCCTAATGCCATCCCTGCATTTCCTTGCTACTTGTCTGTACTCCTCCTTGGTGGCCTGACCTTCTTTCCACTTCCTGTACATGTCTTTTTTGGTTTTTAGGTCCTCCCTGAGCTTTTTGTGAAGCCACACTGGCCTTTTTTTGCTGTCTCCCCCCTTTTTATCTTCTTGGAATTGTTTGTAGTTCTGCCTTTAGATTGTATTTTTTTTAGAAGCTCCCACCCTTCTTGGACTCCTTTTTTTGTTAGGGTCTCCTGTCATGGGACGTTACTTACCCTTGTTCTGAGGTTATTAAAATTAGCTTTTTAAAAATCCAGCAGAAGTGTGCGGCTACACTCTGCTTTTGTTTCCTTTGAAATCAAGAATTTTAGAAGGACATGGTCACTCTCACCTAGAGTTCCCCTTACTGCCACTTCCCCCACCAAGTCATCTCTGTTGGTCAGAATCAAGTCAAGGATAGCAAATCCTCTAGTTTCTTTCTTCACTTTTTGTAGGAGAAAATTATCAGCCACACAAACCAGGAATTTCTTGGAAAGGCCATACTTGGAAAACCCTGCAATTTGTTTTTCAAAAGTTTAATCCGCTTCCTCTCTTTGATCGGGTGGTCGGTAGTAGACTCCAACTACCAAGTTCCCTTTGTTCCCCCCCCCCCCCCCCAGATTGATTCAGATGCTCTCGATGGGACAGCCACTCTCCTCCTCCTGTATTTCTGTGCAGGAATGCGTATTTTTGACATATACTGCAACTCCACCTCCCTTTTTATTCTCTCTGTTCTTTTTGATCCGTTTTTATCCCTCAATTGCTATATTCCAGTCATGGGAGACATCCCACCAAGTTTCAGTTATTCCTATCAAGTCATAGTTACCCTCCTGAATTAAAATTTCCAGTTCTTCTTGTTTGTTTCCCATACTCCTGGCATTTGTATACACACAGCAGAGGTTGTGTGATTTGTGGCCTGTTTGTCTTTGTACATTTTTATGAATATGATTATTATTAGTATGATTATTGTTATGTTTATTATTGTGATTATTATTGTTAATATTATTGTTGCCCTTTTGATCAGTTTGGTCCATTCCTCTTACTGTGTGTAAGGCTTCATCTACCCTTAACTCTGTGCTTGCGTCTCCCTCCCCCTTCCAATTCAGTTTAAAGCCCTCCTGATGAAGTTCTTCATGCTGTGGGCAAACACATTCTTCCCAGTCCTTGTTAGATGCAAGCTGTCTTTTGCTAACAGGCCTTCTTCCAGGAAGCTTAGCCCGTGGTCCCAAAAACCAAATCCCTCTCTTCGACACCACCTTCGTAGCCAGTCATTCACCCAGAGGATCTTCCTTTCTCTTTCGATTCCTCTTCCGAGCACCAATAGGATGGAAGAAAAAACTATCTGGGCCCCAAAGTCCTTGAGTTTCCTTCCCAGAGCTTCAAAGTCAGACATGATTTCTCGGTAGCTCCTCTTGGCTGTGTCGTTTGTTCCCACGTGGACAAGAAGAAACGGATATGTATCTTTAGGTTTTATGAATGATGGCAATCCTTCTATCGCATCCCTTATCCGTCCTCCAGGGAGACAGCATACCTGGCGAGTCTGTGGATCCTCCCAGCAAATTTCGCTCTCAATTCCACATAGCAGGGAATCCCCTACTACAGCTACTCTCCTCTTCTTCTTTTTTTAGGTTGTGGTTTCAGCGACTGTATTCTGCTGCGCTTCAGCCCTACTAATGTCCTCCTATTTTCTGAAAGCGGTTTTGTAGTTCCACCGGGAAAGAGTCTTCTCCTTCTTTTGCTCCTAACTGTGATTCTTTTCCATGGTGGTTCCTCCACTATATTTGTAGTCTCTACAGCATTTTCCTCCACTGCAATGTTTTGGTTCTTCGTAGTGGCCTCTGTGAGTGCACACAAATGAGTTTATTCTGCGCCTGCGCAGGATGTTCGGAAGATTCTAGAGATTAGGAAAAAGAAACAATTTAGTCCCCCCCCAGGGCGCGAGCTCCGCCTCCTCAACCTTCCTTTCAGTTCCTTTTTTTCCGCTGTTAGGATAGGACTTGAGGAACAGTAGAGCGCTAAGGAAAGTAAATCTAGCTTTGGTAGACCGTCTACCTCGTTCTTTTTCCCCCCTAACCTTTTTTCTTTTGCTTATTGATTATTCTTATTTATTTTTCGTAGCGATAGATCTCCATTTTGTCTCTTTCGCTACTTTCCCGCCTTTCCCCCCCCGCCTTTTCCCCGGGATTCCCCCTTCCCTTTTTTATTTTATGGCCCCTCGGGGTTTTAAGAAGTGCTCCGTTTGTCTCCAGAAAATTCCTTTGACTGACAGACACGATTTGTGCTTGTTTTGCCTGGGGGAATCCCACCAGACTCAGTTGTGCGCCGCGTGCAGAAGTTTTTCTAAACAAGCTATTAAGCTAAGACTGCAACGTTTAAGGTCTTTCCTCTACGAAAAGACCCTTAATCCCACAATGGAAGGGCAGCCTATTCCTTCTCCCCCTCCACGATCGGAGGCTGCGAAGTCTGCCCCTAGCCCAGCTGCACAATCTTTGTCTAGCACGACTTCTTTACTTACCAAGTCTAAGAACTCGCAGAAATCAGCCAAGTCAGCCTCCTCTAAGGCTCCTACAAGGTCAACAGAACCTGCAAAAAAGAAAAAAGATAAGGAGAAAATTAAGAAACAAAAGCCTACTATTAAACTGGCTACTACTCCTCTCCTCCCTGCTCCTATGCATCTGGAGGAATCTTCAAGAGAAGGTCTGGGACTTTCGGATAGAGAGGAACGTGCCATTCCTCCGGCTCAAATGCCTCATGCTCTGCTCAGTTTTTCTCGAAGTTCAGGCCATGGTGAGGCTGATGCACCGTCCAGCCCGGCCTTAGCCCATTCTAGCCCTCGATCCTCAGGGCGGGCAGATACCGATGCTGAATCTGAGCAGGAGTCTGCTATATGAACTCCAAAAAAGAGAACGGAGAAACAAAAGCACATTTCTCCATACCAACCGTGGGGCCACGAGGGCCAATATTACCATCCCGAGGGGCCGCCACAATTCGGCTATCCTTATGATCGATACCAGCCATACCCGTACCATGGCTATGCATACCAAGAAGATTACAGGGGTTTTAATTACCCGCCACCACCTTGGCACCCTTCCGCGCCACCTCCGGCGGAAGCCCCTACTCGACACCGAGGGGATGTCCCTACCCCTCAAGCAGAACCATCACGAAATAGATCTGTGCTATCAGAAACCATGGTACCGGCGAAACGCCTTAAGCATAGCACCCGTCGTCCTTCAGTAGACACGACCACGCTTTACTCCGGCCCCCAGGGCCTTGATACCGAGCCTTTCTCGGCGTCCACACATTCGGATGTCGAACCCCACCCTAGAGTTCGCACGAGAAGTTTCCACCGTTCACCTTCGAGAGCTTCCGCTTCTTCCAATAAGGAAGGCTCATCCTCATTGGGGGCATCTGACACTCAACACCCCCAAGAGGATATTACTGACAGCCACCCTATTTCATCTTCAGAAGACTACACTTCTTATGCCCAACTCATACTGCATATGGCGAGGACCTTACAACTCGATGCTCAGTTATCAGCACAGCACAAAAAAGACCTCGTATTCCATGACATGGATCAGGACAGATCACCTCCACTGAGCCTGAGCCTCATCCCCACGCTCCTTACACTCGTTAGAGAGTCATGGGATAAGCTCTGCAAATCTCCAGAAAAATTGAGCACCACTACAAGACGCATGGAACGGATGCAGACTTCTTAGTCAAACATCCAATCCCTAATTCCATTGTGGTCGAGGCCACTCAGTACAAGTCCCGAGGCAAGTCCTTTACAACACCTGTGAACAGAGAGGGACGGAAAATTGACTCCTTGGGGAGAAAACTTTACTCTTTGGCGGCGCTGATGATCAGAATTTCCAACTACCAGGCGGCAATGGGCACCTATCAGAAACATCTGTGGAATAGGATTCTCCTCACACTGCAAGCCCTACCGGAACCATCAAAGACTGAACCTTTGAATATCTATGCAGAGGCCAATACCCTCGCTAAACAACAGAGGGTCGCGGCGAAACATACCGCTGATACCGCTTCCAAAGCCTTGCTAGCTTCGGTAGCAGTCAGACGACATGCTTGGCTCAGGGCGGCTAACATCGTGGACGATACCAAAAATAAGATCGAGGACCTCCCCTTCGATGCCGCAGGGTTGTTTAATTCTAAAACAGATGACATAATGGAAAACATCCACAAGATGAGAAAGACGGCCAAATCTTATGTACCGTACCAACCGTACAAATACCAGAAGCCTTCCTACAAGAGGCCCCCTTACCAGCAGCAGTACCAGTATCAGCCCTTTCGGTACACGAAGCAGCAACCGTATGAGCGGGCTTACCAGCCGCCGCAAACCAGTCCCCTGCAATTCAGGCAACATCAGTACCAAGGCTCTAGACAACCCTTTCATAAATCGCAGCGCAGGGGTAAGCAATTCACATAATTCCTTCAATAGCCCCACAAGACTCTCCCCATTCTTCCCAGAATGGCGAAGGATTACATCTGATAAGTGGGTTCTGGCTATTATTCGAAAAGGATATCTCATAGAATTCTCAGAAATCCCTCCACCAAATTCCATCAGGTCTACCCCTTTCTCGGTACTGTTGCAGGAGGAGATATCATCCCTCCTCAGGAAGGGTGCTATAGCCAGAGTTCCATCTTCTGACATAAGCGAGGGATTTTTCTCCCGTTACTTTGCAGTCCCTAAAAAAGATGGGGGTATTTGACCCATCATGGACCTTAGAGACCTTAATGCCTATTTACATTATAGAAAGTTCCGTATGTTAACGCTTGACTCCATTCTCCGTCTTCAATCCCAGGAGAACTGGTTTGTCACCATCGACCTCAAGGATGCTTATTTTCATATCTCGATCCATCCGTCTCACCAGAAATTCCTCAGATTCAGGGTCCACAATGCGACTTACCAATTTGCGGCTCTCCCCTTCGGGCTTTCAACAGCCCCCAGAACATTTACAAAATGTATGGCTCCCGTGGTAGTGTACCTCCGTACCAGGGGAGTAAAACTCTTCCCATATATCGACGATTGGCTCCTGGTTGCCCAGTCCTACCATGACGCCATCATAGCCACGCGAACCACACTCGATACCTTAGACAAACTCGGCCTGAAGATAAATCGGGAAAAATCCCACTTGGAGCCTTCCCAACTTGTCAATTACATTGTGGCACAACTCAATGCCGTGCAAGCAAAAGCGTTCTTGCCTTCCCAAAGAATCCTAAAAATTCAAAAGGCAGTACAACGGTTCCGGCCTTACAAGCTCGTGACTGCCCATGACGTACAGCACCTTCTTGGTCTCATGTCATCCACGACGTCAGTCGTCCTCCATGCCAGACTGAAGTTGAGGACACTCCAATCCTGGTTCCTCTCTCAATTCGACCCTTCAACGGACAGCCCGCTGAAGACATTACGGGTTCCACCGCACCTGACAGACCAACTCGCTTGGTGGACATCCATCCCCAACCTATCAATGGGCAGACCATTCGAGCCACCTTGCCTCTCTATCCAGATAACTAACAGACGCCAGCCCCTCTGGATGGGGGGCTCATTGCCAAGAACTCCGAATACACGGCTTGTGGACAAAAAGAGAAAAAACATTCCACATAAATCAACTGGAAATGTTGGCCACCATGAAAGCTTTTCAAGCCTTCCTCCCGCGTATCGAAGGGAGAGCAGTCCAGCTAGTAACAGACAATACTACAGCTATGCATTATGTAAACAGACAGGGAGGAACCCGCTCCCTATCCCTCCTTCGTCTAACCATAAAGTTTTGGGAATGGTGCCACGCTCACCACATTTTCCCTCAAGCAATCCATATCTCATCGGAAGACAATTTTCTCTCAGATCGCCTCAGCAGGCTTCCCACCCGTACACACGAGTGGTCCCTAAACGAGACGGTCTTCCAGAACATATGCCTCAGATGGGGACGACCGACAATAGACCTCTTCGCATCCCGTCACAATACCAAGTGCCTCAGGTACTGCTCGAGAGCCGGCATAGACACAGCGTCACTAGGCGACGCGTTCATGACACCCTGGTCCAGAGAACTGACTTACCTGTTCCCTCCGATACCTATGCTACTAAAAACGGTCATCAGAATTATCCAGTACCGCACAGATGCGATACTCATTGCCCCGTGGTGGCCGCGACAACCATGGTTCGCCCACCTCAAGGAGATAACGAAGGAAATGTTTCACCTACCTTCGATACCGACTCTCCTCTCCCAGAATGACGGGTCCATTCTCCATCCGGACATCCGATCTCTCTGCCTGACGGCGTGGAGAATATCCCCGAATTTCGAGCAATCCTAGACCATGCTCGGAAACCATCCACTTCCCGACTCTATCAGAATGGAAATCCTTCGTAAAATTTACTCAGTCCAAGGACTCACACCAATCCCAACCTCCTTTCAAACAATACTTACCTTCATTTTGCATCTGTTTAACTTGGGACTCGCACATTCAACAATCAAAGTATATGTCTCGGCTGTCATGGCCCATCAACCTACCGACTCCCGGTCTGTTAAACTCTTGTCTCATCCCACTGTCAAAAAATTTCTCAAAGGCCTACAAAACATCAGGCCTCCATCACAACGAATTGTACCACAGTGGTCCCTACAACTGGTCTTGGAAGCGCTTACCAAACCGCCATTTGAACCCATGGCCACCTGTAACGAGAAACTACTTTCTCTTAAAACCACCTTTCTCGTCGCAATCACCTCTGCGAGAAGAGCCAGCGAATTGGCTGCTCTAAGATCAGACCCTCCATATTTACAGATGCATCCGGAAAAAGTTACCTTGTACCTAGACATTTCCTTCCTACCCAAGGTGGTATCAGAATTTCATCTAAACCAGCCTATTACACTCCCAACGTTATTCCCTTCTCCGACCATACCGATTGAGCGAAAACTTCACATGCTGGATGTGAGAAGAGCCCTCGCCTTCTACCTTGATAGAACGAGACATTTCAGATGGTCTCATAGACTATTCTTATGTTATCACGGTCCCAACAAGGGTGCTCATGCCTCCTCTCAGACCTTATCGAGATGGAGAGTGCAAACAATCCAGTTGGCATACCAAATTGTAGGCAAGCTGGTACCGGATCATCTAAGGGCACACTCTACCCGAGCGGTTTCTACATCGACCACTCTTCACTGAGGCATACAGATACAAAACATATGTAGAGCAGCTACCTGGTCTAACCCTCTGACATTTGCGAAGCACTACCACCTCGACGTCAGAGCCAAAAATGATGCTGCATTTGGAAGGGCGATACTGTCATCTCTGCTACCGTGACGGCCTTCCATCCGGTGAGTAAGCTTGCTATTCACCCATTTGTGTGCATTCACAGAGGCCACTACGAAGAAAGTTAGGTTACCTACCTGTAACCATGGTTCTTCTAGTGGACCTCTGTGAATTCACACATCCCTCCCTTCCTCCCCTCTGTCTGTCACGTTGCCTTTCTTTTTGGTACCTACTTTGGTAACAGCGGACTTAGGGAACTAAAAGGAAGGTTGAGGAGGCGGAGCTCGCGCCCTGGGGGGGGACTAAATTGTTTCTTTTTCCTAAGCTCTAGAATCTTCTGAACGTCCTGAGCAGGCGCAGAATAAACGCATTTGTGTGAATTCACAGAGGTCCACTAGAAGAACCATGGTTACAGGTAGGTAACCTAACTTTTTCTTCCATCAGCGGTGCCCTCTCTGACAGCTGCTGCTGCTCAAGAGTTCTATCAGATGAAGCCTGCTTTATCTTCCTTTATAGCCTTGAGTGTGGCTCTGACTTTCTCTTCTAACAATGCCACCAGTTTATACTTGTTACATGTATACAGCATTTTGCACTCAGGAACAAAGATGAACATAGCACAAACTTTGCAGGTAACCACAAATGAGTTGTCTCCCCCCTCCATAATCCCTTCTAGCTTTTTTACTTTCAACTGTTTGTTTAGGATACCTGTCCCTCTTGTTTAGTTAATTTAAATGTAGTTGTACGTATACCCAAGGAACCAAAAAAAAATTGTTAGGGGCCTCCCCCAGCAAACTCCCTGTTTGCTCTCCTGTTTGCGAGCTCCCTGGGTCTGCCTTGAGCTTTATTTGTCAGCTGTGTTCTGCCTGGAGTCAGGAATAAAAAGGCCCTCCCAGAACTCACAGCTGCTATTTACAGCCCTCAGCAGTAATCAAGACACTCCCCTTTCTGTTAGGCCAATCACACGGCTCTTCCTGTTAAGGACACACCCCTTCCTGTTCTACTAAGCACACGGCTCTTTAAGTAGAGTACGTGGTGCTTCTGTTTGGGCAATTCCTAGGGGTTACTTCAGGCCCCTTCCTGGTGTTCCTCTAGAGAAAAATCCACTTACCTCTCTGTCTTTGTCTCCTTGGTCTCCTTCCTATCTCTCCCATGGCAAACTCCCTGTTTGCTCTCCTGTTTGCAAGCTCTGGTCGCAAGCTCCCTGGGTCTGCCTTTAGCTTTATTTGTCAGCTGTGCTCTGCCTGGAGTCAGGAATCAAAAAGGATGAGGCCATAAAACCATCAAAATTGTGAAGACATCTCGATACTAAAAATAAAGAACATGCCATGAAGAGCACCATTTTTTTCAAAAGTAACGAGCATGAGTGTCATGATTCCACGTGGCCCCTGATTGTTTCACCAAACTAGCTCACGCTATGTGCCCCTCAGCTGCCACTAGTTGATTTCATCAACAATACCTATTATTAATGATAGATGTCCAGGCCATATGTCATTTTAAAAGAACCAAATAGAAATTATTTATTGATACAGGTGTTGACAGAACAATCAAGGTTGTTAACTCTTAAACAAACGTTCTTCTTTATCCACCCTCAACCACCACTCTCCCACCCAAACTCCAAACCTACACCAAACCCTTCAACTCTCCCTCAAACTCCCTATCTCTAAAACCCTATCTATGTCTATCTAAACTCCTCCTCCTGCTGAGTCTCTTATACCTTGTAACTCCACCCCTCCATCACTCCCATTGGTCTATGCAAATAGCATATGAATATTCATGACCTGGGCGAATGCCACATTCCTCACCCCTTAATAAGTTTGTCTTAGCAGGGGAAACTTAATGGTTTGCCCTCATAAACAAACGAAGGTTTATGAAAGAATACAAATATCAACCTCTTACATTATTTACATCACTAAGGATTTATCACATTACTCTTACATCAACAAAGACATATTAACCTTTTGCATTACTCACATTAATACAAGTTACATTACATTACCTTTGCATTAATAAAGACATATTAACCACTTGCATTACTTACATCAATACAAATTACATTACATTTCCTTTACATTAATAAGGATACTCACCATTATTTTTACCATCACTATACACCTCTCAGTTCATCAACATCCAAGCAACTCTGCATTTTAATGATATTCCATAACTATTACACAAACAACATTTAATACAATATTACCAACTTTTATCCACCCATTAGTCATTTGGCCTTTGAGACAAGGCATCAGCAACCACGTTCTGAGTCCCTTTTACGCTGCAGATCTCAAAGTCAAAGTCTTGCAGGATCAGCGTCCATCTTGCAAGTTTGCTGTTATTGGAATTCATAGTTTGTTGCCACACCAAAGGGTAATGGTCGGTGCAGAGGATGAATTTCCTTCCCCAAATGTAGGGCTTCAGCTTTTGCAACGTCCATACGATAGATAGGCATGCCCTCTCAATGGCAGACAAATATTTCTCACCAAGTTGGGGTCTCCTGCTGATAAGAGTCACTGGGTGTAGACTTCCGCTATCGTCCGCTTGGCCCAGCACAGCTCTCAGTCCCACCTTCGGCACATCGGTGTACACGATGAACTCCGGGTTGAAGTCTGGCGCAACAAGGACAGGTCCTGAAGTCAGACGATTGACAGTCACCTGGCACTCTGACGTCCACTGGATGTCCTCGGCTCGCCTTTTCCAGGTGAAGCCTGCTTTCTTTTTGACTCGTGACTTCACTTTCTCAACTGGGAAAAGGGTAGGCAGTTTCTTCCAGTCCTCCAGAACAGCTATGGCAGCATTCTTCCTTGAAACCTTATTGCTTTTGCCTTTACCCTCACCAATAAACTCAACCACAGTTACTTCTGTCGCAAAGCTCTCCATATGTGGGGGACCACTATCATGGGTTACCTCAAGATTCACAGACAAGTTTCTTTTAAGTGCAGTCTCAAATAATTGGCTTATTTCAGATGTATCGAGATTTTAATCTGGTTCTATTTCTTTAATCTCTGGTTTCTTAGGTAGGGGTTTGCCTTGCAAAATTTTCAGTGCCTTTGCAGCTGCATGTGGAGACTTCCCAGTACTAGTTTCCTCAGCCCTCCAGTGCCACTGCAACAAATCCACAGGTCCTGACCCTGCTAAGTGCAATTCACTCCCCTCTATGGGTCTCAGTGTCACCACTTTGTCCTCAGGACAGAATGCTCTTTCCCGGGCCTTTTCATCACACCAGCCTTTCTTTTCTTGAGCACCCTTTAAGTTTTGCCCTGCTATTTCCAAGGACTTTTGCAGACCTACATGTTGGCAAGGGATCAAGATCCCTGGCAATGGGCATAGCTTAGCCCTCATCTTGTCATCCCCAATACCACTCATTTGGCACGTATCACATATCTGACAATATTGTTTCACTTGCTTCCCCATTCCAGGCCAATAAAAGTTCTGTGCCATTCTTTGCTTGGTGCAAGACATTCCCAGGTGTGTCCCAAATACATCTCTGTGGGCCTTTTCTATAATCTTTTATCTGTATTTAACAGGGACAATTAGCTGTTTGTGGGGTCCTCCCCCCCCCCCCATGAGGTGCCATTAAAACCTCTCTATATAATAAATCTTTTTCCACACAATACCTCTCTGGGTGTTCAGGGGTCAGTGGAATGGGATTCTCATTAAATTTCCCAAAGCAATCACTCAAGGTAACATCTTCCTTCTGCTCATTAATAAAGGAGGAACTACTAGGATTTCTCATTAGCACTAAATCAGCTGGTTTTTTTTTTCATTTCAAAATGCTCATTTAAAGTGAATCTTTCATCAAGAGTTTCAGCACTTCCCTCAGAGGCTTCATTTTGCCTCCCCTGAGAGGGGGAGTGTTTTGATAGTGTTACTATCAAAACACTCTGCACATGCTTGGCTAGATCTAAACCAATCAAACAAGGAGCAGGGATTTGGTCTGACACTGCTACCTTCCATATACCAGACCACCCCCGTTATCTCACTCCTACTTTGGCCATTGGCAGCACCACCACATCTGAGCTAATGCCTTTGAGGGTTATGTTTTGTTCTAACATATTCTCTTCAGGAATGATGTCTGAGTGCCTAGTAATCTGGGAACATGTATCTTTCAGACCCAGATACTTTACGTTGTCAATGAAAATAGGCTCTGCAGAGTTATTCAATAAATTCTGATTGCACTGGATTAGGAAACATTGTATCACTCTCGCTTCTGGAATGTCTGGGCACTCTGCCAAGTCCGTTTCCTTAGTAACCGTGCTGTGGGGGGAAGAAGCCTCAACTTCAACTGCCAATTGCTGTGCCTTATTATGCTGCACACAAAACACCTTCTTAGGCTGACTGGAATTTCCACTTTTATGCTGGTTAAAATCCCTAGTCTTTTGAGTCTCACACTGAGCCCAGAAATGACCTTTCTCTCCACATGCATAACATTGTTTACTGGCCTTGGGTTCAAAATAAAGGGCCTTATTAACTTTTCCCTCAGAACTATTAGATTTCAGGGGACTATGCTCTGGGAATGAGGAGTTCGCCTTAAAATGGCTTCCCTTAGCTTGTGCCTGACTGAGGTAACTTTTGTTTTTCTTCGTGGTCTCTGTGAATGCACACTAATGGGTTAATCTGCGTCTGCGCAGAGCAGCCTCGGAACTTTCTAGCTCGAGCACATGGTGCCGGGACCTCCCACACGCTGGCTATAACTCCTCCCCTGGCACCGAGTGCCTCAGTTCCTTTCTTGCTGCCACTGCAGCAGCTTCGTAGGAACTTCATGTGTTTAAGTCTTTTTTCCCATCTTACCTTTGGACCTCCCTGGCTTCATTTACAGACTGTCGACGATTCTTTTTTGTGAGTTAATCTGAAAGAATAAAATTGGACTGTTAGTGTTTGTTACCAGTTTATGGCGTCGCCAGGCCTCTTTAAGAGGTGCGAGGTTTGCTCCAACAAAATTCCCCTTTAGGATGGTCAATCTCGTTTGTTTGTTTTGTCTGGGGGAGGAGCACCAGCCGGCCCTCTGTACGTTTTGTAAGAACTTCACGAAGCCAGCTTTGAAGTTGAGGCTGCAACGCCTCCGGTCGTTTTTGTGGGAAAGGTCCCTCTCTCCATCTCAGGGCGCCTCTATGGACCCTCCTCAGGCAGAACAGCAGCCTTTGGTTGCAGGGTCCCCCCTGCCTTCTAAAGCTAAAGGTGTTCAGATGGCGGCAAAATCTAAAAACCCCTCGGGCTTGAGATCGACGGCCCCGGTGTTGACACCAAAGCCCTCGGCGTCGATGCCGAAAAAGAAGAAAAAGTCGCTGAAGCTCGCCCGTGAACCTGACATCTCGGCACCGATGCCGGAATTGCTTCTGCAGGATGCCCCGAGGAAGTGAACTCATTAGGCCAGGCATTTGGAGCTGCCAGTACACGCTGAGCCTTATAGATACCCATCGGTCCGGGCGCATGAGTCCGCCCCCTTCCCGAGATGGCATTATTACGACCGGCCGCCGTATGCAGGGGCGGAGGAGTTCGAGCCGGACCTGCGACTTTATTCAAGGGCTTGGAGATAAGATCCATATTATCGGTGTGGTGCTCTGGGCCCCCTAAAGGGCACTTAGCACTCAGTCAGCACTCCAAATCATCTTCACACAGAACCTGTCTGACTCCATCTTACATTTCTCTGACTACATATCCCATCATTATGACACACCACCCTTTAAATTTCAAAAATAGAGGGTCACGTTTGAGCCTACATTTTTGACTAAACAAAAGCTAGGTTACATATTTTGGTATCAATCGGTATCATCGTTACCGCCCTTATTCGCCTTCCCTATCTCCATCTCCTCCTCGGCACTGACGGTTTCAAGATCGTCATGTCGATGCTGAGGGTGATGTCTACCCTCCGCTGATACCGAGAGCCCGCAAGAGGCATTTGCCGCTAGAGAGCAGTCCTGCTATCGAGCCTAAATGGCCATTTCGGCCAACGCTAAATCCACAGGAAGGGCAATTGGACCTAGATTGCTCACGCCCTCGGCTGACCTGCGGGCACGCAATCTACGGAATCGGAGCGATACAGCTGCCTGCCACATACCTTCGGCTGCGGGGCATTACTCTCCCTCGTATGATCAGGAGGCTCTGGACTCGGACTCGGTAGAGTCCCTTGGGGTGGAGGAATCTCCTCCTAATGTGCCTACACTGGCATCAGATGTGGCAGAAAATCACCCCCCTTCGCCGTCAGAGGATTATTCCTCATATTCTCAATTGCGAAGGTGCTGGAGCTCAACGTTGACCAGCCCCCTGTGAAAAAGATTGATAAAGTCTATGAGGATATCACCCAGGACCAGGCTCCACCTCTCAAGCACGGCTTTATTCGATCTTTGTCAGAGCTCATGAGGGAGTCTTGGGTGAAGCCTTCCACCTCTTATCAAATTCCTAGGAGGGTGGAAAACCTCTATAAGACTTCTGGAGAAAATTCTGAATTCCTGCTAAAGCATCCCTTACCGAACTCTTTTGTGGTTGACGCCACGCAGAATAGCGCGAGGAACCGTACAGCTTTATCGCCTAATAAGAAAGGCCGTAAACTGGACATAATTGGCAGAAGGATGTATTCTTTGGCCTCCTTCGTGTTGCGGGTTGCCAATTATTCGGCCACCATGGGGGCCTACCATTGCCACCTATGGAATCAGGCACTACCTATATTGCAGGCGGCACCTGAAGATGTTCGAGCTCAGGGCCTGTCCTTTCACCAGGAGGCCATGGGTTTGACTCGTCAGGAACGCATTGCTGCTCGGCACATCCTGGACGCAGCATCCAAACAACTCGCTACAGCTGTTTCCCTGCGCCTCCATGCCTGGCTGCGCTCAGCAGGCATTTCAGAGGATGCAAGTGCCTCTGTCCAGCACTTGCCTATTAGCCCGACGTCTCTTCACACGGTTCTGCAGTTTCTCCTTCACCTGTTCCAGCAGGGTCTCTCCCACTCGACCTTGAAATTATATATGGCTGCCATAGTAGCCCATCAGCCACCTTCTTAGGCGGCTGCCCTCTTCCGTCACCCGACCTTAAAGCAGTTCTTGCGAGGACTGAGGAATATGCGTCCGGCCTACAAGCCCCTCACACCTCAGTGGTCACTTCAGCTTGTGCTCAATCGGCTCATGAAGCCTCCCTTTGAACCTTTGGCTTCTGCATCGCTACACTTACTTACCTTGAAAACTGCATTCCTCCTGGCAATTACCTCAGCACGAAGAGCAGGGGAGATGGCTGCCTTGAGGGTGGACCCTCAATTCCTCCAGTTTCACTCGGACAAGGTAACCCTGTACCCGGATCTTTCCTTTCTGCCAAAGGTATCGTCTTATTTTCATTTAAATCAGCCAATTGTACTGCTCGCCTTTTTCCCTGCACCCACCTCATCACTGGAGAGAGCACTACACTCCTTAGATGTCAAACGAGCTTTCTCTTATTACGTTCATCGTATGGCCACCTTCCCAACTTCAAAGAGACTCCTGGTGAACTTCCATGGCCCCTCCAGGGGCACACCGGCCTCTTCTCAATCCATTTCCAGATGGATTGTGCAGACCATTCGCCTCACCTACCAGTTAGCTGGGACTCCTCTCCCGGGCACGGTTAAGGCCCACTCAATGAGGGCGGTAGCTTCTTTGGCCACGTTTCTCCATGGAGTGGACATCGTGGATATATGTCAGGCGGCCACATGGGCCACACCGTCCACCTTTGCCTCTCACTACCGCCTCAATCTCAGGGCCAAGGCTGAGGCTGTGGTGGGTCGTGCTGTGCTGGCTTCCGCAATCTTGTGATGTCCCTCCTCCAGGTAAGTGAGCTTGCTAGTCACCCATTAGTGTGCATTCACAGAGACCACGAAGAAGAAAAAAATACTTATTTATTTATTTTATTGGACTTCTACCCCGCCCATCTAGACCAAAGGTCTACTCTTTGGTTAACTCTAAGTTTACTTACCTGTAACTCTGGTTTTTCGAGTGGTCATCTGTGAATTCACACTTCCCGCCCTTCCTCCCCGCTGTCCGTCACGTGTGCTATTGCATGCTGTGCAGCAGTGGACGGTTCTAAGGAACTGAGGCACTCTGTGCTGGGGGCGGAGTTATAGCAAGCGTGTCGGAGGTCCCGGCACCATGTGCTCGAGCTACAAAGTTCCGAGGCTGCTTGCGCAGACACGGATTAACCCATTAGTGTGAATTCACAGATGACCATTCAAAGAACCAGAGTTACAGGTAAGTAACCTCTTTTTTTTACTGGTTTCACTGTCGTCTCACACTTTCCTACCAAATTTTACCTCAGAAAATCGAGGATCTCTGATCCCACTAATAGAATCAGCATATTTAGATGCCTATAGCACATTTTTAGGATCCTTGTCCTTGACCAGATAACGCAATTCACCTGGCAAAATGGAAAAAAATTGTTCTAATCCAATCACATTTTTCATTTGTTCTAAGGAGGTGACGTGTTCCTGCTCCAGCCATTTATTGAGATACTGCATCAAACATGCTCCACGTTGGGCAAAAGACTCCTCAAGTTTCTTTGAAATTGATCTAAATTTCCTTCTGAGGTGCTCTGAATTAATTCCAAATCTGGAATACACCATCTTTCTATAAGCCTCAGAATCTCTAGCTTGTTCCAGAGGCATCTGAGAATAAAGCTCAGCTAACACCCCATTTATTTGTGATCTCAAAATTATCATCCTCTCACCATCTTTTACCTCAAAGTCCCAACAAGCTCTCTCAAATGAAATCAGGAAAGATTCAGAACAATCCCTCTTCCTATATTGAGGAAATTCCTTTAGGTCGGTTTTTGAGAGATTTCCCTCACTGGAATTATTATTATTATTTTGAGCAGCTAATTCCAGTTTCTTCATCTCTATTTGAAATTGTATTTCCTTTTCTCTTAATTCCATTTGTCTATTTTCTTTTTCCAATTCTAATTGGTTTTTCATAGCTGTCTCCCTCAGTTTGAATTCCTGTTCTAGCTTCCATTTTTCAAAATCTTGGGAGCTTTGAATATTTTCTCCCTCTGAGGCAATCAATACAGGTCCCTCAGTTTCTTAATCCCTTTGATTTTGAGGGTTCCCATTTCCCTCAGTACTGTGGAGCTCAGCCTGTGCCTCCATAACTGACTTTTTACTTCTTTTGGGCAGCATAAACAATACAATTTCTTATTAATCTGTACTGGTTCTTTTCCATGACAAAAGCCAAAAGTACAAGCCTTTTTCTCTCTTTCAGTGGCTTTCCTTCTAACTAGGTTGCGCTTCTCTAAGCAGCAGACCTCAGGTACTCCCAAGCTCACAACCCTTGTCACAATATTTCCCTTTCTGGGCAATTTCTGTCTCCAGACACAAGAACAACTTTTGCATAGCTTTTATTATCCCCTCAGATCTATCCTGACCTAGGCTTCCACTCTATCCGCCACTGCTCTTTACCCTCAGAGCTCCAGATTTTGAGCTGGCCACTAGGTCTTGTAAATCCTGAGGTAAAATGGTTTCTCTTGAGTAGGTATTTTCCTTCTCTTAGGATTCCCCAGATCTGGGTCCAGAAGCCCCGAAACTAAGTCTTCCACAAGACTCTAACGGGTGACCACTTCTTACCATAGATCATAACCCCTTTTAGCTATGAATACCTTTAAACTCAGGCCCATTCAACTTTTCACTGGATTGTTTCGTATCCCAGTGCTGTGCCACCAATTTGTCACGATTCCATGTGGCCCCTGATTGTTTCACCAAACTAGGAGCTCACGCTATGTGCCCCTCAGCTGCCACCAGTTGATTTCATCAACAATACCTATTATTAATGATAGATGTCCAGGCCATATGTCATTTTAAAAGAACCAAATAGAAATTGTTTATTGATACAGGTGTTGACAGAACAATCAAGGTTGTTAACTCTTAAACAAACGTTCTTCTTTATCCACCCTCAACCACCACTCTCCCACCCAAACTCCAAACCTACACCAAACCCTTCAACTCTCCCTCAAACTCCCTATCTCTAAAACCCTATCTATGTCTATCTAAACTCCTCCTCCTGCTGAGTCTCTTATACCTTGTGACTCCACCCCTCCATCACTCCCATTGGTCTATGCAAATAGCATATGAATATTCATGATCTGGGCGAATGCCCCAATGAGCTTTGGGAAAGTAAGAAAATGGTAAAAAAGACTGCAACTGGTTGTAACAATTAAAGTGCAGTGAGGTCCTTAATTTTATGTTTCTCAACTGATAACAAAAACCAGAAAAATGCACAAAGCTGAAGAATTTACATTACCTGCTGAAAAAATCATGGTTTCTGTGTTCATCAACAAGAAAACTGCCAAGTCATTTCCTTAATACAGTATCTTTGTTAAATGACACAGTTAAGAAGTAAATTGATAGTTTGTTAGCAAATATTAAGGAACAAATACTAGAATGAATTTGCATGTCCCCTTACTTTGCACTGCAATTGGATGAAAGCACAGACATAACAAACAAATCAACCTTACTGTGCTACATTAGATATGAGTACAAGAGGAATGTTTTCAAAGACGTACGTTTCATCTCCTCATTGGTACACACCACAGCTGAATAACTCTTTAATAGCTTAAATGAGTTTATAACATCTCATGACGTGGATTGGTTGAAATGCATTGAAATTAGCACAGATGGGGCACAATCAGTGTCTTGTAAGCTTACTGGACGTATAGCATGGGTTAAAGAAATCATACTGTCAGTGACTTTTTACTATTGCTGCATACATAGGGAAGCTCTAGTTGCTAAGAAGATACCAGAAAAACTAAAGCAGACCTTAAATGAATCAGTCAAAATTGTCAATTTTATAAAAACCAAATCACTGAATTCAAGACAATTCAAGACTTTTTGAACACCTTTCCAAAGATACGGACAGTGAACACCACCAACTTTTTCTCCACTGTGAAGTTTGTTGGCTATCACGAGGTAAAGTTTTTGTCTTGTTTTGGGGAATTGAGAGACAAGATAAGCTTATTTCTCATGGAGAAGCAATTTCACCTCAGTGATTGTTTGACAGATTTTTCCTGGTTAGTCAAATTAACATATCTGTCAGATATCTTCACCCATTTAAATATGCTCAACTCAAGTCTTCAAGGAGAAAAGGTTGCAGTTTTTCAAGTTGAAGACAAGATCCAAAAGGTGGAATTGTGGCATCATTGCCTATCAAACTGAAATTGAGATACTTTCCAATCTCACAAATTTTCTTGGTTCCACTGATGAAGAGTTGTCTGAGGAGGACACACCACTTATCGCATGAGATTTGGAAGATTTGCAGCATAGTTTTCGTGAATATTTTTCTGTTTCTGATGCAAGCAAAAACTGGATTAGAGATCCATTTTCAGCTAATGTGTATGAACTAGAGGGGCTCACATTAGTAGAGGAAGAAAGCTTATAGAAATATCCATAGATGGTGCTCTGAAATTGCAGTTCAAGGAACAGTCCCTTCCAAATTTCCAGGCTCACCTACAGATTTTCCAGAACTATTGAAGAAGGCTATGAAAGTATTGATGCCTTTTGTAACAACATACTTGTGTGAAAAAATCATTCTCTGCTCTCGTTTATCTTAAAAATAAGTATAGAAAGTTTGAAAAAGTCAGAACTCAGAATACAAATTTCAGCTGTTAAGCCTGATATAATAAGGCTTGTAAGTGAAATGCAGCACCAGCCTTCTCATTAATTATAATTATATGAATATAACATGTTCAATTTTTTCCCCACCCAACTTATTTTTAATAAGGTACAATTTTCTACAAATTCTATTCATGTCATTTTTCTAGCTTTCATTTTCATGTGACGTTTTGTATGTGTGTCATATTAATGATTTTGTGTGCTTGTAATTTCAGTTTCTCCAGCACGAATTAAGGACAGTTGTTAAAAATATCAGACACAGTCAATCAAAATTATAAAAATATTGACTGGCATTATATAAAAGAAGCTTTAATCAAAAACCTAAGTATCTGTTCAGTATTAGCGCAGTACAGTGGTGCCTCGACTTACAAACGCCCCTACCTACGAACATTTCGACTTACGAACAGCTCCGTTCGCAAGATTTTGCTTCGACTTGCGAACGGAGCTTCCACTTACGAACACAAAAAGGCAGGGGAAAAGGGCGGGAAATTCAAATAGCTAACTGTAGGTGGCGACGAGGCTGCGTCTTTGTAGCTCTTTCGCCCCAGCAGTTAGAGAGTGTGCGATTTGAGGAGGCTGCCTGCTAAGGTAAGGTGCTGCTTTATACTTTTAAAAAACTGTTCTGGGTATTTTTGCAGCGTGGTTTTTGGCTGGGGGGGGTTATGTTTCTGTGCTGTGATGGGTCTTGGGGGGTTTGTTTGTTTTTTGTTTCCCCCCCCCCATTTCCAATGGGTCTTGGGGGGTTTGTTTGCTTTTGGGGGGTTTTCCCCCCCATTTTCGATGTGTCTTGCATGCTTCCCTTGCTTTTTTGCTTTGTTCTCTTTGCATTTCTGATCTGCTCCGTTTGTTTTCTGTGCTTTTGCAATGGTTCCTGCATGCTTCCCTTGCTTTTTGGCTTTGTTCTCTTTGCATTTCTGATCTGCTCCGTTTGTTTTCTGTGCTTTTGCAATGGTTCCTGCATGCTTCCCTTGCTTTTTTGCTTTGTTCTCTTTGCATTTCTGATCTGCTCCGTTTGTTTTCTGTGCTTTTGCAATGGTTCCTGCATGCTTCCCTTGCTTTTTTTGCTTTGTTCTCTTTGCATTTCTGATCTGCTCCGTTTGTTTTCTGTGCTTTTGCAATGGTTTCTGCATGCTTCCCTTGCAAATCAGAAAAGTTTTTGCAAGGGTCTGTGCTGGCTTGGTTTAAAATGTGTTGGTGTAAAATGTGTGGGTTTTAAATGTGTGGGTTTAGCATGTGTTTTAGACTCCAAACTCTCCCCCCCCCCCATTGTCTTCTCTCTCTCTGTCTCCCTCCTTTCCTGCCCTTTTTTTAACCTAAGTCATCTTAGGTTTTTTAAAAAATTCTCCCCCTAGTGGTAGAGGATGGATTAACCGGTTTTGCATTAGGTCCCATAGGAACCTTCAACTTACAAACTGTGCCTCTACATACAAACAAAAAACAGCCGGAACGGATTAATCGGGTTTCAATGCATTTCAATGGGAAATGCTGATTCGACTTACGAACATTTTGACTTACGAACATCTTCTGGGACGGATTAAGTTCGTAAATCGAGGCACCACTGTATGTATGCTGTTCCCAATATTGCTGTTTTTTGTAGCTCAGACTGTGTTTTTTCTGAGATTTGCAACTGCTTATAATACTGTGTGAAATCCCTTGATATTGTTTCCGAAGCCCTTTTGACTATGGGGACCACTGAAGTGTGTTTCATCCACAAGCAAGATGTTTCATTTGCTAGATCTCTGTATTTTGTTAGTTTTTCCAATTCTTTATTTTCAACTTTGGCATCCCCTGGAATTGTGATGTCAATGATCTAGACATTTCTTCATTCTATTACTGCTATGTCTGGTGTGTTATGTTCAAAGCATCTATCAGTTTTTATCCAGAAATCCCACAAGATCTTGTCTTCATCATTTTCTGACATCTTCTCTACCTGATGTTCTCATAGGTTTTGGAGACTAGCGAATTATATTTTTTGCATAATTACCAGTGCACTAATCTTGCCATTCCTATCATGTCTAATTTTGTAATCTGTGCAATCTTTGGACATTCACAGATAAGGTGACAAAGTTTCATCTTTTTCTTGGCAGAGTTGACATTTGCTGAAACTTTGAATAAATATTTGATGCACTTGAGTTTAGTCTTGGTGCTCCACAGAAATAAAAGATATTTAAAGGGGGTTTGTGGTAAGAAAAAGGTTAAGAACCGCTGGAATAGACTCTGCAATTGGAAGTAGTAGATGGAGATGGTGTACTTATCTTGCCAAAACAAGACACCCCCCCCAAAAAAATCTGATACTGGCCATGCAACTTTGCAGAAATTTATACGTAAAGAAAAAAACTGTAAAAATGGCCAGTGCAAAGACGTAGAAGAGAACAACAAAAAAGGAAAAACAAAATCCAAGAAATCAAAAGAAAATTTAATCGTAGATAAGAGGTGCTGACAGATCAACAGGGGAGCACATTATCTGATCAGAATAAAGACACGAAATTTCATTCTCAATTGTAGCTGCCAATGCAAGAAATCCACAGGAAATCACTGCCAGGTGACCATCCAACCTCTGCTTTAAAATCTCCAGTGAAAGAGAGTCCATCACCATCCTCTAAGGCAGTCAGTTCTTTTTTGAAATCATAGAATTGTCGTAGGGTTGGAAGGGACCTTGGAGGTCTTCTAGTCCAACCCCCTGCCCAAGGCAGGAGACCTCATACCATTCCGGTACCTCATACCATCGTGGACAGATGGCTGTCCAATCTTTTCTTGAAAACCTCCAGCAATGGGGCACCCACAACATCGGGAGGCAAGCTGTTCCACCGCTTAATGGTTCTCACTATCAGGAAATTCCTCCTTATTTTCAGGTTGGATCTCCCTCTGATGAGTTTCCACCCCTTGGTTCTTGTCCTACTCTCAGGCGCAATGAAGAATAAATCAATGCCCTCTTCCCTGTGGCAACCCTTCAGATATTGGAAGACTGCTATCATGGCTCCCCTCAGTCTTCTCTTCGTTAAACTAAACGTACCTAGTTCTTTTAGTCATTCTTGATAGGATTTAGCCTCCTGCCACCTTATCATCTTTGTTGCTCTTCTCTGCACCCCTTCCAGGGCCTCAGTGTCTTTTTTGTATTGTGGTGACCAGAACTGGACACAGCACTCCCAAGTGCAGCCTCACCAGCGCAGCATAGAGTGGTATTATCAGTGGTTTAGGTATCTGGCTGCAGGTGGGAGGCTGGGAGTTCGATTCCTACTGTGCCTTTTTGACAGGTGCTGGACTTGATCCATTGGGTTCCATCCAGATCTGCAGTTCTATGATGATGATGATTTGAGTTCTCAGTTCTTGTAATTTGAATCTATTACTTGTGGTTCTGTCCTCTTCAGTCGTAAAAAAACAAGCCAGTTCCATCTTCCACATGACAACCATACAAGTATTGAAGACTCTCAGCCCTCTGTTCTCTAGGATCAAGATGCCATGTTCTCTCACCTAGGTTTCCAAACCTTTTACTATTCTGATTGCAATTTGTGAGTCCCTATCCCCATACTCTAAGTAAGATCTGACCGAAGCAAAATAGCACTTGGTTTCTGATGCTAGCTCATTTGGCCTCCTTGGGTGTCAGAACTTTTTAATATCAAGGACTGCAAGAAACAGGTAACTATTTTGTGGGAAAGACGTTCCGCCATTCCAGACTCTTAAGAGCTTTATACGTCATGACCAGCACCTTGAACTGATCATAGAAATTAATAGGGAGCCAATGAAAATGTGTCAAAGCTGGGGATATGTGTTCATATCTGTTAGTATCTGTAATCGGTCTGACAGCAGCATTTTGGACCTGCGGAAGTTTCCATACTGACTTCAGTGTCAGCCCTATGTAGAGAGTGTATCTAAGAAAGGAATTTATAATGGATTAAAAGATTTTTTAAAAGAAGAAACAGGCTGCAGTAATATTTAGAAGCTAAAATAAAGAGATTGTTGGAAGAACCTAAGAAATTAGGCTCTTCAATTGACATGAGTCAAAACAAAATTAGAGGCCTTAGATACAAGTAAAACCCAAGCAGCAGTGAACTATTTAAAAAAGAACTATGGAAATAAAAACTCTCAATTATTATCCTATGAATTAAATAGGAAGGCTATTAAAAGGACAATTGTTTCTATGAAAACAAAGGATAATACAATGTTAACCTCACAATAACAGCTGTCTATAGTTTTTACTATGAAGAATTTTATGAATCAGAAATACTGTCATCAGATGTAGGTACAAAGAAAATTATAATCTTGTTATCAATACTCTGATCTCAGAAGAACATAAACAAACAACCTTCCCAATATTACTTTGCGGGGGAGAAGACTTGTTAAAAAACAATTTGAAGTGGAATCGAGTCTGAGAAGTTTGAACGCATCGGAATGCGCTGGGGCTGGAAAAAAAACCACACACACACAAAACAAACTTGGGGAGAAAAAAAAGGTGATGTTTAGCCTAGACCTCTGTTGTTCAAGTTGTAAATATCTAGGAATCTAGTTAACAAATAATTTAAATCAGTTATCATATAGAAATCATAAGAATGTGTTTTTTTTTCCCATAAAGGAGGAAACTAAGAAGTGAGCTGAATTAAATTTATATTTATTAGATAGATTTGCAATAATAAAATCTCATTACCAAAATTTGCATTTTTGTGTTAGAACACACCTTTACTACTAGAGATGGGCACAAATCAAAAAAACAAATTGCAATATTTGTAAAAAATTATTGATTCATCAAAAATTCATTGCTTTGTATATTTGTTCAGTATGGAGAACCCAATGAATACAAAGTGACAAATTTTTACCTAGTTTTGATCCATCTACCCCTTTTTTGGCTTCCTGTGCCATCTGCAGCCTTCTGCTGCCAATCAGAAAGTCTAGGCCAGTGGTCCCCAACCTTTTCTGGGTGGGGCGTGCTTACGGAGGGGTGTGGTGCGCTTACGGAGGGGCGGGGTGCACTTGCACGCATGCATGGAGGGGCGTGCTCATGCACATGCGCAGAGGGGCGGGGCACCTGTGCGTGTGGCTGGCAGGCCGTGGGGGGTGAGGTGCATGGGGGAGTGTGTGCGGGGGGGCAGGAGATCTGTATCCGCAGCCTGGTCCTGCCATGGCTGCGGACCGACACCGGGCTGGGGACCCCTGGTCTAGGCAACCTTGGGAGAAACCCAGAGACTCCTGGATTGGTAGGGCAGACAGCCAAACACACTGCAGAAAGGGCTGTGGGTGAGTTCCTTTTTCAGAGGCTTTATAAGCATTTTTCCTACAGCCATGTCCCATGTCTGGTTCAAGTCTTGGCTCAGGCAGCTGGTGCTGCTGTGCTGTGTCTTGCTGTTCTGTTTTTTTTCATTGATGTGGCAACAAAGCATACATTCTACAATTTTACATTTCTTCCATTACGATTTAAAATATTGGGAATTTGGGGAGGGCTTTCTTCAGCTGGACACTAGTGGTGGCTGTGGTACATTTTATTTAAGAGGCTAGTTATATTTTGGAACTAGTTCTTGGAACCAGTAATGGCAGGGAAGGTTTCCCCAACACCCCCACTCCTGTCCCTAGACTTGTTTTCATTCTCCCAGACAGCACTACTGGTACACATTCTTCCCAGGCTAGTAGCAGGCAGGGTCAGGCAATGGGTCATCGGAGTGCCAAACAGGGCAGAGGATCCCTGTGGGATCATTTCACCATGGTGAATGATGACCCATGGATGGCATGCTACAATGCCTGCCTTCTGGTGGTTTGGACGGGGTCAGACCCCAGGCATCTGTCCTCCACCAACATCTGGAGAGGCACCACCCGAGGCTCCTGACTGGGGAAAGCTGTTTGTCACTGTCTGGGGGAAGGAAGAGAGCAGCTCCAGGGCAAGAAGTGGGGAGGCCGAAGGAGGCATTTCCTTCCAAAAGGACAGCAACGGGGGTTGCTGGGAGTATGAGCAGGCCACACTCCATGACGTTGCATCCATTGGGTCTGCACTAACCCTCAGCAGGCGGTCTAACAGCAAGGCACAGGAGGCGGCCACTCATTGCCGAGATGATTGCCCTCCTTGGGTTTCCACTGTCCACTGTGGAAGCCCCGGCCTTCTGCTGGTTGCTGCATTTTTTGTCCCCTGGTACAACTCCCCCTCATGCAAAACCATCAGTTGTAGAGTCCTGCTCTCACTCTTGACTCCATGAGGGAGGTGGTCCGTGACCAGCTTTCATGGACATGGGAGTGGAAGGTGTACTTTGTGGTGGACCTGTGGAATGGAGGTCATCACAGGTACCTCTCACTCACAGCCCACTGGTGGCAGCCGGAGTACCTGAAGAGTGGCAGAGAATCAGTGACGGGGCCACAGGAGGAGGCCCTTGTGCTGCCACCAGGCTACAGTTCTGTTCTGCTGTATTTATTTATTTATTGTATTTTTACCCCGCCTATCTGGTCAGACGACCACTCTAGGCGGCTGTAGGTGTGGCACATGGAGGCTCAGGCAACAGAGAGGAACATCGCCAATGAGTTCCAGGCAGCAGTGGATACCGGAGGGTGAAGTAATCAGTGGCCACATGATCATGAATTCTGAGCGCAACATGTCGATGGCATTGTGTTCATATTGCACAAATTATACCTGGTAGTGCCCGATGCCGTTGGCCTGGGGAGCCATGTCAAGCCCAATTGGGATGCAGGCACTCGGGAGACGCGAGCAGTCCTGGAGCAATGCTGCTAACTGGTGGACCATTTCTCACACAGCCTGAAACCTGCCTGCCAGCTGCATGAGAGGCAGGAGGAGTTGGGCCAGGAAGAACATGTTCTCCTGCTAGACTTTCTCGTGAATTTAACATGAATTTCTCTGGGGAGTTTATTGTTCTTGGTATATGCTGTGTTGGTTCTTCTTGCTGTATCTATATTTTGCTGCACTTCTGATGGTATCTTCATAAGTGAGGCTAAAAAAATATTTACCGGTTGCACTGTATCTTCACCTTTTTCTTCTGGAAGATTCTGGAATCTAAGAATAAGTTTAGCTCCCTCCATTTGTAGCTTTAATAAGTTGGCTTCATCTTGTTTTCTTCCCTGTTGTGTTTCTTGCAGTTCTGCCTTGATATCCTTCACTTTTTTCTCTGTTTTCATTGAAAGTTCAGCTATTTAACTATTTCCCTTTTGTTTTCTGTAATTTGGTTTTTAATCTCTGTCATTTGCGTCCCTAAATCTTTGATTTGTTCAGATAGCTGCTCCATCCCTCCTTGTATCTGTTGTAATCTAGTAGATAACATGTCTTGAATATTCCTTTGCCAATCTTTGAGAGTCTCTTGTCCCATTATCTTGCTGAGGTTTTGCTCCTGTGCCGGGGAGCCTCTAGGTGTTCTTCCTCCTCCTTTCGCTGCCATGGTTCAGGTTCCCTTCTTCTTTTTTCCCCCAAGTGCTATCTGAGTCTCTTTTATTGGTTGTTGTCATTTTAGAGGTGCTATCTGAGTCTCTCTCCAGCAGGTGGCGATGCTGCCTCGCTTTTTTTTTCATTCCATGACTTAGACTGGGATTTTTCTTCCAAGAGGCCACTGATGTCTTTTGTGCTCAAACAGCCAACCTGGGGCAGTCATCCCCCTGATTTGTGCACTTGACCAGTCCCTGGAGTCTGCTCTGGCTCAAGGATCTTCCCACGGAGCAGGGCCTTGGTGAGAGGTTGCGGGAAAATGTGTATAAATGACTCCTTCCTGTCTGCAGGGACAGAGCTACCGCATGGGCTGCCTGTGTGAACCTTGCATCGAGGGCAGCTTGGCGGCACATGTCAGAGCTTAAGCAGTGGAGAATGAAGCTCTCCACTGAGGTCCACAGAGTGTTGGGAGCACGATGTGTGCATGAGAAGCCAGGGATGCCAGAGCATGAGTTAGATAAGGGGAAGGGTGGTTCACAGGAGCCACAGGTAGGGACTTCTGCTGATGAGGGCCCCAACCCCCATTACTGGAACTCAGTGATGAGCTGGGCAGTTCCCACAGAGGGCAGACAGGCTGCAGATGAGAAGGACCTGGCAGAGTCTGTGGTGCGGGATTACCCAGCCCCCAATCAGATTTCCTCCAGTTCTGGACCTGGAAAAAGGTCAGGGCTGTCAGGCCAGGGCTGTCTACTGTGGCTATGGACATTTGTTCCTCACACCCCACCAGCATCCAGAGCGAGTGTATGTTCTCCCATCTTGGAGACATACTCCAACCCCACCACAAACAACTCAATGCCATCTGCCTCTGAACTTGGGTGCAAAATTGAACTCTGTCTATGCCAGCCTACCTCAATGTCCCTGCTATTTGTTTCTCTAACCTGCCTGCCTCAACATCCCACCCTGCTAACCTAGGGGAATCAAACTGGTACTTTGGGTGTCTGATTCACACTCTCCCTCATCTTGGTTCCATGTGGCTGATTTCTGCCACTATGCCACCAGGGGAAGAAAGAAGCCAGGTTGCCTTAATGTCCCACCCCACTAACCCAGGGGGAAGAAGACCAAATCTGCCTGCCAGCCAGTCACCAACCCTTCAAACACCCCCAAGGCCACATCTCTTCCAAGTGCCTCTGTGCTTGGAGCCAAACATCTAACACCTCTGTGCCTGGTGGCAAACTAAAGTACATCTATTCCAAACATCTCTGAGCTTGGTAACAAACTAAAGTATGTCTAATGCCTGGAAACAAACTAAAATAAATTTATCTTCCAAATGCCTCTGGGTCTGGAGGCAAACTAAAGTACCTCAATGCCATCCCTTCCTCAATACCATCTGCCTCTGAGCCTGGTGGCAAACTAAAGTAAATCTAATGCCTCTTCCTGCTGGCAAACTAAAGTATGATCTTTCCAAACACCTTTATGCCTGGTGGCAAACTAGACTACTTCAGTGCCATTCGCCTTTTTGCGAGGTGGCAAACTAAAGTACGTCTGTTCCAATAGCCTCTCAGTCTGGTGGCAAACTAAAGTACAGTGCCATCTGCCTCTGTGCCTAGAGGCAAATTAAAGTCTCTTCAAAATGCCTCCATGACTGGTGGCAAACTAAAGTACCTCAATGCCATCCACCTCTGAGCTTGGTGGCAAACTAAAGTACATCTCTTTTCCAAAGTCTCTGTGCTTGGAAGCAAACTAAAGTACCTCAATGCCGTCTGCCTCTGAGCCTGGTGGCAAACCCCAGTACGTCTCTTCGAAATTCCTCTATGCCTGGTGGCAAACTAAATTATATCTAACACCTGTGTCTGGTGGCAAATCAAACTACCTCAGTGCCATCCACCTCTGTGCCATCCACCTCTGAGCCTGGTGGTAAACTAAAGTACGTCTCTTTCAAACACCCATGTGCCTTGTGGCAAACTATGCCAGTTGCCTCTGTCACTTTCCTGGGAGGACCACTTCGTGGGTGAATAACTCAGATGTCCAGAACCCAAACTTCACCAAACTTGCAGGGCTTCTAGAGAAGAATAACAGGAAGCTTTCCTGTGACTATGGTGTCTTTTGGTACCTGGGTGGCTGTTTCATTACATTTTAAAGTAAAGACAAATAAATTTATCAATTTGTCAGAAAAAAATGTAAATTTGTGATTTGTCAACCTTGATGAATTACGAATTGCAACGAATCACAATTTTTCCAATTCATGCCCATATGTATTTCTACCAGATTTTTTTTTTTTTAAATTGTGGCTGAAATTTTTTTGGAAACGTTTATAGCAGGAAATAGTAGAACTCTAAGATTTCTAAATAGTGTAAAATATGGACCACAAAAAGGGAGATTTGCTATAATAAAATACTATGAAGCCTTTGAAATAGATCAGGCTGTTAAATTTATACAAGCAAATAAGGCCTCAGATGGAAAGAGCTGGGGATACTTGTATTCTTAATTTGTACAATACTAAAATAGAGTCAAAATACAGAATCTTTTTACTAATATAGAATCGTAAAATCATGAAGTTGGAAGGGGCCTATAAGGCCATCAAGTCCAACCCCCTGTTCAATGTAGGAATACAAATCAAAGGATATCTGCCAGGTGGTTGTCTAAATTTCTCTTGAATGCCTCCAGTGTTGGAGCACTCACCACCACTCAAGGTAATTGGTTCCATTGCCATATGTCTCTAACAATTAGGAAGTTTTTCCTGATATTCAACCAAAATCTGGCTTCCCATAACTTGATCCAATTGTTGTGTATCCTGCACTCTGGGTTGATTGCGAACAGGTTGTGCCCCTCTTCTGTATGACAGCCTTTCAAGTAATTGAAAAGTGCTATAATATCTCCCCTCAGTCTTTTCTCAAGACTAAACATGCATAGTTCTTTCAGTCTTGGTTTCCAGCCCCTTAATCATCGTTGTTGCCCTCTTACGAACTTGTTCCATTTAGTCGGCATCCTTCTTGAAGTGTGGTGTACAGAACTGGGCACAGTATTTGAGATGAGGTGTAGCAAGTGCCGAATAGGGGAGAACGAGTACCTTGCGGGATTTGGAGACTGTACTTGTATTAAGGAATTCTAAAAAAGCATTTGCCTTTTTTGTAGCCACATCACACTTTTGGCCCATATTCAGCTTGTGATCTACGACTCTCAAGAGCATTCTTGCTTGTAGTATTGCTGAACCAGATATCCCTCATCTTGTAACTGTGTTTGGTTTCTTTTTCCTAGGTGCAGTACTTTGCATTTATCCCTGTTAAATTCCATTCTGTTTTTTTCAGCCCAGTGCTCAAGCCTGTCTAGATCATTTTCAGTTTTGTTTCTGTCTTCCAGAGTATTAACTATTCCCCCAGATTTTGTGTCATCCACAAATTTGATTAGCATTCCCTGCACCCCGTGGTCCAGGTCATTAATAAAAATGTTGAAGAGCACTGGGCCCAGGACTGAGACCCAGGGTACCCACTTGTTACCTCTTCCCAGTGGAAGAAGGAGCCATTAATCTTCACCCTCTGAGTACGATTCTGCAAGCAACTATGTATCCACCTGACAGTTGCTCTATGCAGCCCACACCTACTTAGCTTGCTAATCAGAATATCATGGGGCACTTTCTTAAAAGCTTTGCTGAAATCAAGATATATGATATCTACAGCATACACTATTTTATATGTGGCATAAATATATGAACATCTTTGCTCCTTGCATATCCCCATTAAGCACTTTTTTTGGGGAACATTTTAATTTTAAATTTCAAGACAAAGAAACCTAGTTTAAACACTGGGGGAAAAAAACTCCTCCTGGTATTGATGTGAAACTGGTTGGTAGGTGTCCAACCCATGCTGAGTCTCAGAAATCAAAATGTCCTTTTTTACATGTCCACAGACTGTTTAAAAATCTTTTGTAGAGTCGTTCCTATTATTGATGTCAAGCTGACCAATCACTAGTGCCAAGATATTCTTTATCCTTCTTTCTGAAGATGTGGATGACATTCTTACCTCCAGTCTTCAGGGCCTCCTTGCCTCTTCTTGACAGCACCTCTGAGTTTACATCTACAAGGTCTTTTAGTATCATTGAAAGGGGTTTATCTAGTACTGAAAATGTAAATTCAATTAAGGGTGCTTCCATACTCTTTCTATATTTTGGGCCACAGCCCTCTCGCTTCCTCTTTTATTATGCTTGCAGCAGGTTGGGCGTGTTCTCCTTTTTTGAGAAAACAGAAGCAAAGTAGGGGTTCAACAATTCTGCCTTCTCTTTGCTGCCCCTTAGTAATTCTCTCCATCCTCTTCATGCAGTGGACCTGCAGTTTCCTTGTTCTTCTTTTTGCCTTGAGTTCAGCTGAGAAATATCTTTTTGCTCTTTTTTAACCTCTTGCATGTTTGAGTTCATTCTTGAGCTTGAGCTTTCCTAGTCTATTCTCTACAGATATTAGCTAACTTTTCATACTCTTCCTTGGTGATTTACTCCTCCTTCTACTTCCTATACATTCCCCTTTGAAATCTTTTTAAGAATTTCTGTCTGGAATATCACACAGTATTTCTTTGAGTTTACTGAAATTAGCTTTCTTGAAGTCTAGAGTGCATGTTATACTAGTCTCAGCTTTCCTTTTTCTCAGTACAGGAGGATCTACATATCCGCAGGATCCATATCTGCTGATTCACTTTCCCGTGGTTTAAAAATATTTAAAATGTTAAAAAGCAAATCCTAGAAATATATATTTCTAAAAATGAAGTTACCAGAACTGGCTACTAAAGGGTGCTAGATACCATGGTGTGTATAGTGTTCACTAGAGATGGGGACAAACCACCAAAATGGTGGTTCATCTTGGTTTGTGGGTTGTCAAGGTGGACAACCCACAAACCACACATTTCCTCCCTGGTGAACCAACAAAGCATGAATTGGTTTGTTGGGGCTGTCTAAAAAAACAGGTGAGTCCCCCTGCCGTCACAGCCTGCGCCCCACACCCTACCCATTGCCCTGTCACTTCCCTATCTTGTTCTGCTTCCCCCTCCTACTCCACCACCCCTATAGTTTCAAGTCACGCCTCTACCAGAACAGAAACCAGGCTGCCAGAATGGCAGTTTCCATTCCGGCTGCCTAGCATCCATTCTATTGCAAACAGCAGTGTGTGTGTGTGTGGGGGGGGGGTTTTCACCCAAAGAGACACTTTTGCCCCCAGTACTTGCTATCATCCTGTCTTCTGGAATGTCATCTTCCCAACCTGTATTCAGTTTAAAGACATCTTGACCAAGTTTCCCATCAAATGTGTTCTTCCCAATTGCTATAAAGTGCAATCAGTTGCTTGCCAATACTCCTTAATGGAGGAGGCCATGGTCCAAACTTTTCCTGATAACTCCAGCCTGAGAAAAATTTATGAACAATTGTTCACTTCCATTTTTCTCTCTTGCTGGACCATGATTTCCAACAGAAAGAAGTAACAAAAATCCTTCTGTGCCCTTCCTGCCGCAACATGCTGAAGATTGTGTTTGTCAGCATTGTTCATTCCCAAATGAATGAGAAAGAAGGGGTGATCGTCAGTGGACTTGATAATTCCAGGCAAGCTTTTTGTCAAATCCTTGTTCTTCACTCCAGGGAGACAGCACACCTCCTGAAACATACTGTATTGTCCACTGATGCTGTCTCTGTCCTTCTGTCCCTTTCAGTAGGGAGCCACCTATTACTACCACATTTCTTTTCTTTCTCTAAGAAGTGGCAAAAATTCTGAACTGCCCAAAGAGGCTTGCAAGCCTTGTTTCAGCTGGCCTTTGGATGCCAGAGCACAGAGAAGATTCCAGCAACCTTCTGCCAGTTGTCCTCCAACAACTCCTACCAGAGTGCAGATGGTTCAGTTGTCTTTGACAACTTGAAGTGGACCTGTAGACCATCCAGAGAATCATATCTTCCTTCCAAAGGAGAGGACAGTGACAAGGGAACTTTTGAGCCCTTAGAGCAGTGGTTCCCAACCTTGGGTTCCCAGATATTCTTGGACTAATGCTCCCAGAACTCCTACTAGCTGTGCTAGCCAGGATTTCTGGAGTTGTTGTCTAAGAACATCTGGGGACTCAGAGTTGGGAATCACTGCCTTAGAGACTTGTGGGGAAGCGTGAAGTGACCACTCCCCATTTTTGGACATTAAGGCTACCCAGAATTGGGCTAGTTTGATGGTCCACAGAGTGAAGTGATTAGAATAATTAGGAGTTACTTCATTGGTTTAATTAATTTAGACTGTGCTAAAACAGAAATTCATCTCCTGACTTAAATGAGTTTAGAACACTAAAGCTAATTAGAGGCTGCAGCTGCTAGTAATGACAGAAGAATGTGCAATACTGTTACAATATTTGGAAACACATTGCCCAATTGCTCAGTATCTGAACTTGAATATAAATTCTTTTAGTGACTCAACAGCAAGTTTGAAATTCATATAACAAATTATTTTAAGAAGTAGTTCACTCTGAATGTCACTTGAAATGTGACTTTTGTATCACAGCTGAAAATGACTAGCTTTTTGTGACAACTCATCTCACTGCTTAAAGTGCCACAAAAGATAAAAAAAAGTCCACAGATGTCCTGACTGCAGAAAAGTTATGTGAAAGGTCATCAGTAACAAAGTCAATTATGCTGTAGAACACATTCACCCTGAAATAATTGTCAGCATCCTTTTGAATTGGCTTTCTTGGGCATCTGGGCCCTCTGTGAGTAGCAAAACTATCTGGCACACCAATTTTGACTGACACATGCAGCACTTCCTCAAGTACTGTATATCATTCCGTTTCTCTCTCAGTTTCAGGATGTCTGCCAATAGTTGATTGATTATGTCCCTTCCACATCTAATGTGACATCACAAGATTCTATTACTAAATTGATCTCATGGATCATTGTGAGAACTTTAATCCAGATGGCTGACATCAGTACACATTCAAAGGTATCCAAGTATTTTTGATACCCTGAAGATCAGACTTGCACTGTGCTGTCAAATTAGCAACTTCAACTCAGCTCTGCCAGTGCATTTCTAACACTAAACAAATGCCATGCAATTGGTCTACCATAGTCAATTGTTGCGGACTACTTTATATTTGAAATACTATGCAGTGAGACAGGAAGGTGTTATTTCAGTATCTTCCACTGCTGGGGACTTGGACTGAAGATATTGAACTTTTTCTGTATGATTCCAAAGAATGTTTGGCGTATGATTTGCACAACTGAAGAAAATGCAGTTCTCACTTTTCTTTTTTAAAATAGACTGCACACTATTGTGTTTTCCTGCCATAACGGAGCCATTGTCATATGCTTGACCCACACAGTCTTGAAAGTTCATACTGAGACTTGCTAAGAAATTAATATTTTATCAGTAATTTTTAATCCATCTTCTTTGAAGACTCATGGAATGCAAGAAAGCATTCTTCAATTGCAAAACTGGTTTCTTCTCTCTTCACATATCTGATAGTAAATGACAACTCTTCTTTATGAGAACAATCAAGTGCCCCACCAACACCAATCACAAAATACCTTGCAGCTTTTAACTCTTCAGTTAATGTTCTTTTGCACATATTTCAATGAATTCATTTTGTATTGTATTTGAAAGATAGTGTACTTGGAGCTGTGTGTCGTTTTCCTGTGCATTCTGTACATGAGAACATGACCAGCCGGTACTGAATCATATTTGCTCAGAAGCTCAATAAGACCGAAAAAGTTTCCACTATGACTATCACATATTTATTCACAAGAACCACACAAAGTGAGCCCCCTCTCTGGCAAAAATATGGTGATATCAAGAATGCAATGAATAATTTTATTCTATTTATCTTGGTCAACAACACCATCAAAGAACTGCTCATGACTACTTTGCTTGCTTCTTTCCACGCAATATAATTTTCTTTGTGGGGGTTGGAATTTTCATGACTTGGAATGCAATCCTTTAATTTTCTCCACCCTTTCTCAATATTCCATCTTGTGTGGTTGGTCAAAACACATTAGAAGAGACATCTCCCTCAGTAAACAACAAACAAGGTGCATAATACAATGTTTGCTTTAACTGACTCCAACACAGCCAGTCTTATTTATATTTCTCTCTGTTCATCAGTGTTACTGTAAAAAGGCGAGTTGGAAATGAATTATTACCTTTATCATTGGGGACATCAGTTGGTACTTCAAAATCCTGAACCTTTAGAAATTATTCAGTGTCAATTTACTCCTCTTATCAATAAGTCCAATGTCAATTTGTGATGTGGAGGTTCTTCCAGTTGCAAACCCTTTTTCATCATTATCAGAATCAGCTTCAGTTGGCAGTTGTAGCTCTACTAATTACACTATCAGTTTATCATTAGTTTGAGAGTATTATCTTCTGTGGACGGTACTGATACAACAGTCTGGTTATCAAGATCGGCATGGTCATTCTCTGATGGTGTTGTCTTGCTAGGAAGTCAGTAATTGATTTGGACTTTTTGACTGCATTCCTGCAATTTGGCATGCTTTCTTTTTTGCTTGCACCACTTTCAAATTTTTTCATTGTCTTTCAAAACTAACCTAAGAACCTCTTAATTTTGTGCACAAGGCTGTGCATAAAGATACAGTAAATGTAGCTGGGTGTCTGTAAGAAATATTAATACTTGGTGAGAAACACAATTCCTGAGGTATCGGTGCAACATACAGTATATACTGTAAAAGTTGTGTTAAATGGCCCCCCCACCGTCCTTTGAATAAATCTAGACTAATGTACCTAAGAGTCAACTAATACTCAATATAAGCAAGCAAATTGTCAATGCCAGTTAATACACAATCTGCCCTCAAACACAGGCCTTCTCAGTATTAGAATATTGTTGTCTTGGGTTGTCCACTAAATATTTCAACAAGCCATTAACCAATATTAAATTCATCTTAATACCATGGGAATCTCCACACACTAAGGACCTTCCAACATCACATTCATAAACATAACCAAAGGCAGAAGCATCCAAATATTCACCAAACAGATATCAATGTTGATGGTAGTAATGGCATGGTGTTCACCACATAGGAACAGTCAATTGTCACAAGCAACTGGTTTCCAATATAAATTTATACATTCCAATCATAAATGAAAATGTGCCGAAACATTCAAATAAACCAAAGCCAAAGGAACATACATTAATTTACTATTTGGTTCAGGTTTTGAGTCTTGCCTATTGGCACGCACAGATTAATGCACAGACTTTGCCTGAGGGCTAATTATTTAGCAACACTTGTGGGGTTTTTTTTACACTTAAATTACTTAAAGATCACCTGCAAAAGCACATGGCTATTAGATCAATTGCTGGCTTGCAGATGCAGTCCAAATGTCTTTTTTGTGTTGCATTGCTGTTTATAATAAAGTTTGCTTTATTAAATGTGTATATATACACCACTGTGCCCTGGGGTGTGTTCCTGCAGCTGTATCCCTGGAGTGCTTTTACACATGGCAATGAATTCTTTTTTTTCAAGGAGCATTATGAGTAAGTGGAGTAAGGGGTAGGGGAGAGTGGGGGACCCTACACAACCAATAGACATGACCCTAGGAGCCTATGACTACCTTAATTCGCCCCGCCTGTTAGAAATACAAGAGAGTCGGAATGAGTTCCCATTCTATCAGAGGTTTATCTGTAAAAATATGGCAGCTGTTGAGGTGAGTTAATGTCCCTAGCTTCCAGTGTAGCAACACCAAAGATCTCATCAAAAATTTTCTGTACCCTGTTGTTTTCCATGAATTGTCACTTACATTTAGAGTTGGTTTCTTTTATCTGCATTTATTTGTTTATATTTTATCAGTATTAATCTTCTTTGAAATTTTGTGCTATAATATTTTGTGCTAAAGGATGCCCCTTAACTCTCTTGGAGTGGGCACCCTCAAAATCATAGGCCCATGCCAAGTGGTCCCACTGGCTCCCCCTCTGTTCTGGCCTGCTCCTGATTACTATGCATGGATGTGAAAGTTGGACAGTGAAAAACACTGACAATAACAAAAATCTGTTTATTTGAAGCAAGGTGTTGGAGAAGAGCTTAAAGGATATTATGGACCTCCAAAAAGACAAACTAGCAAGTACTGGATCAAATCACACCTGAACTCTTTAGAATCAAAATAGCTTAACTAAAGCTATTGTATTTTGAGCATCATGATAAGATTCAGCTTACTGGAAAAGACAAAAATGCTAGGAAAAATTGCAGGCAGGAAAAGGTGAAAACTAGAGATGGGGCCATGATTGCTTCATGGGTCATCAAACTTGACAACCCACAAAGCACAAATTGCCCCCCAGTGACCCGACGAACAGTGAATCAATTCGTCATTCGTTGGGGTTTTTGTTGTTGTTGTTGTTTTGCTTTCCCTCCTCTTGCTATTCCCTGGGGCTTCGCAAGAAGGGGGAAAGCAGGGATCAAAGCGATCCCACAGTGCTTTGGTCCCTTTCCCCCTCCACTTCATAAGCCCCGCGGGGCTTCGCAAGAAAGGAGAAAGCAGGGATCAAAGCGATCCCGCAGCAGCTGGGGGATCCCTTTGATCCTTCTTTGATCCCTTCCCTCCTTTTCTTATATGCCATGCAGGCATAGGAAGAGGAGGAAAGGGGAACCAAGCCATCTCCCAGCCCCGGGGGTGGGATTCCCTTTGGGCAGGCTTTAGCAAGCCGCCCGAAGGGAAAACCCCTCTCTGCTTATGCCCCCGAGGAACAGCTGATCTGCAGGGGCATAAACAGATAGGGAACGAAGGGACGAATATAAAAGGGTTATATTTCTTGCTTTGTATTCGTTGGGGTCTCTGGACCCCAAGAATATTAAGCAACGAATATCTGACGAATCAGGGATATTTAACGAATATCCTGATTTGTTTTTTTATTCATCCTCATGTCTAGTGAAAACCTTAACATGAGATAAATTGACTTCATAAAGAATGCCATGGCCTTGTGTTTGCAAAAACTGAGTAGAGCTGTTAATGATGAGGCATTTTGAAGATCTCTAATTAATAGAGCTACCATAAGTCAGAAGCAACTTAAGGGTACATAGCAACAGTATTGTGCCATTTTATCTTAATGTTAAATGAACACTGTTGTTTTTATTTGTTTCTGATACTTGGCTAAAAAACTGGCTGCTAAACAACACACTGGCAACACAGCATCAATAGACATAATCCTTGGTGCCCACAGTGCCCAAGGCCTCTTGTCCCTTCCATTTTTTTTAGTAAAAATGTTTTCTACCATATAAAAGAAAAGAAAAGGCTACTAATAAATGGGAAAGAAAGCAGAAGAGGATGTCTTGTAGTGATGGGGTAGGCAGAGATGGGGCGGGAAAGGTAATAAGGAAAGGGCAGGGGAGGACAGAGCAAAGTGTTGATGGATGTGATGGAGCAATGAGGAGTGAAAAAAATGGTCTGAGTGAAAGAACATATAAGCAGTCTTAACTAGATATGCCATAGTCATTAATTCAGTAAATTCTAGAATTGTTATTTTTGCAGTGTTGAAAAGAATATAACCTTGCTTTTTGCTACCTTTGTGTTTGTTTCATTTTGTTTTGGTAATAGACACGTCGCAGTATGGTTTTTGCTAGACACCTTCGTCTGGTGGGTAACATGTTCAGAACAGAACACTTAAACTCTACTGATGAAAAGGACAGGACGCAGTATGATGAGAACTGGACAAAGATGAAGGTAAAATAATTTAATTGCCCTACAGGCCTTTACCACTACTTGTTTCAGTTGCCCTTCTGTGGGGAGTATGAGATCAGTGTAACTTTAAATGTGTAGGAGGTTCATCTATTTGAATGAAGTTCCTAAGATGCAATAGAAAAAAGATACATTGAATGCTTGTTTTCATTAGTGCTTGGAATGCATCTGGAGCAATTATTCCTTCCAACTGCTCCAAAAGAAAGGCTGTGCAAATTTTGCCAGTGCTTTCTCCTTTCGTTTGGGACTGGTCCAGTTGGAGTTATAGGACAGAGCAAATAAGTTTTTTAAAAAGTTAACCTTTCAATAATAATAATAATGTTCTGTCAAGTCAATTCTGACTTACGGTGACCCTTTTCAGGGTTTTCAAGGCAGAGAATACTCAGAAATGGTTTATCATTCCCTTTCTTCTGGGGACGTCCTGTGCAGCTTACCCAAGGTAACACAGACTAGCTCTTTTGAGATGCACAGTGAGGAATTAAACTCCCAACCTTTGGCTCCGCAACCAAAAACCTAAACCACTGAGCTGTCAATAGATTTCAAGAAATTCAATTTAAGAAGCTAGTGCAGAAATCCCAACAAACAAGGAAAGAATAGGACAATGGATCAGTGGCAGGATTCAAAACTATTCTACACTGAAATTCCTAGTAGGCAGAAATGAACCATTCCAGGATGACTCAGGAGTAGCAAGACACATTGTAGCAGGATGCTGCCTATCTGTGAGAAGAAATATTAACAATTATATCCAGTGTTAATTTCTCCACCAGTGAAAGGGGGGTATCCTGAGGAAGAAATTCAGCAGCTCATCCAGCTGCAGGGACACACAAGAAAATGAGGCTTGCTGAAATACCTTATTAATGAAAGTAGCATTTGAAGAAGCTAATGTCTCTGTAATGTATAAAGTCTCATAAAAAACTTTGCTCAGCCAGATAGCCACCCTGCATATATCATTAGTACTAAATGCTGCAAAACATCTGGTGAAATTGGCACTAATTGCTGAATGGAGAATAGATTGTGAACCTCATAGGTTAATGATATGTCGGGTCTTGATCTGTCTGCCACAGGTAACCCTTAGGAAATGTATGTCTATAAAAGCAAGGTGGGAAGATGTAGATTCTCAAATCCATGGAATTTCTCTTTGTGTTTAAGCTATGTCTTTTGTTTATTATTTCCATTTCTATACTGCCCCATTAGTATTATCACTCTCTGGGTAGTTCGCAATATACAATAAATCGTAGAGTAAAAACACAGCAATAAATCCAAGAAAAATGCAAAAAGTACAAAAAAAATTGTTACTAGCTAAAAACAATAAATAGACATACATAAATTAAAACCCATTTGTGCATCTAATCTGATCTCATTTTTTGATTGGGTAACCTCTGATAAACAGAGGGAATGCTGTAGACATAGTCTATCTTGACTTCAGCAAAGGTTTTGACAAAGTGCCTCAAGATACTCTGATTAACAAGCTAACTAGGTGTGGGCTGGATAGAACAACTGTCAGATGGATACACAGTTGGCTACAGAATTGTACTCAGAGGGTGATGATTAATCAAACTGGGAGGAGGTAACAAGTGGGATACCTCAGAGCTCAGTCCTGGGCCCAGTGCTCTTCAACATTTTTATTAATGACCTTGATTGGGGATGCAGGGAATGCTCATCACCCCAGACTGCAGGATACACAATGGGTTTAAGTTACAGGAAGCTACATTTCTGTTGAACATACTGTTAGAACAGTATGGCAGTGCAACCAATTACCTTGAGAGATGGTAAGTGCTCCAACATTGGAGACATTCAAGAGAAATTTAGACGATCACCTGGCAGATGAAAATTCTTTGATTTGTATTCCTGTATTGAGCAGGAAATTGGACTCTATGGCCTTATAGGCCCCTTGCAGCTTCATTATTCTGTTCTTTGATCCTATAATTCTTGATCTCAGGTCAGTATTCATTAGTAGAAGTCATCTTTATATAATTTTATCTTAATTAGCTTTCAGAAGACTGATGGTGGTCTTTTTAGGAACCCCTATAGGAAGATTATTCTCAAGGGAATGGGCCACGGCCAAGAAAGCTTGGTTCCTAATGTTGCCTTTTTTGGCCTCCTTGAGTGTCAGTGTTCTTAACATCAAGGACTGCAAGGAATTGGTGGGATTGGTAGCAGGTAGCCTAAGAGGCCCTGCAGGGATCCAACTTATGCCTGTACTTTTCTTTTGGTGCTTAAGCTTTTGACAAAAAAAATGATAGGATTGCTTCTTGAATCCTGTGAAATATAAATTGGTTGTTGTTGTTTTTTAAATGAAAGGTAAGGCATGAGCACTACTGTGGTGTCTGCCCAGGTCATGAATATTCATATGCTATCTGCATAGACCAATGGGAGTGCTGGGGGGCGGAGTCATGAGATATAAGAGACTCAGCAGGAGGAGGGGGAGTTAGATAGAGACATAGGGAGTTTTGAGAGACAGTTTTGGGAGTTTGGGTGGGAAAGTGGTGGTTAAGAGTGGATGAAGGAGGATGTTAAGAGTTAACAACAATGCTTGAAGTATCTACATCTGTAACAATAAACAATTTCTATTTGGTTCTTTTAAAATGACATATGGCCTGGACCTCGATCATTAATAATAGGTAATGTTGATGTAATCAACTGGTGGCAGCTGAGGGGCATGTAGTGTGAGCTCCTAGTTTGGTGAAACAAGCAGGGGCCACGTGGGGATTGTGACAACTACGTTGTCATGAAAAGTACAAGTTGAGTGTTACAAAATCTGAGATACGTCTTGCAGTTATGATAGAAGAAAGCTGCATTGCCTGTATTAGAGTCACAGTTTTAATGAATAAGAAGATTCCTACATTTTTCACATAAGTCTCAGATGGGAAGCTCAGGGGACAGTTGGGAGCTTAAGCAAGGATACCTCTGTTAAAAAAAACTTTGTAAAGGTGAGGAGAGAGACTGGGTGCTCTTACCACCTAAAGCTGTGGGAAAGATAACAGCTTTATTTTGAATAAAGACCAGACTGTAGGAGCTCCTTGATGCCAAGATTGAATTGACCTTTCCCGTTTTCCCCAGGAAGGGATTGCTTCCCATACAGCTTCATAAATATGACCTGTGGAGACTGTTTGAGGCTGTTGAGGTATCCAGCATGTCCTTTGAATAACCAAATAGCAGTAGAGTCTTTAACTTTTACAGAACTGGACCAGAGATGGAGCCAGGTTTGATCTGTATGCACCCATGGCCATACATGAACTCACACAGACCAGTACTGTACTGTCTATAATAGCCTGTTTATAATCCTTTGTAAATTAGATCTAAAAATAAATCTGCCTTTATTGTCCTTGTTTACTGTTATGTCCGTGCAAGAAGACTCATTAGTGGAAATGTGTTTAGGATACCAAATGGCGAGTTCAAACACATATGTGTGGCTTCCTATGTGTGGAATCTTGAGAAGAACCTGAGAGCCTTTTTGCAGGAAAAGTGAACAAACCAGTAATCAGATAGTTAACAGATTACAGCATGAATACATCTAAAATCAAGCATTCTCAGGAGTCCCATTCAGATATTCAGTCTCAGAGTTAAATAAACATGTGTGAAATGGAATATGCTAGCCTTGTTGTCTCTGTCTCTGCATTCTGTATGAAAAAAGCAAGTTCTGAAGAGGAGAGCCTCTTCTGCACAAGGAAGATTTCTGTTTCAGCCAGACTGAGATTGAAACATTTGTGGGGGTACAGAGTTAATATGCCTTCTTCCTCATCCTAATGCTGAATGCTTGAATAAGACTACAAAGGCACCAAATTCAGACCATGTACATCTTTTCTTATACTGGCTATAAATGTGTTTAGGTAGTGTTTTGGAATGGAATGTGTGGTGGCTACCAGTGAACCCTTATCAGTAAATACAGTGGTATCTCGACTTACGAACTTAATCCGTTCCAGAACGGCGTTCGTAGGTCGAAAGCACCATTTCCCATAGGAATGCATTGAAAACCATTTAATGCGTTCCGAGGGAAGAAAAAAAGCAAAAAGGCGCCTTCGGAGGTCTCAAAGGGCTTTTCCCCCGACATCGGAGGGAGCCCTTTCAAATAAAAATAAAACACCAATAAAAATAAAAAATAAAACACTGCAAGTCCCACGCTGGGACTGCAAAAAACCAAAACCAAAAACAAACCAATCCAAAAATAAACATTGGAGCAAGTCCCACGCTCGGACTGCAAAAAAAAAAAAACACCAAAAAACAAAACAACACAGAAACATAACCCCCCCAGCCCAAACCTACCCTCCAAAACCCACCCAGATCAACTTTTTTAAAAGGAAAAAGCAGAACCTTACCTCCACTGCCGCGCCTTCGGCGGCGCTTACTCGTGAGTAGACCTGCGCTTTCCGTGGCGCTTACTCACGAGTAGACCCGCGCCAGGGATGGGAAGGGAGTGCACCGGCTTCCTCCTCCTGCTCGGCAGAAGTAAAAAACTTCCCTGACCCACTGCTCTAACCGTTGGGGCGAAAGAGCTACAAAGCAGCAGCCTCTTTGCCACCAACAGTTTGAATTTCCCGCCCTTTTTCCCTGCCTTTTTCCGTTCGTATGTCGAAGCTCCGTTCGCAAGTCGATCCTGATTTTTGCGGACGGAGCTGTTCGTAACTCGAAATGTTCGTAACTAGGGACGTTCATAAGTCGAGGTTTGACTGTAGCAACTTCTGTCAGAAGTACTATGAAGAAGTCAGCAATTTTAATTCTAAAATAATTACAAATTATTAATTTAAATTTAAAATTTAAATTTAAATAAAATCTAAATTTTATTTAAGTTTTCAATAACTATTAAAGAACTTGAATGCCTGTAAAATTGCCTTAATGATACATAATTGAAATGGTTGGTGTTATAAAAAAGACTGATTAACGTATGATACTTGACAGCTTACAGTGAATATTGCAGTGTTGTTAAATGTGTATTTCCCATATAAGTGAGTATATTAAGAATATTGCAGAACATGTGTTTGTTTCATATTTTCCTGCTGAATCAATACCATTTTATTTCAGTTTCAGCATGTACTGGTTCTTCTGTGCTAGGTAAAGTTGGGCACAGCCAAAGGTGGCCCATACCTTGGAGTTCATCTCAGACGTAAAGACTTCATCTGGGGTCACAGAAACGATGTGCCCAGCATCCAGGGAGCTGTTAAGAAAATCCAAGGCCTCTTGAAGTCACACAAACTTGAGAGAGTTTTTGTAGCCACTGATGCCATTGTTGAAGGTATGTATGTAGCTTTTTCACATTAGTCTGGTGCTTCACATTATGTTTCAAAGAGATTGACTGACATACATGCATTTCTGAATAGCAGAAACCTCTGTTAAAGGAGGAAACAAACTAATAACCGTTTGTGAGATGTATTTAAGAAGTCCAGGATCTCTGATGCCTGATGAGAAGTGAAAAGATGGGATTAGGGCAGTGGAGAGACAGAATGACTTGTGAACTCTCCATGAGAAAAAAGTTATCCAAATATTTGGACTTCCATACTCCCCCCCCCCCCCTGTTGTTTACCATTCTACCTGATGAATCTGTGAAGATTCTCAATCATCCAGGTGAGGTTATCTGGAAATTGAGTCATGGCAACTGGACTTATTTCTTGTTAGGTTGAAACATTTTGCTACTCATCCAAGTAACTTCTTCAGTCGGAGAAGAGCTGGTAGGAGATCCCTGATATATCCTCCATGTTGGTTTCACTTCCCCCTGGTCTGAATAGGCTTGTCAGAAGGACAAAGGACTGGGGGTGAGGAATAATCCCATTTCTGCAGTCCTTCTCCACCCATTCTCATGGGTCGTTAACAGTGGTCTTTCTGGTGTGTGTGGTTCTAATCTTTCTGGGTATGGATGAAAGGGCAGCATGATAAATAGGAGACAGATTGTATCCTGTTGAATGAGGGGTTTTCTATATACACATGTATGGTCTCTCTGACCCCTCTCTCAAACCACCTATCTTCTTAGTCCAAAATGAGTACATCTTGGTCATCAAATGAGTGTCCTTTGTCCTTCAAATGAAGGAACACTGCTGATTGTGGTCGTGAGCCCTTGCCCCTCCTCTGCCAGGCCATTCTCCTGTTTAGTAGCTGTTTGGTTTCTTCAATGTAGAGCTCTTTGCATTGGGCTGCATATACTATATTGTTCCTGTTGTGTTTTGATATCCAGTCTTTTGGGTGAACGAGTCCCCCAGCAACAAAAAAGGTAGAAGACAGGGTGGAAAAAACAATTCACAGAAAGCCCAGAAAGGACCTGGGGGGAAAAGAACACATAAAGAAAGTGGAAGGAAGTCCAGATCACAAAGGAAGAATACAGACAGGTAGCAAAGAATTGCAGATATTGTCTTAAAATGCAAAAGCTGAGAATAAGGTGAGGTTAGCAAGAGATGCTAAAAGCAACAAAAAGGTATCCTTCTCGGCTGTCTCTCTGGGATAGGACGTGGAGGCACTATTTTACAGCAGCTCTAGTCCTTCCTGGAGGGAAGAACTCAGAATGTGGTGTTGTTTGACACCCTGACCTCTGGCCTGAGGGATCCCTTAGGGTTCTGTTTTGTCCTCTATGCTATTTATTGTTTACATGAATCCACTCATCAGCAGGACCAGTCACCCTCATTAGTGCGTATGCACCAACACTGTCATCTACAACAGAAGTCAAAGACAAATTCTATGACGATCTGGCAGCTGCTATCAAAAAAATCCCAGAGAGAGAGGTGCTGTTTATTCTCGGAGACTTTAACGCTAGAGTTGGTGCTGGTCACAATTCTTGGCCCACTTGTCTAGGCTGTTTTGGCATTGGGAAGATGAACGAAAATGGCCAACACTTGCTGGAGTTTTGCTGTTATTATGGTCTCTGTGTCAGCAACACGTTCTTTAATACAAAGCTTCAACACAGAGTTTCCTGGAGACATCCAAGATCGAAGCATTGGCATCAGCTCGATTTGATCCTCACTAGATGCTCTAGCCTTCCTAGTATTACGATCACACACAGTTATCAGGGTGCTGATTGCGACACTGATCACTCCCTGGTGTGTAGCACAGTAAAACTGCGAACAAAGAGATTGTGTCACACGAAAAAGGAAGGAAGACCACGTATTGACATCAGCAAGACTCGCAATCAAAGAAAAGTGGAGGAATTTGCCCAAGCGCTTGAGGAAACCCTTCCCGGCCCAGCTGATGCAAATGTATCTGAACAAACGTTGCTTATAACACCGCCTTGTCCACATTTGGCAAGAAGACCAAAAAGACGGCAGACTGGTTTCAAGCCCACTCGGAGGAGCTGATGCCAGCCATCGAGGAAAAGAGGAGAGCTGTAGCAGCATACAAAGCCTGTCCTAGTGAGTACAACTTGCAGGCTCTTCGAGTTGCTCGTAGCAAAGTTCAACAGGCTGCCAGGAGATGTTTTAACGATTATTGGCTTCACCTCTGCTCTCAGATACAGATAGCAGCGGACACAGGTAACATCAAGGGAATGTATGATGGTATCAAGCAGGCTTTAGGTCCAATACAGAATAAATCTGCTCCTTTGGAGACTGCTACAGGCGCGATCACAGCAGATGGAATGCTGGGTGCAGCACTACTCTGAGCTATATTCCAGAGAGAATGTAGTAACCGAAGAGGCATTAAATAACATCGAGTGCCTGCCTGTCTTTGAAGAGTTGGACAGCGAACCAACTTTAGCAGAAATAAAAGCGGCCTTGGATTCCCTCGCCTCCGGCAAGGCACCTGGGAAGGATAGCATCCCTGTTGAAGTGCTGAAGTGCTGTAAAGAGATCATCACCACTGAGCTGTATGAAATCTTTTGTCTTTGCTGGCGGGAAGGTGGAGTACCACAGGACATGAAGGATGCAAACATCGTCACATTGTATAAAAACAAAGGAGACAGGGGCAACTGCAATAACTACCGTGGCATCTCTCTTCTCAGCGTTGTAGGGAAGCTGCTTGCCCATGTTGTACTGAAGAGACTCCAGGTGCTTGTAGACAGAGTCTATCCAGAATCACAGTGTGGATTTCGCGCTAATAGATCCACCACTGACATGGTATTTTCCCTCAGACAGTTGCAGGAGAAATGTAGGGAACAACGACAGCCAGTTTTTTGTGGCCTTCATAGATTTTACAAAGGCCTTTGACTTGGTTAGCAGTGTCACGACCAGCTTCCTGTGAGGGAGAACTTGGTCGGTCGGACAGAGAGTAATTGGAAGTCTGAGTACCCCTACTCAGCTGGGTTGAGTCCTGGCGACCTCAGCCAGGGCGTACAACAAACTCCTTCTTACAAGTCTGCCCTAAAAAGATACTTGCTGACCCTTAAGAAAGCTCAGCAGGAAGTTACACATGAGCTTTGTAGTCCTAAGATCTACTAAGCTCAATAAGGTAGGACTCAGTAGCTTAATGTGGCCTTGCTTCCCCCTCAAGGGATAGCTAAGACAGCTTCACTGTTCAAGAGGCCAAAAGATTTGATTATTGATCTTTTTATTGAAAAAATATAGATTTACAGAATAAAGTCAGTTTGATGCAAAAGCATAGCAATATAACGTTTTCAAGGCTTGTTACAAATATAATCAAGACAACTAATTCTCTTTTAGTTACAAAAACTCTAAAAATCTCTAAAAGCTTCCTTAGGATAGGTAAAAGGCTTAAAGCCCCCCTTCTTATCCTTCTCTCCCTACATCTTTCCCAGTCCTTTCCCTGCACGGGGTAGCAGGCAAAAAGACCTAGAAAAATCTATGGTTCCGTCCTAAAGGAAAATAGGAACAAGATGGAACACTGCACATGGCAAAAGTTCCTTTTTCTCTCTTCTTGGCTCCTCCTGTCTTTCCTTGTCTTCCCACGCTGTCATCCAATCACGGTGTAAGGTGGTAGAAGTATTCTCCTCCTCTTCTTCTCGTGAGAAAGCAGGTGTTGTTTGCCTCGTCTATTCTCTTCTCCGCCATAACAAGTGTCTGGTCTTCTTATCTGGTCCTGGGAGAACTGGCTAAAGGAAAAACATTCTCACAGTCCTCCTGGACAACATTCCCATCATACAAAATCATTCTTCCATAGAACCAATATGGATTCCATTTTACATTGTTCACAACTACATATCCCACCTTCATACATGCTTTAAATCCACGTAATCTCAACCATGACAAGCAGGGACGGCCTTTTAAAAATACTTCCCAAGATTAGATGTCCACCTCGACTCCTTAACATCATCAGGTCCTTTCATGACGAAATGAAGGGCACTGTAGTTTTTGATGGCTCAACATCAGATACCTTTGACATCCGAAGCGGAGTGAAACAGGGCTGTGTCCTCGCACAGGATCTTTTTTGTGTCCTCACACTGTTTGGGATCTTTTTTGCTGTCATGCTGAAGCACGCCTTTGGAACTGCAACAGAAGGTGTCTATCTCCGGACTAGATCAGATGGAAAGCTCTTTAATCTCTCTAGATATAGAGCGAATACCAAAGTTCAGCTTAAATGCATGTGGGACTTTCTCTTCGCCAATGATGCAGCTGTTGTTGCCCATTCTGCTGAAGAGCTCCAACAACTTATGAATTGTTTTAGTAAGGCCTGCCAAGACTTTGGATTAACAATCAGCCTGAAGAAAACACAAATCATGGGCCAGGGCGTGGACTCACCTCCCTCTATTATCATCTCTACACAAGAATTGGAGGTTGTTCATGACTTCATGTACCTTGGCTCAACGATCTCTGACACTCTCTCCCTAGATGTCGAGCTGGATAAACGCATTGGCAAAGCAGCTGCCATGTTCTCTAGACTCACAAAAAGTGTATGGCTTAATAAGAAGCTGACGGCATGTACCAAGATCCAGGTCTATAGAGCCTGTGTCCTGAGTACACTCCTGTACTGCAGCGAGTCCTGGACCCTTTGTGCACAGCAGGAGAGGAAGCTGAGCACATTCCATATGCGTTGTTTCCGACGCATTTTTGGTATCACCTGGCAGGACAAAGTTCCAAATAGAGTAGTCCTAGAACGAGCTGGAATTTTTAGCATGTATATATTACTGAAACAGCAATGTCTACGTTGGCTTGGGCATGTCGTGAGAATGGCTGATGGTCGGATTCGAAAAGATCTCCTGTATGGAGAATTAGTGCAGGGAAATCGCCCCAGGGGGAGACCACAGGTGCGATACAAAGATATCTGCAAGCGGGATCTGAAGGCCTTAGGAATGGACCTCAGCAGATTGAGTCAACCTTGACATCTGAGCGTTCAGCCTGGAGGCAGGCGGTGCATCATGTCCTCTCCCAATTTGAAGAGACACTTGTTCAGCAGGCCGAGGCAAAGAGGCAGTCCCGAAACCAGCAAAATCAGGGAGCTGGACAGGGGGCAGATTGTATTTGTCTTCAGTGTGGAAGGGATTGTCACTCTCGAATTGGCCTTCTCAGCCACACTAGACGTTGTTCCAAGACCTCTATTCAGAGCACGTTACCATAGTCTCTCAAGACTGAAGAATGCCTACAGTGAAACTGCTGGGAGAGGTTGTCAGGTGTTTTGGGGTTTGGTGTTATCAGTATGTGGATAACACCCAACTTTTATCTCTCTATCTAAATATGAGGAAGCTGTTTTAGCTCTAGATCAGCGTATCAATAATGGACTGGATGAGGGTTCAGTGAAAAAACTGAACCTTAATTAATACAGCAGAGGGGGACTCATCATCAGTCGAAAGGCAGTCCTATATTCATATCTGAGCCTGGATGCCCATGTTTTGGTGGTGGCCAGGAGTGCATTTGCACAGTTAAAACTAGTGTGCCAGCTGCATCCATTCCTGGAGAGGTCTGATCTGCCCGCAGTGAAACATGCTTTAGTTACATCCAGTCTGGATTACGTAACACACTCTATGTAGAGCAGGCTTTGAAAAGCGTTAGAAACTTCGGTAGGTCCAAAACGCTGCAACCAGATTGTTAACTGGGCCTAGTTACAGGGATCACATAACCCCTGTTGCAGCAGCTCCACAGGCTGCCCATTCATTTCCAGACATAATTCAAACTGCTGGTTCTAACCTATAAAGCCCTAAACGGCTTGGGTTCAGTCTAAAGGACTATAGGTAAAAGCAAAATAGAAATAAAAAGTATTTAAGGAGCCACAATATTTTTGCCTTTATTTTTTCATTACTGTTTTGTTCTTGCCTGACATGCTAACATGTTAGTCTTAACATGGCTACCTCTTCTAGAACTATAGCCATGGAAAGTTAACACAATGCTTGCATGAAAACCAGTAAGATTCTCATTGTCATGACAAGTCAAGACTCACTGGAAAAGACAATAATGCTGGAAAAAAATGAAGATAGTAGGAAAAGAGGACTTACTATACAATGGATTGGTACAAGAAAGAAAGCCACATACCTGATCAGAGTTGTTAAGAATAGGACTTTTGGGGAGTTAATTCATAGGGTTGCTATATGATCCATAGGGTCAAACGTTCCCTCTAATGTTCAACCCTGCTGCACAGGAGCCTCACCCTGTGCACAAGAGTGGGGGCGGAGTTCCAGCAGAAACTGGAACTAAACAGCCAAGTGCATGAACGTGCATAGCTTAGAGGGAATGCTGATAGGGTCCCTTTCAATTTTGGAGTTTTAAGATTAATGTATGTCAGAAACAGTTCAACAACACATAGCAGTAACAACATTCTACATGGAACCAACACTTCTTAACTATTAGTAGTAATCATTATTAGTAGTAATACTTTATTACAATATACACCATAAAAGTGACTGTGGAACGTAGAAGAAATTAGTACGCCCAAGAATCTCAGCTTCCTCTCCACAGCAATTTCCCACAGTGACTTGTTTCCTAAACACATGCACCCCTTCCACAGGATGTTTGCCAAAAATGAACACTTTCAATCTCCCATGGATAATTTACTTTTAGAATATTGTTTGAAGTTTGAAAACTTCTTTTTGCATTTGAAGCAGAATCAGCCTGTGACACTAAGTGGAAAAGGGATTTGCATGCACTCACTCCAGGCAAAGCCATTCATACTGAAAGCTGTTTTGTCAAGAAAATTCTGCTTATCACTTGCATTGTGGATTTTTTGTCTGTTTAGGAAAAAAGTGCTAAATTGGGGAAGGCAATTTTAAGCAACAAAAATACCTCTTCTGAAGGACCTAATCGAAATGAGCTGTCAGAAGTCAAAAGTGAAGAAATCTTACTTTTTTTTTAGAATTATCAATTTAAGCAGTGAATTAATATGACTGACTACATGTTATATGGGTTAATTTTTTTCATTTAAAAAGATTTAACTGAAGAAAATTAATTTTCCAATATATAATGATAAGTATTAAAATTTATTAGTTTTTCAAACCTAAATTCCAAGGTCTGGATCAAGGCCTGAGTTGAAAATTTTCCAGTGCCCAGAGGCCCAGCTCTACTATCTAGTCCTTCCCTGTAACTTTATAATTCTCCCATCACATCATTTAAGGACCCCTATGGTCATTTGTATTTTCTATGATTGAACAAGCTGGTCATCACAAACACTCTTTTCCAACAACACAAGAGGCATGGACATCACCAGACGGGCAATATCAAAATCAGATTGATTATATTCTCTGCAGCCAAAGATGGAGAAGCTCTATACAGTCAGCAAAAACAAGACCTGGAGCTGATTGTGGCTCTGATCATCAGCTTCTTATAGCAAAACTCAAGCTTAAACTGAAGAAAGTAGGAAAAACCACTGGGCTAGTCAGGTATAATCTAAACCAAATCCCTTATGAATACACTGTGGAAGTGAAGAACAGATTTAAGGAACTAGATTTGGTGGACAGAGTGCCTGAAGAACTATGGATGGAGGCTCGTAACATTGTACAGGAGGCAGCAACAAAAACCATCCCAAAGAAAAGGAAATGCAAGAAAGCAAAGTGGCTGTCCAACGAGGCCTTACAAATAGCAGAGAAGAGAAGGGAAACCAAATGCAAGGGAGATAGGGAAAGTTACAGAAAATTGAATGCTGACCTCCAAAGAATAGCAAGGAGAGACAAGAGGGCCTTCTTAAATGAACGGTGCAAAGAAATAGAGGAAAATAATAGAAAGGGAAAAACCAGAGATCTGTTCAAGAACATTGGAGATATTAAAGGAACCTTTTGTGCAAAGATGGACATGATAAAGGACAAAAATGGTAGGGACCTAACAGAAGCAGAAGACATCAAGAAGAGGTGGCAAGAATACACAGAGGAATTATACCAGAAAGATCTGGATGTCCCTGGACAACCCAGATAGTGTGGTTGCTGACCTTGAGCCAGACATCCTGGAGAGTGAAGTCAAGTGGGCCTTAGAAAGCATGGCTAACAACAAGGCCAGTGGAGGTGATGGCATTCCAGTTTAACTATTTAAAATCTCAAAAGCTGACGCTGTTAAGGTGCTACACTCAATATGCCAGCAAGTTTGGAAAACTCAGCAGTGGCCAGAGGATTGGAAAAGATCAGTCTACATCCCAATCCCAAAGAAGGGCAGTGCCAAAGAATGCTCCAACTACCGTACAATTGCACTCATTTCACACGCTAGCAAGGTTATGCTCAAAATCCTCCAAGGTAGGCTTCAGCAGTATGTGGACCGAGAACTCCCAGAAGTACAAGCTGGATTTCGAAGGGGCAGAGGAACTAGAGACCAAATTGCTAACATGCGCTGGATTATGGAGAAAGCCAGAGAGTTCCAGAAAAACATCTACTTCTGCTTCATTGACTACGCAAAAGCCTTTGACTGTGTCGACCACAACAAACTATGGCAAGTCCTTAAAGAAATGGGAGTGCCTGACCACCTTATCCATCTCCTGAGAAATCTATATGTGAGACAAGAAGCAACAGTTAGAACTGGATATGGAACAACTGATTGGTTCAAAATTGGGAAAGGAGTACGACAAGGCTGTATATCGTCTCCCTGCTTATTTAACTTATATGCAGAATACATCATGCTAAAGGCTGGACTGGATGAATCCCAAGCCGGAATTAAGATTGCCGGAAGAAATATCAACAACCTCAGATATGCAGATGATACCACTCTGATGGCAGAAAGTGAGGAGGAATTAAAGAACCTCTTAATGAGGGTGAAAGAGGAGAGCGCAAAAAATGGTCTGAAGCTCAACATCAAAAAAACTAAGATCATGGCCACTGGCCCCATCACCTCCTGGCAAATAGAAGGGGAAGATATGGAGGCAGTGACAGATTTTACTTTCTTGAGCTCCATGATCACTGCAGATGGTGACAGCAGCCATGAAATTAAAAGACGCCTGCTTCTTGGGATGAGCAATGACAAACCTAGACAGCATCTTAAAAAGCAGAGACATCACCTTGCCGACAAAGGTCCGCATAGTCAAAGCTATGGTTTTTCCAGTAGCGATGTATGGAAGTGAGAGCTGGACCATAAAGAAGGCTGACTGCCGAAGAATGGATGCTTTTGAATTGTGGTGCTGGAGGAAACTCTTGAGAGTCCCCTGGACTGCAAAGAGAACAAACCTATCCATTTTGAAGGAAATCAACCCTGAGTGCTCACTGGAAGGACAGATCCTGAAGCTGAGGCTCCAATACTTTGGCCATCTCATGAGAAGTGAAGACTCTCTGGAAAAGACCCTGATGTTGGGAAAGTGTGAAGGCAAGAGGAGAAGGGGACGACAGAGGACGAGATGGTTGGACAGTGTCATCGAAGGTACCAACATGAATTTGACCCAACTCCGGGAGGCAGTGGAAGACAGGAGGGCCTGGCGTGCTCTGGTCCACTTTGCCCACTTCTGATCTTGGCTCTCCACTTCATAATCGCCTTGATGTGCAATGAAACAGGCAAAGATGGAATCCTATAGTTGCATATAGATGCTTCATTAATTACCACTGTACCCTTAGGACTTCTGTTATTACCATGTTGCAATAAACCAAAATGTTAAGGTAACCATAGTTTCCATAACTTTGTAAACAAACTTGCAGATAAAATAAATGCATTTATGGGATCAACCACTTAGTCTTCAGAGTCGTGAAACATTGCTCTCTCTGGCCACAATCTTCTTGTGCAGTCTATGCAGATGGTGTAACTTTGGGATACAAATTGCCTCAAGACATTATCTGTTGTATGCTGAATGACATGTAAGTATGAAATGAATAATGTCTACTTTGATTTCTTAATTTTAGGCAATTCATCTCCAAAAGTTATACCAGCATAACTAGGCAAGTGTATTTGTGCTGCTCCCTCTTAATTTCTTTGGGTACCATATATTCTTCTTCATGGCCTCTGTGAATCACACTGAGTGATCCACACATGCACGGAGCCTCGTCAGAATATTCTAGAGCTTCTGCAATCAGAAAACATACATTAGTACAAGCCCCTCCCCCCTAGTATATGTACCTTGGCGCCAAGGCTCTCCCTTCAGTTTTTCTTCAACCACCGCGTTGAGAGCCTCGCTTGTAGCTTCTGTGAGTTTTTCTCTGAAAAAAAACCATCTTTACTATTATTTTATTATTTTATTACTCTTTCTTCACCTAAAGAGTGATCACCTCTTTTTAGGGAGAGATCACCTCTCCCTAAAGAGAGTATGATGCTTGGGCAGGGAGTCACTGTGGGTGCAAATCTACCACCTTTATCTCTGAGGTTGGTCCTCTAGGCCTCAGAAGTGCGTAGCATAATCTCCATGGACAAGCCTGACCTTAAAAGAAATCTTTATTTACTTTCAAAGCACTTAAGCATGGGCTTTGTGTTTCCTAAGATAACACAACAGCTCTGCAATGTAGGACCACTCAATAGTAGCAAGTTAGTGACCTTCTTCCAATCCACTGGATCTAGGTGTAACCCTGCTGTTTCAAGAGACTAATCCTCAGTTGAGATTCTAATTGTTTTTATTAAGAAAATAAAGTTTCATAAAAATCAGTTGTTTGCAAAAGTATTAGCATAAATATATCCAAAGGTGGTTGCTGTTGTTGAATTTGCCCATTCCTGTCCATTTTAGTTCACCGACGCCCAGGATGTCAATGTTTATTCTTGCCATCTCCTGTTTGACCACATCCATCTTACCAAGGTTCATAGATCTGACATTCCAGATTCCTATGCAGTATTTTTCTTTGCAGCATCGGACTTTCCTTTCACTTCCAGGCGCGTCCGCAGCTGAGTGTACTTTCGGCTTTGGCCCATCCACTTCAATAGCTCTGGAGCTACTTGTACTTGTCCTCCGCTCTTCCTCAGTAGCATGTTGGATGCCTTCCGACCTGAGGGGCTCATCTTCCACCGTCATATCTTTTAGCCTTTTGTTTCTGTCCATGGAGTTTTCTTGGCAGGGATACTGGAGTGGCTTGCCAGTTCCTGCTCCAGGTGGATCACGTTTAGTCAAGACTCTCCACTATGACCTGTCTGTTTTGGGTGTCCCTGCACGGCATAGCCCATAGCTTCTCTGAATTACTCAAGCCCCTTCGCCACGACAAGGCAGTGATCCATTAAGGGAAAATAAAGCTGCTATTTCTTATTAAAATAAGAACAACTAAAATCTAAGCTAAGTAATCATTGTTGCTTCTAAGGTGGGCTATTCCCCCTCCTTCTTCTGGTTTTAAAAAGACAAACCGTTTTTCCTTTTGCTACATCTCGCTAGTATTCCATCACATGTCACGAACCATCAACAAAACAAAGAACTCACATATCCCATCACCCATCTTTTCTACATGTCTAAGACCTCCTTCTTCTCAGCAATTAACCAATTAACTTCAAAGAGGCTTAACACAACTCTCCACCCAGAATTCTCATGAGTCCCTGGTGCGTTATCTTGCTTCCAATTAGCAATGCTAATTGGTCTTCTCAGGCCTCTGTGTCATTGTGCTTATCTTGGGTTCCTTCTGTATCAGGCAGTCAGTAAATCTGAAAAACAGTCTCAAGGCCTAACACATTCCATTGCCTTAAAAGCATGTTACACTGAACCTAACAGTCTCCATTTTCTTTGACTACAATTCTCACTATCCTTCAAATCATCACAACTACTTGCTTTGGCCTTCAGGCCAAAGGCCCCCCCCCCCCCCCGACTTCGGTTCATGGCCTCTTCAGGCCTGTTTAAATGTTGCATGGTCTGTAATAATAAGATCCGTCTTTCCTATGGCAACGCTAAGTGCCTTTTTTTTGTCTTGGAGAGGCTCATCAAACCTCTTCCTGTCCCCACTGTAAAAACTTCAGGCGTGGGGTGCTATGCAGTCGCTTTTCCTGGCTTAAACTTGGACTTTGGGAACAGTCCCTCCATCCAAGCAAACCTATGGCACAACCAATTTGTAAGTCCATGCCTCATGCCAGAGCCATGGACAAGGTCATTTCCGAAGCAGTAAAACAACGTCCATCAGCCACCCCCTCCCGTTCCAGAGAACAAGGGGCCCCTTCGACATCGACTTCGGCCTTACCTCCTGCCACTTGGCCTCACAGAACTAAACATTTGACATCGACTGCTTCAACATTGAAACCTCCAGTCACCAAACAAAAGGCGTTGACCAACCAGTTTTCGGTGGCTGAAACTTGTCCACCAAAAAAGGCCAAGTCCTAGAAGTTGAAGCCCTCCAAGGCTAATTCCACACCGACTTCGCAGCCGCCTCCCATGTCTTGAGACCTTGTCTGCATCGGATCCCTCTTCAATGACAAGGCTCCTCCAGCCCATCAGCCATCACCTCATCCCTCCCAGTCTCCTGATAGGGATCAGCATGTCGACGGACTGGCTACTTCTTTTACTTTACTTACTTTACTTTATTGGATTTTTACCCCGCCGCCCTAGACAAAGTCTACTCGGGGCGGCTTACAAATATTATAAAAACATCATTATATAACAAATAATTTAAAATCATTAAAACATCATATTTTTTAAACAATTAGATTAAATCAATACCAAGATGGGAGTAATTAAAAGACAAAGAATAGGTATCAGTTATTGACTGAAGGGAAGGCCTGCCTAAAGAGCCAAGTTTTTAAATGGCTTTTAAAAACACCCAGCGAGGGTGCCAGTTGGATCTCTGTTGGGAGACTCTTCCATAGCCGAGGGGCCACTGCCAAGAAGGCCCGGCTTGTTCTTTCTTTCCGGGCCTCTCTCGGTGTTAGGCCCCTCAGCCGTCCCTCCTGGCTATGCCGAGTGATTCGGGTAGATCTAGGTGGGAGAAGACGATCTGCCAAGTATCGAGGTCCCAAACCGTTTAGGGCTTTGTACGTCATAATTAACACTTTGAAATCAATGCGGAAACGAATGGGCAGCCAATGCAAAGCAGCCAGAGTGGGAGAGATATGCTGATATTTTCTCACCCCACTAAGAAGTCTGGCCGCCACATTCTGCACCATTTGAAGTTTCCGCATCAATCTCAAAGGTAGCCCCATGTAGAGCGCATTACAGTGGTCTAATCTCGAGATTACGAGCGCATGGACAAGAGTAGTGAGGGCCCCACCATCAAGATAGAGTCGCAGCTGGGCAATCCGCCATAGATGGAAATAGGCAGAGCGGGCCACGGAGGCCACCTGGGTTTCCATGGTAAGTGCCAGGTCCAGATGTATCCCCAAGCTGCGAATCTCACTCTTTGCGGTGAGAGTCGTCCCCCCAAAAGAAAGGGAGTCACCCAAACCGCTAATGGAGGGACCACCCACCCTCGGGACCTCCGTCTTGTCCGGGTTCAGCCTCAACCCATTCAGCTGCATCCATTGCAGTACAGCCTCCAGGCAGCGCCGAAGGGACAGAATGGCATCCACTGAAGTAGGTGAAAATGAGATGTAGAGCTGCGTGTCATCAGCGTACTGGTGGCACGATGCCCCACACCCCCTGATGACCCCACCCAGCGGCCTCATATTGATGTTAAACAGCGTTGGGGAGATGATCGACCCCTGCGGAACCCCACAATTGAGACTCCACGGGGCCGAAACACTCTCCCCAAGCTGTACTCTCTGGGGATGGTCCTCCAAGAAGGATCGGAGCCAGGCAAGCGCCAGGCCACCGATTCCCAACTCGGAGAGCCTCCCCAGGAGGATACCGTGGTCGACGGTATCAAAGGCGGCTGAAATATCGAGGAGGACCAACAAGGACATATTGCCCCTGTCTGCCTCCCTCAACAGGTCATCCAACAGTGCAACCAGTGCCATTTCTGTGCCATAACGCGGCCTGAAGCCCGACTGAAATGGGTCCAGGGCGTTGGTTTCGTCCAAAAGTGTCTGAAGCTGATCAGCCACCACCCTCTCCACCACTTTGCTAAGGAAAGAAACATTGGCGACAGGCCTATAATTTCCAATATCATCCGCCGCCAAATTTGGTTTCTTCCTAATGGGCCTAATGAGTGTCTCTTTGAGGGCAAGAGGAACCTTGCCCTCCTGGAGAGACCCATTAATTATTGCTGTGGCCCATTCCGTTGTTACAGGTCTGGCTACTTTGATTAGCCAGGCCGGGCAAGGGTCAAGGGAGAAGGTGGTGGCCCGGCAGTGATCAAGCGCTTTGTCCACCAAATCTGGTGTCACAGGCTGAAAGAATTCAAGAGTCACCGGGCAAGGCGGAGCGCTGGACATCTCTGCTCGATCCACTGTATTTAAAAAAGGAGAGAGGTCCCGGCGGATGGCCTCCACTTTTGATTTTAAAAATGCTGCAAATTGGTCAGGTGAGATATTAGTGGGAGGCCCATCACCCAGACCAATTCCGGATAGATCGCGAACTATACGGAAAAGTTCCGCCTGCTGGTTGGAAGCTTCGCTTATCCGGTCAGCGAAGTGTGATCGTCTAGCAGCCCTTACCTTAGCCAGGTAATGGTTAGTTGCGATCCTGACAGCTTTCTTATTATAATCCATCAGTTCCTCTCTCCAAGTGCACTCTAGCTGTCTCCTGTTTCGCTTCATTGCTCGTAGGTCCCGATTGTACCAGGCCCCTGGCCGAGCTCTGTGCCTGAGAGGGCGTTTAGGAGCAATCGTGTCTACAGCCCTAGTGGCGGCGGCAAGCCAGCCGTCAACCAGAGCTTCGACAGGAGCGCCAGACAGCTCAGCTGGAATCCCTCTCATGGTATCCTGGAATCTCAGTGGATCCAGTAACCTTCGAGGGCGGACCATTGAAATAGGTCCATGCTCCCTGCGGGGAGGGAGTGCCATTGAGAGGTTACATTTTATTAGGTGGTGATCTGACCATGACAAGGGGACTGACGCCAGGTCAGTCACCATCAGACCACACTCGCTCCGCTCAGTGGAAAATACCAGGTCTAGCATATGGCCGCCCGTGTGTGGGGGACCGTTGACATGTTGGGACATATCCAAGGAAGCCATGGTTTCCAAGAACTCAAGAGCTGGACCGGAAACCTCTGCCTCTGCATGGATATTGAAGTCACCCAGGACCAGAAGCCTCGGGGACTCCAACAGTGCCGCGGAGACAAAGTCCGCCAGCTCCGGTAGGGAGGTGGCTGGGTCGCGGGGAGCGTGGTAACCCAGCAAGATCCCAATACCGTCCCTGGCCCCAATCCACACATGGAGGGCCTCCAAGCCCGGCTTCACCACCGAAGAGCGCCTAGTAACCTCCAGGGTAGTTCTGTAAACAATGGCTACTCCCCCCTCCGCCCCTCCAGTCTACCCTGGTGCTGGACTGCATAACCAGGAGGACAGGCGAGGGTCAGAGGAACACCCCCTTCCCCGCCCATCCAGGTCTCAGTCATGCACGCCAGGTCTGCATCCTCCTCCAGAATAAGATCTTGTATAATCTGGGACTTATTGGACACAGACCTGGCGTTCAACAGCACCAGCTTTAGAGTGGAGGGCCAGCTGATCTGGCTACCTCGAGACTGGTAGTTGGTCACGGTGCCAGAACTGTGAACAGCCTTCAAACATCTGTTCACTGTTCTTCTAAAACGAGTAGGCACTGAGCCAACGCCATATCTCCCTTTACCCGTAATCACACAGATGTTAGACCCCCCGCTGGGGGGGCAGGCCCTCCACTCCATGTCAAGAAAGAAGAAAGAAAAAACAAGATACACTAAAATAATACAATAAACAATAATAAGAAAATTAACAAAATAATATTCAACAAGTAATCAATAATACAGGGTCAAACAATTATCAATATTTGAATTAATCAAATTATCTAATTAAACAATTTACCAAGTTAATAATTTAAAAATAAGATTTAAATTGGACAACTAAAGCATAAAGCTATTAACAATCAGGTGATCAAAAATAAATTAAAATATCAGAATAAACCTAAAATAAAATAAGCAATAAAGAATAAACAATTATATAAAAGAACCCAAAATTTTCCCCCAAAATTACCCCCCCTCACATAATACTGTAAACTAAATTAATAAAAAAGGAAAATTTAAACCCAGTGTCTCCTCCCTCCACTCAATGTCCTGTTCGTGAGGCTGGTTTTAACGTTGAGGTGTGCTTTTTTAGCATGCGGTGAGAGCAACAGTAGCGAGAAAGCTGGAAAGTAAAATAGTCTGGCAAGCTATAGTCTGGACCGACCACTCGTCCACAGTTCTCCAGATCCCCTAATGTTCCTCTGAGGCTGTTTCACCTTTCCATGAGGCTGATGCACAGCTTGACACTGTGCCTTATTTTGCCCCTGTCGGCCTACCACCTCGGCTTCTGGCACACAAAGGCACCAACCTTACCAAAACGTCCACTTGCCTTCTTGTGTGGACACTGCTTTCCGACAGCACCATCATCAGGAAGCCTTTTGCCCCAGTCAGTGCCCTGATGAGATGCCTGCCAAGTACTATCAGCCAGCAACCTCTCCCGGCATGTCAGTGGCATCCGAATGTTTTGTTCCTACAAGGGAACCTTCTGCGTCAAAGCGATCACACCTCCAGTGTCGCCCAGACTTAACCAACACCTCACATCCATCAGCACCAAAGAATCCTTGGCGATCCAATTCCTTGGCCCCAACCACTTTCTCAGTGTCGACAAGCCATTATTTTCCTCCACAGCCAGATGACATCAACCGTTCGTCCCGTTCAGCATCACCAGCGTTTAGCATCACCAGCTACAGTAATCCCATTCAGCATCACCAGCTACAGTAATCCAATGCGGTCCATCGGAGCCCTTGCCAACTCAGCAGTCCCTTTGATATCGACACCAAGCTCCATATCGAGCCCGCTTCTGTGCCAACCTTGTTGACGTTGACAATCCTCAAAATCTACCGCTTGCTATGGAGGTGCCTTCAACATTGACAATTTGACATTGACAGCCCTACCATTCCCAATATCAAGCAGAGCAACCTGTCAACACCGATGTTGATAGACAGTCGATCGGCTCACTTCACAGCGCTGATCCTTCAGACCAAGGCTCGAGACCTCAAACACCATCGGTGCTCTTAACGTCACCGGATTCAGACCTTGCAGATCCGGACCCACCGTCTCCGGCTGAAGACTTTCAGACTTATGCCCATTTAATGGTTCATATGGCTAAGTCTCTTGTCCTACAGATTCATAGACCCACTGCTGAACCATCGGACCACCTTTACGATCCGATTTCTAAGGACACTACCACACCAGTCCACCTCTCTATGCTTCCCTCTCTCCTTAGCACAGCTTAAACGTTCTTGGACTAAGCCAGCCTCATCTCATGCTATCTCCCAGCGTATTGATAACCTCTGTCGTGTTCACGATCCCAATGCCAGTTTTCTACAGAAACAGCCTGCTCCTAACTTCATCTTTGTCAAAGCTTCGCAATCCCGCTCTTGACATTGACAAAACCTGATTTCACCTAACAAAGAAAGTCGGCGCATAGACTCAATTGGCCGATGGCTCTATTGCTCGGCTGCCTTTACCATGAGAATCGCCAACTATGAAGGGGCTATGGGCGCCTACCAACGCTTCTTATGGGACAATATGTCTACCCTCATTGATGCACTGCCTGATGATAAGAGGGTTCTAGCACAAACCTTTCAACAAGAAGGCCTCTCAGTGGCTAAACGACAAATGTTGGCAGCACGCCACACTGTTGATGCCACATCAAAGTCTATGGCCACCTCTGTAGCACTTCGCTGTTTCTCCTGGCTTAGGACAGCTGGCCTCGCAGAGGATGCCTGCGCCCATATTGAAGACCTCCCCTTCGATGGCATTAGACATCGAAACAGTGCAGAAACAGATGACATTCTTGAGAATGTACAAAATAAATGAACAGCTGGTAGGAGTTTACCCCACATACCAACAGCGCTCACAATGCACACAGTGGTGTCGTCCCTACACCTCCTATCAGAGGCTTCAACACGAACCTCAGAGGCAAACCACCGCTGCTTCTTACTACAAACAGCAGTCTTATCGCACCAAGACCAGGTAGCAAACTACAGTCAGACGCCACGACCGCAAACCTAAGCATCAGGTTTGACATCAAATCAACCAAGTTCTTCTTCGTGGTCTCTGTGAATGCACACGAATGGGTTAAACTGCGCCTGTGCAGGACTCTTCGGAATATTCTAGAGCTAAAAATGACAAGTGTAACGTCTCCCTGTATCGCGCATGCTCTGCCCGCCAGTACCTCAGTTCCTTTTTGCCGCCGTCGCAATTGGACTACTTCGAATCGCTTGAGCTATTTCTTTTTCTAAATCTTCTGGTATTGACCTACGGACTGTTCTTTGACTACGATTATTATCTGGCTTACTGACCCGGACTGTCTTGACCTACGATCCTCCCTGATTTGGACTTTGTTACTTAATTATCTGGCTTTGAACTCGGACCGTTAATCGTGTTGTCTCGGATTACGATTTGGACTTAATTGATCGGATTTGCTTGATTCTCTTTATTGGACTGATATTCCGGCTTGACTTGGACTGCATTCTATCTTCTTTTTACGCCTCCCGTGAGTTCTTTCAATCATTTTATTTCTGTCAGATTCCCGCCAAATTTTATGGCCTCTTCAGGCCCGTTTAAAAGGTGTGTGTCGTGTGCAAACAAAATCCCTTTCACGGACGGCCACGATCGCTGTCTTTTTTGTTTAGGGGAAAGACACCAGCCCGGGTCCTGTCAACATTGTAAGAAATTAATCAAGCCAGCCTTAAAACGTCTGCAGCGACTTCACTCCCATCTGTGGGAGACATCGTTGAGACCATCGGGCCCGGCTACTATGGAGCCTACCTTATCGTCTGCTCCTCCGACTCCTCGCCCTGACCACGTCATCTCGAGCTTCCTCTAAGATTTCGAAGCCGAAAAAATCTTCAGCACCGAGCTCGACGTTGGTACCGAAGGCCATTACCAAGGACCCTAAAAAGAAAAAAGAAGTTGTTAAACAAAAGAAGTCGAAACATCCTAAGGCTGTTCATCTTACCGAACCCTCTCTGGTTTGAGCAACATTACCATCGCCTATATTGGAGGAGTCTGTCAGGGAGATGCAAGACTCGACTTCGGATGAAGACGGTCTTCGACCACGAGCACAGGCATCGGTATCGGTCCCGAGCCTGTCCCCGACACAAGGCCATTCTGAGGCTGAGATTATATCCAGCCAGGCCTCGGCCCATTCCAGCCCTATATCCATCAGGCGGGCACAAGTTGTACAGTTGTCGGACCCGGAGGGATTGCCGCTGCAGTCCCCTCCGAGGAAACATCTATCTAAATGCAGGCACATCTCCCCCGACTGACACCAACCTCGACATCGGGAGGTGATTGTTCTCCCTCATCAGTCTCGACGTCATATAGTGACTGAATATGAAGAACCTATGTATGTCGAGATGGACCCGCGGACCGGTCGACACCGATATCGACAGTACGATATCGATCCCGAGTTTGATACCGGGGAATATGTCAGGCCTAAGAGGGTGAGATATGTATATGCATCTTCTCAATCCTCTCTATCTCCCTCGCCGCCTCCGTGTCGACGTCGAGTTTATATTCAGCCAGAAACGACAGCTGTGAAGCCCTCCAAGCGCCAGCAGCATGAAGAGCATGCTCTCCACACTGACAAGCGTCCCAGAGTCTCTTCGATATCGACGCCTTCGGGTGCACGTTCTAAGGTGACCCATGTCCGTTCGACTTGCGCACCGTCAAGATCTGTAGAGGTGGAGGTCCCCGCTTGACCTGTAGCCTCCGCATCGAGAACCCGATACCATTCACCTTCGCCACCTCTATCTGTCGGTGTCGAATCAAGGGATTCTTCAATACTATCTGAGTCGGAGCAAGACCTCCAATCAGAAGAGTCCAGGGAATCACCCCCAAATCTTCCCACTCCTGACTCAGACGCTGCGGATATGCATCCTCCCTCTCCCTCGGAGGATTTCACATCCTATTCGCAATTGATCATGAGGATGGCCAAGTCACTGTAATTAAATATAGACCAGCCTCTACCTCCCAAACACGATCTAGTGTTTGAGGATATTACTCAAGAGAGAACACCTCCTCTGAGTCTAGCCTTTATACCAGCAATGCTAGACCTCATCAAAGAATCCTGGTCACAACCTCCTTCATCTTTACAGATCTCCAGAAGAGTGGAGAACCACTATAAAACACATGGTTCCGATACACTCTTCCTCAATAAACACCCTACACCGAATTCTATAGTGGTTCAATCAAACCAATCTAGAGCAGGTAACCTATCTAAGGTCACCCCTACTAATAGGGAGGACCGCAAACTAGATGTCCTGGGACGTCGTCTGTTCTCCTTGGCTACTTTCATGATGCGCGTATCCAGCTACCAAGCGGCAATGGACGCTTATCAGAGGCAGCTTTGGAATAAAATCCTTCCAATTCTCCAAGCAGGCCCTGAGGATACCAGAACTCTGCGGCCTTGAATACCCACCTAGAAGCAACGACATTGGCCAAACAGCAACGCCTGGCATCGAGGCACACTGCTGATGCTGCTTCCAAGGCCATGACATCGGCCATCGCTTTAAGGAGGCATGCCTGGCTACGCACATCTGGGATAAACGATGATGCCAAGTCCAGAATTGAAGAACTGCCCTTTGATGGTGCTGGATTATTTAACGAGAAAACAGAGTGGTCCTCTCCGGACCACTTCTTACTCACCTGCTCTAGAGGAAGAAGTCTCTGTCCTTCTTCAGAAGCACGCCATTCAATGCGTTTCTTCTCAGGCAGCACTGGACGGCTTCTACTCCCAATATTTCATGGTCCCCAAGAAGGATAGAGGTCTATGGCCTATCTTAGATCTCAGGTGCCTCAATACTTACCTGCGTCACCGAAGGTTCCGTATGGTCACATTGGAGTCCATTGTGCCTCTCCTTGCTCCAGGCGACTGGTTCGTCGTGATAGACTTGCAGGACGCTTACTTTCACATCACCATCCACGAGCGTCACCGCAAGTATCTCAGATTTATGTTCATGGAATCAATTTACCAATTCTGTGCCCTCCCATTCGGCCTTGCCACCGCCCCAAGGACTTTCACTAAGTGCCTAACTCCAGTAGCAGCCTACCTTCGTCTCAACAACATCATGGTTTTCCCATATATCGACAACTGGTTGATTGTCGCTGGCTCATGTGCCAAAGCACAAAAGGACACAGCTTTCGCGCTGCAAACAGTGGCAGATCTAGGACTTCAGGTCAACGTAACAAAATCTAATCTTACACCATCTGAGACCATGGACTATATTGGCGCAGTCCTGGACTCCAACAGAGCCAGAATCTTCCTTCCAGTCGAAAGGCTCCACAAATTAAATCGTGCTATCCGTCCCTTTTGACCAGGTGCCAAAGTGACAGCACATCACACTCAACATCTCCTGGGTCTGATGGCTTCCACCACGTCTGCGCTTCCACACGCGTGACTGAAGATGCGCTCATTACGGGCATGGTACCTCTCCCAGTTCGATCCCTTGCTGGACAACCCTGCCAAGCGTCTTCAAGTCACCCCAGAGTTGGCAAATCAACTTACGTGGTGGACTTTCCCGCCTCACCTGCTGATTGGTCGACTGTTCAAGCCTCTCCAATTGACTATGCAAGTTACAACTGATGCCAGTATGATAGGATGGGGCGCTCACTGTGGCGTTCACAAGATCCACGCCAAGTGGGCCAGCTCAGAGAGACTGCTACATATCAATCATCTGGAAATGTTAGCAGTCATCAAGGCCTTTCGAGCTTTTTGTCCACTACTGACCAGTCAAGGAGTACAAGTGGTCACAGACAACATGACCGCTTTGTATTACATAAACAAGCAGGGAGACACTCATTCTTTGTCCCTTCTGTACCTGTCGATCCACCTATGGGAGTGGTGTTACGACCATCATATATTCCCAATTGCCATCCATGTGGCGACAGAAGACAACTACATAGCAGATCACCTGAGCTGGCTGACTACTCAGACACACGAATCGGTCCTCGACGACTCAGCGTTCAATCGCATCTGCAACAGGTAGGGCACACCGACCATCGACATCTTCGCCACACAGTCGAACGCGAAGTGCGAACTTTATTGTTCCCGAGCGGGCAAAGGCGTGAGATCCTTAGGAGACGCATTTATGGTGCAGTGGGACGCTGTGCTTCTTTACCTTTTCCCACCCATCCCACTGATTCAACGAACAATCATCAAAATTCAACAGTTGAGAGCAGATGCCATCCTAGTGGCACCATGGTGGCCTCGGCAACCATGGTTTACCACCCTCAAGTCCATCGCAGCTGAGTTCCTGAGATTGCCTCCCAAACCAACTCTCCTGACTCAGGACGGAGGCAATGTCTGCCACCCCGATGTCGAGTCTCTACATCTCACAGTGTGGAGGATTCTCCCATCATAAAAGAAGTACTCGACAAGGCTAGAAAACCATCAACCAAATTGTTATATTCCCATAAATGGTCTGCCTTTACCAAATTTGATGAGCTCAGAGGCTTTGTTACAGTTCCTGTTTCTCTGAGGACTCTCCTTACCTTCTTGCGCCACTTATTTGATTTGGGCTTGGCGCATTCCACACTCAAAGTTTATATTTCAGCCATCGTATCATATCAGCAATGGCCGATGTCATGGCCTTGGAAGCGTTCAGAAGCTTCTCATTTGTTTTCTCACCCTACTGTTAAGAAGTTCCTTCGAGGTCTGCAGAATATTCGTCCTCCTGTTCGACCTCCAACTCAATGGTCCCTTCAGATTGTCCTGAAGGTCCTCACATGTTCTCCGTTTGAGCCAATGGCTACATCTTCTCTGAAGTTATTGTCTTTAAAAACTTTGTTCTTGGTGGCCATCACGTCTGCACGAAGGGCAAGTGAATTAGCTGCACTACGGGCTGATGAGCCTTATATCCAGTTCTACCCAGAGAAAGTTGTTCTCTATCCTGATGTTTCATTCCTCCCTAAAGTGATTTCAGAATTTCATGTTAATCAGCCCTTGATTCTCCCAACGTTGTTTCCCAACCCTTCATCAGATGTTGAGCGCATGCTCCACTCCCTTGATGTTCGTCGGGCTCTTGCCTTTTATATCTCAAGAACTAAGGACTTCCGTAAATCAACGAGACTATTTCTATGTTTTCATGGATCTCGGAAAGGTCATCCAGCTTCTTCCCAATCCATTTCCAGATGGTTGGTTTCTGCTATCGCTTTAGCCTATGACCTGGTTGCCAAGACTCCACCAGAGGTGATCAAAGCTCATTCCACCAGAGCTATGGCTACTTCCACTGCTTGGCTGCATGGAATTGATATCTCTGACATCTGTAAATCAGCAACTTGGTCTACACCACTGACCTTTGCAACGCATTACAGACTTGATGTCAGAGCAAAGAAAGAAGCAAGTTTCGGAAGGGCTGTGCTGACTTTGGTTCTACCGTGACGGCCCTCCTTCCGGTAAGTGAGCTTGCTAGTCACCCATTCGTGTGCATTCACAGAGACCACGAAGAAGAAAGAGAGGTTACTTACCTGTAACCATTGTTCTTCTAGTGGTACTCTGTGAATCCACATGTCCTGCCCTACCTCCCCGCTGTCCGTCACGACACCTATTGGCATTAAATTTTTCAGAGCCATTGCAACGGCGGATATTCGGAACTGAGGTACCGGCGGGCAGAGCATGCGCGATACAGGGAGACGTTACACTTGTCATTTTTAGCTCTAGAATATTCTGAAGAGTCCTGCGCAGGCAGTTTAACCCATTCGTATGGATTCACAGAGTATCACTAGAAGAACAACGGTTACAGGTAAGTAACCTCTCTCTCTTGTTACTACATCTTCATCAGATGTTGGCCCAAAACGCTGACCTACCTCTTTCTACTGTTCCCACTCCTCCACAAGGTAGTCATCCATCTCCGGCAAGACAAACCCATGCCATTCTGGTAGCCACATGGTGGCCATGACAACCCTGGTTTCATACTCTCCACCAGCTGTCTTCCAAGTTTTACCATCTTCCCCGTCTACTTCACCTCCTCACCCAAAACAGGGCTCAGATCCTCCACCCAGATCTCCCAGCGCTTCATCTTGCAGCATGGAGGATTCTGCCTCCTTGATTAATGTTTTTCATCATGCAAAGAAACCCTCGACCAGGAGGGCCTACGTGTATAAATGGAAAAAATTCAAATCCTTCACTTCCTCAACAGCACGGTCACCAATTAACCCTTCTCTCTGCACTGTTCTACATTTTTTTTCTACACCTTAAGTGCAAGGGACTTTTTCATCAATCAAAGTATATCTCTCTGCCATTGTTGCACACCAGCCACCAACCTCTCCAGCCTCTAAATTCTTCAGGCATCCTACTCTCAATCGTTTTCTTAAAGGGCTAACTCATATATACCCTGATACATATACCCTGATCTCCTCCACCTCAGTGGTCATTGACACTAGTCCTTCAACACCTTACAAGGGCCCCTTTCAAGCCCCTGGCATCGACAGACCTCTGTCTCCTAACCATTAAGATAGCATTCCTCATGCCAATCACCTCTGCACAATGAGCCAGTGAGCTTGCACCATTGCGGTCCGACTACCCATATCTCCAGTTCCACCCTGACAAGGTTCGACTTTTTGTAGATATTTCATTCCTTCCCAAGGTTGTCTCCCAGTTCCACCTCTCTCAACCCTTGGTTCTTCCATCCTTCTTCCCATCTCCATCCAGTCCTCAAGAATGTATCCTTCACACCTTAGATGTAAGACGGGCTCTGGCTTTCTATATATCCCACACACAACCATTCCGGCATTCATCTAGACTTTTTGTTAGCTATCAGCCTCCATTAGAAGGACTTCAAGTCACCTCTCAGTGTATATCCAAGTGGGTTGTCTCTGCTATCCAACTTGCCTACCAACTTGCACGCCTTCCCATGCCACAGCCCCTTCGCGCACACTCTACCAGGACATTGGCAGCATCCACAGCTTTTCTATGAGGGATTCCCCTCCATGAGATTTGTCCACGTTTATTAATCACTATTGGCTAGATGTTCATCAGAAGTCTGATGCAGCTTTTGGACGTGCTATACTTTCTTCTACCTTGGCATGACACCCTCCTCCAGATAAGCCAGCTTGTTAGTCACCCAGAGTGCGATTCACAGAGGCCATGAAGAAGAAGGATAGGTTACCTACCTATAATTGTAGTTCTTCGAGTGGTCTTCTGTGATTCCCACATCCCGACCCAGCCTCCCCACTGTCACGCCCTTACTCCTAGGCAGCAGTTGACTTTACTGAAGGGAGAGCCTTGGTGCCAAGGTACATATACTACGGGGAAAGGACAAAGAAACTCTAGAATATTCTGACAAGGCTCCGCACATGCACAGATCACCCAGAGTGTGAATCACAGAGGACCACTCGAAGAACTACAATTACAGGTAGGTAACTTGTCCTTCCCTCCTTTTTTTAAAAATTCTCTTCAAAAATGCTTAATAAAGAGAAGGAAAAATTGTGTTATAACCTACTGATAGGCTATGCCAGCCTATCAGTAGAAGATGATTGGTGTAGTATATTTTTTCAGAGATTGAAAAATTGAAAAGACTGCTTCCAGAGATGATAAGATTTGAACCAACTTGGGAGGAGGTAGAACTCTACAAAGATGGAGGGATAGCCATTATTGATCAGTGGATATGTGCACATGCCAGGTAATTATACTACTTTTGGTTAAATTTTATATAGCAGCATATCTGTTTATTTATCCCCCCCCCCCTTATAGTGAAAAGTACTAACGACTCAGAGTGAGTTATTGAAACTGTACATGCCAGTTGATAAGAAAAAGGGTGGACTAATATGAGGAACTTGAAGCTATTCTGCTCTGTTAATCCCTCCACTTCTGCTGTGCAGCTAGAGAAATTTAACCAAAAATTCAAACTCTACAACAGGGCTAAAGGGGATTCTTTTAAAATCAAACTTAAAGAAAAAATAAATTAAACTAAATTAAAAATAAAATAAAATAATGGAATTGAAAAGAAAAGAAAATTAAAAAGAAAAATAATATTTGTTTTCTGAAATCACTTTATGTTGACTCAGATTGTCCAGGATGGTATTTTCTGACTGACAGTGTCTCTCCATAGTCGCAGGCAGAGATGCCTGGAGTTGAATGTGGGAACTTCTGCACATTCCAGAGGAGTGGCCAACTTTAGTGGGTCAGTTGGCAAGTTCTTCATTGTGGTATCTGTGAATGCACACAGTGGGTTAACTTTGTGCCTGTGTGAAGTTATTGGACCATTCTAGAGCTTAGAAAAAGAAGGTCATTGGACTCCCTGACCCCAGAGCACGTTTGTACCTCTAACAGCCTTCCCTCAGTTCCTCTTTTGCCACCGCCTTGGAAGCATCAGAGGAGCATTCTAGAGCTTTCATTCTTTCGAATGTGTTTTCTCGCTTCCTGCATTTCCCTTCCTATAATTCCATGAATTTTCTTCTAAAACTAGAGAATAGAAGGGAGGGGAAAGCAAAGACATTTTTATCCTTTTTTAAAAAAAAACATTTTATTAATTTTTCAGTCTATCTACATTCCATTCATGCTTGTTAAACATCGTGTTACATGCTTTGCTTATAATTATTTGTTTTTTTGCATCTTGGTGTCTTCTTAGTTGTCTCTTCAAAATCTATACATTTTTTAAACATTTAAACCGTTCATTTGTGTATTTTAGTATACAATATTGGCTACTATCATAATATTGCTCTCAGAGTATACAATGTTCTCAAAATCCTCTAGAAACATATCTAATAAAAGTAATTCCAGTTCCAAATCTATATAATTTTGAGGTGATTTAACTGACGAACTTTGTATTTTATACCAATAATAACTGAGTATTTTCCTAACACATAATAGATGCTATCTAAAGCATTTTATACAGATTTTCTTTGTATAGTTGTTTAGCCATTTCTATCTCCACATTTTCTATCATGTCTATATCAATACCATATCTATTGTATATTCATTAAGTACTATTTGTTTTGCCCCATCCTTATATCTAGCTTCAATTTACCTTAAAGACCATCGTGTTATGCCTTTACCCTGATTAATGATCCCTTATTTCAGTTTAAATCCCTTTTTTAATATATAAGAAATGCCCCTTTACAGTTCCAGAAGTTAAGTATATAAATGCTTTCAACGTTGAGGCCACCTTAATATTTTTCCCTTTTTCATCTTTCTAAGTAACTCCTTCTCTTACTTGTCTTATTTGTCTTTTCCCAATTCTTGTTTCTATCTCCCTAAACATTCTGCCATCCCTTGTGTCATCTGAAAACATTTTATACACTTGATCTATCTCCAGTAGTTCTTCTCCGTGGCCTCTGTGAATCACACCCTGGGTGATTCGTGCCTGCGCGGAGCCTCATCGGAAGATTCTAGAGCTTCTGCGGTGGCAATAAACATATTAGAATATGCCCCTCCCCACCCGTATAAGTACCTTGGCGCTAAGCGTCCTCTTTCAGTTTCTTTCAACCGCCGCGTTGAGAGCTTCATAATTTTGCTTCTGTGAGTAAAAGACAAAGAGAGCTTATTCTTGATTCCTTCCTGTTATCAATCTTTTTTCTTTTAAACTATTAGATCAAACTCATTATCATCAGAGATTTTTCCTTTCCCTCGCTCGGACTCCGGCTGCAGCACCCCCCCTTTTAATCATTGGTTTTTCTCCTCACATATTTTTTCATATTCATGGCCCCTTTGGGCCTGTTTAAGCATTGTGTTGTCTGTGATAATAAGATCCCACTTTCCGACGGACACGCTAAGTGCCTTTTCTGTTTGGGAGAACAACATCAAACTTCCTCCTGTACCCATTGCAAAAATTTTAAGCGCGGAGTTCTTTGATCTCACCTCTCGAGGCTAAAACTCCGACTTTGGGAACAATCCTTACAACCAGTTCAAATGGCCCAACCTCCCTGTAGGGCCACTTCCCAAACCAAAACAATGGAAAAAGCCGTTACTGAATCATTGAAACAACGTCCATCGGCTACACCAGCTTATTCCGATTCTCCATCTGCATCGTCTAAGACCTCGAAGACACACAAATCGAAACCCTCGATACCGAAGTCCTCGACTTCGAAAACAACTTCTAAACGTCAGAGACCTACTGAAGGTGCTCCAGCTCCAGAGCCTGTTCCTCCTAAACAAGCTAAACAGTCTAAGCCTACAGACATCCCACCACAACAACTCTCTGAATCAATTTCGGTCGGATCTCCCTCATATGATGACAGACTTCCATCCCATCAACCCTGTTCTCAGTCTCCAGAATGGGATGATAGAGTCGACCGACTAACGTTCTCTCCTCCCAGTCCACAACCTTCTATTCCTTCCAGCAATCCTTCGTTTATTCCATTGCCCGAGGATTCCCATCCCGAACGGCTTGACACCGTTCCATATTTGATGCCCTCAGATCGCCCACCGATCCCTAACCAGAACCGTCGACATCAACAATCTCGACAGCTCGCTTCATCGCGTGTGGTTCAAACCCACGCTCAGCACGCGCATCGGGTTGCCATTTGCCCCGACTAGTGCTCTGCTCGACAAACCACCGACTAGTCGACCAGGTGTTTTACCCGGTTCGATAATACCATCTAGTAGTTGGCCTACCTCTCGACAACCATTGGTGTTGAAGCGGCCACATCACCGAAAGGTGGCTATACCTGAACCTGCTCCCCACTTAGTATCTAAAAAACCTTGGACCGTCGAGCAGATTTCATCCACACGTGAGGCTTTTGCAGCCCCAGACTCCCGATACTTTCCTACTACAATAGATGACGGAAATCACTCTTCACGCTCAGCATCGCCAGCGTCCGTTTATTCTACTGCTATGCCATTGCATCAGCAACCTCCGTTTCGACATCACAGAGACACAGGCTCTGATATTGATGATCCTCGATATTCATCCTGGTCCATGGACACACGTTCCATCCCGTTACATCAACACAGTTCCCGTCCTCTGGTAAATCCAAGTCATCGACCCCGGCACCGTTACGACACTGAGCTCGACACCGAGGTCCATCCCTACCAATCGAGGTCCATTGACGCTCAACCACCATCTTTCGATGTCGACGATCCTCGACATCGACAGATGTCCATGGACATGCCGCCTACATCTTTTTCAATAACCAGCAATACTACGAAACTCAGCCTCTTGACACTGAAGTCGATCGACAGTCTGTCGACTCCAGACGTGACCTCGATGACTCTGACCATGGATCTCAGCCGCAGACTCCATCGGTATTACTTACCTCTCCAGAGTCGGACATTGTCAATACCGACCCGCCATCACCGGCAGAGGATTTCCAGACCTATGCCCAACTTATGATTCACATGGCTAAATCCCTTGATCTGCAAATCCACCGACCATCGACAGAACCAGCCGATTATCTATATGATCCGATCTCCAAGAATACAACCACTCTGGTACACATATCGATGTTGCCATCTCTCCTTAGTACTGCGCAGAGATCCTGGACAAAACCAGCTTCCTCCCATACCATGTCTAAGCGGATTGATAACCTCTATAGAATCCATGACCCAGGAGCCATTTTCCTCCAAAAACAACCAGCTCCAAATTCTATATTTGTCAAAGCCTCTCAATCGAGATCTCAACACCGACAATCTCTCATACCACCAAATAAAGACAGCCGACGAATAGACTCCATGGGTAGATGGCTTTACTCTTCCACAGCCTTCACCATGTGAGTCGCTAATTATCAAGGAGCCATGGGAGCTTACCAACGCTTCCTCTGGGACAACATGTCCACCTTTATTGAATCCCTGCCACAGGATAAAAAGATACTAGCTCAAACCTTCCAACAAGAAGGTCTCCCCATTGCTAAACAACAGATGCTTTCCGCCCGCCACACCGTAGACACTACAGCCAAGTCCATGGCCACTTCAGTAGCCCTACGCCGTTTTTCCTGGCTCAGAACGGCCGGCTTAGCCGAAGATGCTCGGGCACGTATCGAAGACCTCCCCTTCGATGGAGCAGGTCTTTTCCATGCTGAAACTGATGACATACTAGAGAACGTACAAAAGAAACGTTCAGCAGCCAGACGTTGGGGAGTTTACCCTTCGTACCAGCAACGTCCTCAACAAAATCAATGGAAACAACCCTTTAACTCGTACCAGAGGTTCCAACGAGACCCTCCCTGACAAACCTGTTACAATCCATACTTCAAAAATCAAAGAGCCAAAACCCGGCAACAGCCTGCCACTAGGCGGAATGACCGGAAACCCAAACACCATGTTTGACGTTCCTCTGACCGAGATCGCCACCCACCCCACCAACCCTGCCCTCTGGAAACACTTACCTGCATGGGAATCAATCACCACAGATTCCTGGGTACTGTCCATCATCAAAAATGGCTACCGCATCCACTTCTTCGAACTTCCTCCGACAACACGTCGTTACTCTTCCGTCACAACCCCTGCAAGAAGAAATAATGAATTTACTTCTCAAAGATGCCATACAACTCGTCTATCAAAACAATGCCGGGTTTCTCTCTCGCTATTTCACCGTCCCCAAGAAAGACGGGGGACTTCGCCCTATTCTAGATTTAAGATTATTAAACAACTACATCGTCACCACAAAATTCCGCATGGTTACTCTAGAATCAGTTCTTCCCTTACTTCAAAAAAACGACTGGTTCGCCGTCAAGAGATGCTTACTTTCATATTGCAATACATCCCGCACACAGAAAATTCCTTCGTTTCCAACTTGGATCACAAGCATACCAATTCAAAAGACTCCCATTCGGCCTTGCAACAGCTCCGAGAGTGTTCACCAAGTGCATGGCACTGGTAGCCGCCTACCTCAGACTTCAAAACATTCTTGTCTTTCCATATATCGATGACTGGCTCCTTGTAGCACACTCCTGTTGCAAAGCTCGACGAGACACCCGTTTCACCCTTACCCTTCTTCGCGATCTCGGTCTATCAACGAACAGAAATCAAAATTAAAACCTACAAGGACTATACATTACATAGGCACGCTCATAGACTCCACACGAGCTCACGCATTCCTCCCTACAGAAAAGAGACAAAATCTCTTCACCTTACTTCGCGGCTTCACTCCACATGTCTTGATACCTGCGTTAATGGTGCAACGAGTTCTAGGCACCATGGCTTCTATGATGCCAGTTGTACAGCATGTGTGTCTCAAAATGAGATCTCTCAAATCCTGGTTTCTGGCCCTATTCGATCCACTAACAGACTCTCCCCACACTCGCCTAAGAGTCACTCCAGAACTGGCCTCTCAACTTCAATGGTGGCATTCCCATACCAACCTTTCTATCAGGCGACCGTTCCAACAACCTCGCCTGCGAATACAGGTCACTAATGACGCCAGTCGCACCGGCTGGGGGGCTCATTGCAAATCCCTCACAGTCCACACCAAATGGTCTCACAGAGAAAAACTGCTCCACATAAACAAGTTGGAGCTACATCAAGGCCTGCAAGGCTTTCAGAAACCTTCTTGTAGGAAAAATGGTACAGATCGCCACTGACAACACCACGGCGATGTACTACATCCTAAAACAAGGCGGCACCCACTCCCCAGGTCTCCTCTACCTAGCGGTCGACCTGTGGGAGTGGTGTCTGCAACATCACATCTGTCTCAGCCTTACACATCGCTGGTCAAGACAACGACCTAGCAGATTCGCTCAGCCGTACAGATGCCCAAGCTCACGAGTGGGAACTAGATCAATCAGTATTCTGCCAACTATGCCGGAAATGGGGCACACCGACTCTTGATCTCTTTGCCTCCCGAGCGAATTGGAAATGCCAACTGTATTGCTCCCGAGTGGCAATAGGAAAACATTCCCAGGGAGACGCGTTTGTCGGCCGTTGGCCCAAGACTCTTACCTACCTTTTTCCACCGTTCCCTCTCCTCCACAAAGTTGTCGTCCGTCTGCAACAAGACAAAACCAATGCCATCGTTATAACCCCTTGGTGGCCGAGACAGACTTGGTTCCCAGTTCTCTGCAGTCTCTCATCAGACATCCACCATCTCCCCCGCCTGCCACACCTTCTCACACAGAACAACTCCCAAGTCCTACACCCGGACTTACCTGTTCTGCACCTGGCAGCATGGAGGATTCTCCCTCGTTAATGAACATTCTTCATCATGCCAAAAAAACATCCACAAGGAAAGCCTACCTGTACAAATGGAAGAAATTTCAATCCTTCACCAAATCTTCCTCATCCTCCTCCATCAATCCATCACTTTCCACTGTTCTCCGCTTCCTCCTACATCTCAAATCCAAGGGCCTCTCCATCTCATCCTTGAGAGTCTACCTTTCGGCAATAATATCATACCAACCTCCAAATTCTCCAGCAGCAAACTTCTTCAAACATCCAACAACGAAATGTTTTCTTAAAGGTCTCTCTCATATCTACCCCGATACTCGACCTCCCTCTCCACAATGGTCACTAACTCTTGTTTTGAAACAGCTTACCAAAGCTCCTTTTGAGCCATTAGCTACAACTGACTTAAGACTCCTCACCTTTAAAACAGCTTTTCTCGTAGCCATCACCTCAGCTCGACGAGCTAGTGAATTGGCAGCTTTACGCTATGACTACCCTTATCTACAATTTTTTCCCGATAAGGTGAAGTTATTCATGGACATTTCCTTCCTCCCCAAAATGGTCTCTCAATTTCATCTTTCCCAGCCGATTGTCCTTTCTTCATTTTTTCCATCACCTTCAAATCAAGAAAAAATACTCCATATGTTGGATGTCAGAAGAGCTCTTGTTTTTTATAACCTTTTAGACAGTCATCTCGTCTCTTCATAAGCCATCAACTACCTACAAAAGGCTGTCAGGTGACTTCCCGATCTTATCTCCAGATGGGTCGCCTCTACCATTCATTTGGCTTATCAACCTGCTCGACAACCAGCCCCTAGAGTGGTTCACCCTCACTCCACCAGAGCAGTGGCAGCTTCTACAGCCTTTCTCCGTGGCGTACCTCTTCTGGATGTCTGCGCCTCTGCCACTTGGGCACAGCCGTCCACGTTTATCCATCATTATAGACTTGACCTCTGGCAGAAGTCTGATTTGGACATGCTGTTCTAGCCTCTACCTTGGTGTGACACCCTGCCTCCGGGTAAGACAGCTTATTAGTCACCCAGGGTGTGATTCACAGAGGTCATGAAGAAGAACGACAGGTTACCCACCTGTAATTGTAGTTCTTCGAGTGGACCTCTGTGATTCACACATCCCGCCCGTCCTCCCCTCTGTCACGCCATTGTTTGCTTACTATTAAGCGGCGGTTGACACAACTGAAAGAGGACGCTTGGCACCAAGGTACTTATACGGGTGGGGAGGGGCATATTCTAATGTGTTTATTGCTACTGCAGAAGCTCTAGAATCTTCCAATGAGGCTCCGCGCAGGCGCGAATCACCCAGGATGTGAATCACAGAGGTCCACTCGAAGAACTACAATTACAGGTGGGTAACCTGTCGATCTTTATGCACTTGATCTATCTCCAATAGATCTTCCAGGCTATTTTTAATTAATTCTGCTGATTTTCTCCCCTTATCTTCCCTTAACACAGATAAAATTCTCCTCGGCTCTAGGGTTAGAATTAAATCTCCTAAACATTTTTTTATCCTAATTACCTCCCCTCCTTTTTATTTTTATGGCTGCTAAAGGCCCATTCAAGAAGAGCTGTCACTGTGGGGGCAAGTTCCCACTTTCCGGTGGGCACTCTCTTTGCCCTTTTTGCTTGGGGGAAGGACATGAGCCTCAGACTTGTCTTCACTGCCACAGTCACTAAAGTGGCCTCGAGACACTGGCAGGATCACCTAAAGGTCCACCTCCCTGCAAGTCCTGATGGCTGGCTGGGACTCTCTAACCTGCCCCTACTGGCAGCGTGCAACTCTCCCATGACCTAGTCCCTGATGCTGACAGGCGATCCCAACCTACAGTCGAATCCAACGCTTACCTTCCACTCCAGGAACATCTCTGGCACTAAAGTCCAAGTCTTCCAAAGCCTCCAAGCCATTGACCCCAACTGCCTCAGCAATAAAGTCTTCTAAGAAGAGAAAGAAGTCTACTTCCAACTATGTCATCTAAGAAAACAAAACCTAGTGGCAAGCTGAACCTACCTGTTCAACCTCCCATGCCAGACACACTAGACATTGTCCGTCTCTACTCCAATTCTGATGACAAGATTCCTTGATCCTGTGATAATCCCTTGACCTGTCTGGCTTTTAGCCAATCTCAGGAATGAACCTGCGCTGTCTAACCCTCTCTCCACCTTGTTGAGGAGCCTCCCAGGTTCTCCGACTGTTCAACTTCTCCATCTCCAGCTACCTCAACACAGTGCACTGTACACTGCTGTAGCCCTCATGGGGCCACTTGCCCAGCCCATCGAAGCCATTCCCAGTAGTTGGATGTGGAACACCTATCCAACTTCCTTATGCCAGCCTTTCAACCACCTTGTCCTGAACAACGAGACTATCACAGCCGCACAATTTGGCATAGATCTCAGCCCTGCCATACCTATCACGAGTCTTCATACTTGGGTAAGCACACAGCCCTCTGTATGAGGATGCCTTGGTTCTCCCTGAGGCCATGCTGCCACTCTGGCTATCAGTTGTCTGCCCTGCGCCAACACCAGTATGTGCCCCAAGATAATTGCTGTGCTTAACAACCAGACACTTATTCTCAACATCGAAGCCTGGCTTCCTGCTTTGATTCCAAGCTGCTTCGCCAGCAATGGCCTGCCCTGGCTTACCTGGCTTCAGTGCCGATCCTACTGTCGGACCCAGTACAGGATCCCCTTGCCCCCAAATCTGTTGCCTCAGTGTCGACATCTCAGAAACAACCTCCCACTGAGGCCACTTCAGCACTGGAGTCCAAATGCCAGAGACACCACCTGCCTACTCACTCTACTAATAGAATGTCTGGTCCTGACCAACCAGAGTCATTGCTCAGTACTGATACAACAGGTTTGATTGCCTCGACACTGCCTCTTGGCACCAGAAAACACTTCCTACTTCTGTAGCATGGGGCATTCCGCACTCCCAAGCACCACAACAACCTAAACAGGAGCAACTTTTGGGCTCGGAAGGCTCCCAGTCCTGAGCCTCTGATTCTGACTTGGAGTCATCAGAAGAGACTCCCTCAGCTTAGGTGACCACTCTGGAGTCAGATGTGGTGGACTCATGCTTCCCATCTTCATCAAATGGACCTTCAGTCTTATTCTGACCTCATTCTCCATCTTGCCAAGTCCCTCAACTTCAGTTTCAGAAACCACCTCCACATCCTTCTGACCCTCACTATGATCAGACTGACAAGCAATAATCTACACCTGTGTACCTCGCCATGATGTCTTGCCTCCTTGACTTTTGCGTTAAGCCTCAACTGTACCTTCAACTTCCAGATGTGTAGAGACTTTTTACAAGATATTTGATGTCGACGCATCCTTTCTATCCAAACAGTCCCACCCCCAACTCCACTATGGTGGATGGTGCCCAGACTAGGGCAGGAGGAAGAAAATCTACAACTCCCAATAACTGTGAGGGATGCAAGCTGGATACACTGGGCAGAATTTTTTTTCCATATTTTTCCATGTATAAAACGCCCCCACTTTTTTAACCCAAAATTTCTTTTATTGCAAGAAAGTGCAGGGGGAAAGTGAGCAAGGGGGACACGGAGCATCGCTTTCCGGCAAGAGCACGCCACGTGAACTCTGCAGCCTTTTTTGGCTTGAGGGCTGTAGGCAAGCAGGTTGGCTGGGACAAGCGGTCATTTAAGGCAGAAAGGAGGCAGCCAAGATGCGTGATAGTCCCTCCCCTGCGGACGAGCGCCTGGCAGGGCTTCTCACGCCCGGAGAGGGAAAAGCCCAAAGGGAAGACAAACCCATCTCTGTTGCGTCAGCTAGCGAGGGAACGACTCTGGATGTCATCGGCGGCACGGCATGCCTCCGAGTCTCCCCTTTCCACCCGCCGTGAACAAGAGCGTGCCTCCCTTTATCTTTCCTCAGCCGAAGCAAGGACAGGCTAGCAATGAAAGCTGGCGTGTCCTTCAAACGAGCCCTTTGAAGGGGAAGGTCTGTTTAATCTTAAAACTGATGATACTACGGACAGCCTACATAAAAAGGGAACAACTGCCAAATGCATGGGGTTCTATAACCAACTGGCACAGCAATAGTTTTTATACCCGTGGAAGAGACCATCTTCTTATCCAGGACCTAAACTTCGGGACAGACTATGTCCTACCCTTTCTGCTTCAGTCACGTTCTACACATCTAAAACTGAAAGGCCTAAATTTCGATAAATCTCTTTCACCAAGCATCACAACAGAAAAACTAAACAGAATCTCTAGTACCTTTCTTGCACTGCTGGTGGTCCATCACCATGGAGTGGGACCTCTCCATAATCCAGTTTGACTATCCTATTGAATTCCTCACCCTCACTCCTGTGGGCCTCTGGTCCCATGTAGACAGACAAAGACATATCAATGAACTGGAACTTCTAGCTTTTATCAAGGCCCTCAAGGCCTCTCTGGTGAGGCAACGTAGTACATACAGGTGGTCACAGACAATACAACCAGAATGCATTACATTAGCAAGCAATCCCTACACCTTCTTTACCTCACATTTCAACTCTGGGAATGGTTCCTCTTCCATCACATATTCCCCATGGCCATTCATCTCCCCGGAACAGATGGTGAGTTTGTGGATACTCTCAGTTGTTCACATGCTTAAATGCATGAGTGGGAACTCTAAAGAATTTGGGGCCTGAATTCCAGACTGTCCCAGCTGGGAGAGGGAAACCCAGAAGCCCCTTGTCAAATGCACCCCCCCCCCCCAAATTCCTTCCTTTGTGAACTTTATTAGTAGAACCACCACCATCCCCCTTAACAATTAGAGAGCATTCTGCACATGCTTTAAAGAGAAAACACTCTGGTAGTATGGGCCAAGAATGGTAATGGTACTTAGATTCTAAACCAAAGAGGAGGAGTCAAACACACCTGCTCTTCCCACATATCTCTAAACACATTCTTATTTAACATTCCTTTTCTTATTTTAATTTTGCATGTTAATTTATCATTATTAGCTATATTCCACACTTCTTTATACCATTCATTTAGTTGAACCTTCCAGTTCTTTGCTATTATTAATTTAGCTGCTGTTTCTAAAGTTATAATCAATTATTTTGTTGCTGACTTCCATTGTTCCCTCTCAAATAGTAGAAGTGCTATTTTAGGACATACTTTTAATTTAAATTTAATATTTCACTTATTTCGTTAAAAACCAACTTCCAAAATCTAATTATATATTCACATTCCTACTACAGGTAGAAGTAGGTTTCATCTTATTGCTCACATCTCCAACATATCTTGGAGTATTTTTTATCCATATAATTCAGTTTCACTAGTGTTAAATATAATCTCCAAACCAATTTATAACTATTTTCTTTTATTCTTACAGACATACATTTTAAAACTCTTTTATTCCACAAATTCTTCCACTTCTCAGTACTTATTTCCTGGCCCAAATCTGTTTCTCACAGCATCTTTAAAATTTCTTGCATATCCTCTGCTTCTATTAATATTTTATAGATTTTACTTTTCATTTCCTTCATTTTTTAGACCCATTTTCTTTTTCATTCTGTAATACCATTTCTTCAAATTTTGTAAACTCCATACATTCACCATTTCTTCTCACTCATTCTCTAGTCCAACATGCCAATTCAGTAACATTAAACCATGACAACTTTTCCATTCCTCCCACTTCTGTTATTTGCTCTTTGGTATCCATCTTCTCCATCCAACCCTTTAGCCTGTTTCCTCCTTAATATCTTTTCCAAACTTCCTTTCAAATTCCCTGGAAATTTCTTTAACTGTGTTACAGGATGTAGTGGAGAAATTGAAATATTTTTCTGTATCTATTCTATATTTGCATCATGTTCCTTAAAAAGGGATTTTCAGTCTTCTTTATAATATTAGTATTATTTTGTTGAAATAAATTTTTCAAGTTTGTAAGGAATGTGCCCCTTTAAAGGTGCAATTTCACTAGGGGAAGGTGCCGACTCTAGTTCCCATCATCTACCATCCTTTGTTCCCTAGGCTGGGTGAGACCTAGAATGTGCATGACTGGGCAACTATGGGCAAGCTTCTAACCCTAGATTTCCAATTCCTCCCATATTTGGGATCAAATACTCTTGGCTGTGCACTCCAAACCTTGCACACCAGCCTTACCAGGTAGGACACCCAGATAACAAAAATAGCCCTTGTGGCTAAGGCACTTTCTTTAGGCACTCAAACCCTTGTTTTCCCCAAGAATCACACTTGGGTAAAATAGAAAAGGTATGTTTAAAAAGAGTAAAGAAGTAATCAAACATAAGAAATACAAAAGAGTTACAAATTGTACTGTTAAATGCCAAGCATCTTAAGTATTAAGTAAGCTCCTGTGAGCCTTACCCATAAAACAATAAAATTATTAACTAAGTTAATTACCATGCTATTCTAAGTAACCATTGCTAAGTCTCCTAATCAGTCAAGGAAGGCTCTAAACCTGTCACCTCCTCCTCCTACACACAAACAAACATCTAGCCCCCCCTTTGTATAAATTAAATCAAAGTCTCTGCTTCTTGATGGTATCCAATCAACATACAGTCCTTTGTTCACAAGTCCACACCCAACTTGTAACTTTCCATCATCCAGTCTCCTGTTCCCAGGCTGGTAAGCAATTAAAATGGAATTCAATGTTTATCAGTTTTGAGATGTAGCCTTGACTCGTCTCTGCCAAAAGTCACAACAAGAACTGGCTCTCAGGCTGAGACTTTGAACACCTGTGGAACTCTGAAAAACAAGTACTACAAAACCCATATTCTCACATGGGTCACTACTAACCTCTTGAAATTTCAACCTCCACCATATTCATAGAAATCATAGAAAAGTGAAGTTGGAAGCTGCACAGAGGGAGGCAGAGTCACGTGTGCATGCATAGCCTGTGCCTTAGAGGGATCCTTGATGGAGACATTTCATTTCAGATCATAGAAAAGTGAAGTTGGAAGGGGCCTACAAGGCCATCATGTCCAACCCCCTGCTTAATGCAGGAATACAATCAAAGCATATCTGCCAGGTGATTATCTAAGTTTTTCTTGAATGCCTCCAGTGTTGGAACACTCACCACCTCCCGAGGTAACTGGTTCCACTGTTGTATTGCTCTAACAGTTAGGAAGTTTTTCCTGATATTCAACTGAAATCTGGCTTCCTTTAACTTGAGCCCATTGTTGCGTGTCCTGAACTCTGGGATGATCAAAAACAGATCTTGCCCCTCCTTTTTGTATGACAGCCTTTCAAGTATTTGAAAAGTGCTATCATATCACCCCTCAGTCTTCTTTTCTCAAGGCTAAACATGCCCAATTCTTTCAGCCTTTCCTCAGAAGGCTTGGTTTCCAGCCCCCTGATCATCCTTGTTGCCCTCCTCTGAACTGGTTCCAATTTGTTAGCATCCTTCTTGAAGTGTGGTGTCCAGAAGTGGACACAATACTCAAGGTGAGGCCTAACCAGTGCTGAATAGAGGGGGACTATCACCTTGTGGGATTTGGAGACTATAATTCTGTGAATGCAGCCTAAAATAGCATTTGCCTTTTTTTGTAGCAACATCACACTGTTGGTTCATATTTAGCTTGTGATCTACGACAATTCCAAGATCCTTCTCCCTTGTGGTTTTGCTGAGCCTGGTATCCCCCATCTTGTAACTGTGCAATTGGTTTCTTTTTCCGAGGTGCAGTACTTTGCACTTATCCCTGTTGAATTTCATTCTGTTCCTTTCGGCCCAGTGCTCCATCCTATCAAGGTCATTTTGAATTTTGCTTCTGTCTTCTAGGGTATTACAGTCATGGCCAAAAATATTGGCACCCTTGCAATTCTGTCAGAAAATGCAACCCTTCTTTCAGAAAATTGTTGCAGTTGCAAATGTTTTGGTACTCACATGTTCATTTCTTTGGTTTGCGTTGGAACAACACAAACAGAGAAGAAAAGTCAAATCTGATAGAATCCCACACAGAAACCCAAAAATGCACTGGCCAAAATTATTGGCACCCTTAACTTAATATTTGGTAGCACCCCCTTTGGAAAAAATAACTGAAATCAATCACTTCCTGTAACCATGAATGAGTTTCTTACACCTCTCTACTGGAATTTTGGATCACTCTTCTTCTGCAAACTGCTCCAGGGCCTTCAGATTTGAAGGATACCTTCTCCCAACTGCTGTTTTGAGATCTCTCCACAGGTGTTCTATGGGATTCAGATCTGGACTCATTGCTGGCCATTTCAGAACTCTCCAGTACTTTGTTTGTAATCATTTCTGAGTGCTTTTGGAAGTGTGTTTCAGGTCATTGTCCTGCTGGAAGACCCATGACCTCTGGTGGAGACGCAGCTTTCTGACACTGGCCACTACGTTGCGCCCCAAAATTCTTTGGTAATCATCAGATTTCATGATGCCGTTCACACAGTCAAGGCATCCAGTGCCAGAAGCAGCAAAGCAACCCCAAAACATCTTTGAACCTCCACCATGTTTGACTGTAGGGACTGTGTTCTTTTCTTTGAATGCCGCATTTCTTTTTCTGTAAACAGTGCCATGATGTCCTTGACCAAAAAGCTCTACTTTTGTCTCATCTGTCCACAGTACGTTCTCCCAGAAGGATTGTGGTTTTGTCACATAAGTTTTGGCATACTCCAATCTTGCTTTTTTTATGCCTTTGTGTCAGCAGTGGTGTCCTCCTTAGTCTCCTACCATAGCGTCCCTTTTCATTCAGATGGCGACAGATAGTGTGAGCTGACACTGTTGTACCCTGTGTCTGCAGATCAGCTTGAATTTGTTGGGAAGTTAATCTGGGTTCTGTATCCCCCATTCAAACAACCCTTTGTTGTAATTTTTCAGTAATTTTGCTCTTCCATCCACGTCCAGGGAGGTTAGCTACAGTGCCATGGGCTGTAAACCTCTTTTTTTTTTTTTTTGTTATTTAATTTTTTATTATTTTCTTCTTTACAGGGGTAGGGTAGGGTAGGGTAGGGGAGTAGCTGGGACAAGGATACATTTGGGGGTGGTGGATTTGAACAAACACAATATAAATCATTATTTTCATAATAATTCTAGATAATCCCTTCTAAGAGTAGTTCCAGATAACATACGAGAACATATACAATATATAAGGAAAATCCAAATTCAGACCTATATTTTGTAATTCTAATTATTAATTATGTAGCTGTTAATATTTATCTAGTATTTAAAAATATCTCTTCCTATACTTATGATTGTATATCAGCCTATCATTCTATTTTGTGATCATATATTTAGTGACCACCAAGTTTCCCAGTGCTCCTTTTTCTTTTTTTCCTTTTTTTTTAGATTCAGTTAGTCTATTAACATATTAATTTCTTCAGTTCCGAGTATTCTTACTATCAGTTCCTGTATTTGTGGTGTTCCAGACTCCTTCCAGTGTTTCACGGATACTCATCTTGGCACTGTTGTTCCTTCCATCTTTTATATAATCAGGTTTTTTTTCATAATAGTTCTAAATAATTCCTTCTAGGAGTAGTTCCAGATATCATACCAAGGTATATACAATATATAAAGAGAATCCAAATTCAGAAATATATTTTATAATTCCAATTATTAATTATATAACTGATAATATTTATCTAGCATTTAAAGTAACTCTTCCTAAGCTATAATTGTATATCAGTCTACCATTTTATCTATTTTGTGGTCATATATGTAGTGACCACCAAGTTTCCCAGTGCTCCTTTTTCCTTTTTTGGATTCAGCTAGTCTGTTAACATATTGATTTCTTCAGTTTCCAATATTCTTGCTATCAGTTTCTCTATTTGTAGTATTCCAGACTCCTTCCAGTGTTTCACGGATACTATTCTTGCCGCTGTTATTCCTTCCATCCTTTATATATTGCTTATCTTGCATTATTTTTAATATTTTATTCCTATTTGGATCTTCATTCTGGATTTCCGGTACCTTCCGAATTCTTGAGATGTATGGAACATTCTCCATCTGGATTCGGATCATTGATATCTCGTATTGGTTTTGTCGAATTTCCATCTTTCTTAAATCTTCCTGAAATTCTGTCACTTTCTTCTCTATTTTCTTTGCTGCTTTCGCTGTCCTCTGTAATTCTTGATTTTGTTGTGTTTCTCCTCTTTCATTTGGCTCAATTGTGGGTTTATGTCCTCCTGTTTCTTAGTAAAGTCTAATACTTTAATTTCCAAGGTTGAGATGTCAGACTTAATCTCATCAAACTTCTTCTCCATATGAGCTATCTGTTGACTAAACATAATGCTCATAAACTTCTCAAAGCTTTCTTTTGTTAATAGAGAAGACTGGGTTTCCTGCATCAGTCTTAATGGTGTGGTTTCTAATGCTAGGCTTCCTTTCTCCACCCTGGGTTTTACAGTCATTTCTTCAATATTCTTCCCAAATACCTGCTTTTTCTCCCTCCCTTCTTACACAGGTTTAAATGATCTACTAAATTAAGGGTATATCTTTTCATATATATGAAAAGATATAAGGGCAGCCAGCAAACCCAGTCACAAATCAGTCGACCAACAGATAAAGATCTCCCAGTATATTTTTAGTCAAACAGAAAGCGTTATTAATAAAGAGAAAAAATTTCCCAAAGAGGACGCAACCTAAGTATAATAAATATAGTCCATGTAGTTTCACTTCAGATATCTTTTTATGTCTAAGTTTGGAGAGAGAAAAAAGAGAAAGAAAGAGGCAAAACTGGCTGGTTCAACGTTCTGGGCAGCTTTCCAGACCTTGAGTAGAGGGAGATAAGATAAGGTTTGTGGAATATAGGCTCCTGGGGAAAAAAAAGTCTCTTCCAACGTCGTCACAGATTTTCATAAACAACAGAAGTTAAAATAATAAAAATAGTAAAAATAATAAACCCCAGAAAAGAAAAAAAGAAATTTATTCTTTCAACTCCTCCCCCGACCACTCTCAACAAAAGAAATAAAATCAAGAAGAAAGGAAATCAAACCCCAGTCAAATCAAACAGAAACCCCTTTTTATAATCCAAGGTGTCATTCCAAACCTGAGTAGTCTTCATTAGATAAACTTCCAGTGGGTGTAGGCAACTTCTGAATTATCAGGATTGTTCAATAATATTCACTACTACCAGACAAGACTCTAAGGGGGAACTTTACAGAGAGATAATTTAGCCGCTCGTTAAAGATCTCTTTTTAACAAGCTTCCATGTTCTATGTTCCTCCCGTCCTCTTCCACAGTCCGCTTCTTCACTGTTCAATCTTCCAGCCTACTCCCACCTATCTTCGTATATCACAATAACTTTATAAATGTTCAGCCCAAATATAATAATACAGTAGATTTGCTTACAGTAGTGTCTGTAGATCTTGAATATAATTGTGTGTCCGTCCTCCTCCAGCCTTCTAGACTGCGTCAATTTCCCAGACCTGCATGGAGTCCTGCCGAAGAGAATGCCGATCTTCTGGGATAGGGAGGTAGCAACCGGCTCCCCCAACCTTCTCAGACAGCACTTCTCTTCTTTTGGAATATATTTTCCTCTCCTGGAAAATTATTTAGGCTATCTCAAGCCTACAGAACCTCCATCAGCGGTTACAAATGAGAGAGAACTCTCACTTTGCAACCTCCGTCCATCTTGGCCCCGCCTTCTCTTGGCTGTAAACCTCTTGATGATATTGCGCACAGTGGACACAGGAACATTAAGATCTCTGGAGATGGACTTGTAGCCTTGAGATTGTCGATGTTTTTCCACAATTTTTTCTCTCAAATCCACAGACAACTCTTTACACTTCATTCTTTTCTCCATGCTCAGTGTCACACACAACACAAAAGTTGAGTCAGCTTTTCTTCATCTTAACTGGTTACAAGTGTGATTACTATATTGCCCACACCTCTTACTTGCGACAGGTGTGTCTAAATACAAATTAAAGGAGTATCACATGCTTGAAAAGCAATTATTTCTTACAATTTAGACAGGGTGCCAATAATTTTGGCCAGTGCATTTTTGGGTTTCTGTGTGGGATTGTATCAGATTTGACTTTTTTTCTCTGTTTGTGTTGTTCCAACGCAAACCAAAGAAATTAACATGTAAGTACCAAAACATTTGCAACTGCAACAGTTTTCTGAGAGAAAGGTTGCATTTTCTGACAGAATTTCAAGGGTGCCAATATTTTTGGTCATGACTGTAGCTATTCCGCCTAATTTGGTATCATCTGCAGATTTGACAAGCGTTCCCTGCACTCCCTCATCCATGTCTTTAATAAAAAATATTGAAGAGCACCGGACCCAGGACTGAGCCTTGGGGTACCCCACTTGTTACTTCCTCCCAGTTAGAGAAGGACCGATTAATCATCACCCTCTGAGTATGATTCTGTAGCCAAGTGTATCCACCTGATCTATCCAACCCACACCTAGTTAGTTTGCTAATCAGGATATCATGGGGCACTTTGTCAAAAGCTTTGCTGAAGTCAAGATATACTACGTCTACAGCATTCCCTCTGTCTATCAGGGAGGTGACCTGATCAAAAAACGAGATCAAATTAGTTTGGCAGGATTTGTTCTTGACAAATCCGTGTTGGCTTCTAGTTATTACTGCATTGTTTTCTAGGTGCTTTCACAGTGACCGCTTTATGATCTGTTCCAGAATTTTGCCTGGGATTGATGTCAGGTTGACTGGCCTGTAGTTCCCAGGTTCCTCTTTTTTGCTCTTTTTAAAGATAGGGACAACATTAGCCCTCCTCCAATCCTCTGGCACCTCCCCCGTTTCCCATGATTCCAAGAAAATAATGGATAGCGGTTCTAAGAGTTCTTCATCCAGTTCCTTCAGTACTCTTGGATGCAGTTCATCCGGCCCTGGAGATTTAAACTCGTTCAAGGTGGTAATTTGTTGACTGTTTATCTATCTCCAGCTGCAATCCTGTCCCCCCCACTTTTTTCTTTTTTTTTTAATCATTTTCCCATCTCCATTGCGGAGCTGTGCCACTATGTCTTTTCTTTGTCTTTTCCTACTCACATATCTGAAGAATGCTTTTTTATTGCTTTTAGTGTCTCAAGCTAACCTCAGCTCATTCTCAGCTTTTGCCCTCCTAATGCCATCCCTGCATTTCCTTGCTACTTGTCTGTACTCCTCCTTGGTGGCCTGGCCTTCTTTCCACTTCCTGTACATGTCTTTTTTGGTTTTTAGGTCCTCCCTGAGCTTTTTGTGAAGCCATACTAGCCTTTTTTTCCACCTCCCACCTTTTTTTCTTGTTGGAATTGTTTGTAGTTGTGCCTTTAGAATTTCTTTTTTTAGAAGCTCCCACCCTTCTTGGACTCCTTTTCTTGTTAGGATCTCCTGCCAGGGGACCTTACTTATCCTTGTTCTGAAATTATTAAAATTGGGTTTTTTAAAATCCAGCAGAAGTGTGCGGCTACACTCTGCTTTCGTTTCCTTTGAAATCAAGAATTCTAGAAGGACGTGGTCACTCTCGCCTAGAGTTCCCCTTAATGCCACTTCTGTTACCGGCCAAATCTGGGTTTCGGTTTTCCCGCAAGGAATCAGGCAGAGACGCAACAGCTGAACCAAGGGTCCGATTTTATTTTAGTAAGAAAGGTCAGCTGGGACTTCCCTTAGAAGCAGAGAAGATCCCGAAAATACAGTGTACATATGTTTTATAATAATACAGACAAAGAGTCATAAAAGTACTACAGTTCTATTGGTTAATTGTACCCCAACTTTGGATCTAGTCCCTCATTGGGTAATTGATGCCAGCTACGATAATCTATTGGTTAGTTGTAGAAATGCATATTATGCCCCATCTTTCCTTGACCTATGCCCATGGTGCGCCTGGGATGCACCTAAAAGTCTGGGGTATAGAGTATCTATTTCCCTTATCTGTTGATATGTTTATGTGTTGTCTTCCTGGGCCCTGATATATAACCTTCAATACTGTATCTCGCTTGTGTATGTTACTTGTTATTCTATGTCAGCCATAAATGCCGTTTGGGCTAGGTGTGAATGTTTCAGGGTTGAGTTCTTCCGAGGCCTGGTCTTTCTCTAAATATACTGTCAATTGATCAATTCTAAAATGTAGTTTCAGCTTTCCTCGGTATCACTTCCCCCACCAAGTCATCTCTGTTGGTCAGAATCAAGTCAAGGATAGCAAATCCTCTAGATTCTTTCTCCACTTTTTGTAGGAGAAAATTATCAGCCACACAAGCCAGGAATTTCTTGGAAGGGCCATACTTGGCAAAATTTGCCTCCCAACATATATCTGGATAAATGAAACCTCCCATCACTACTATGTCGTGTCTCTTTGAAAACCCTGCAATTTGTTTTTCAAAAGTTTAATCCGCTTCCTCTCTTTGATTGGGCGGTTCGTAGTAGACTCCAACTACTAAGTTCCTTTTGTTTTCTGCCCCAACTAGATTGATCCAGATGCTCTCAATGGGACAGCCAATCTCCTCCTCCTGTATTTCTGTGCAGGAATGTGTATTTTTGACATATACTGCAACTCCACCTCCCTTTTTATTCTCTCTGCTCTTTTTGATCAGTTTATACCCCTCAATTGCTGTATTCCAGTCATGGGAGTCATCCCACCAAGTTTCAGTTATTCCTATCAAGTCATAGTTACCCTCCTTAATTAAAATTTCCAGTTCTTCTTGTTTGTTTCCCATATTCCTGGCATTTGTATACACACACCGGAGGTTGTGTGATTTGTGGCCTGTTCGTCTTTGTACGTTTTTATGATTATTATTGTTATGGTTATTATTGTGATTATTATTGTTAATGTTATTATTGTTGCCCTTTTGATCAGTTTCGTCCATTCCTCTTATTGTGTGTAAGGCTTCATCTATCCTTAACTCTGTGCTTGCGTCTCCCTCGCCCTTCCAATTCAGTTTAAAGCCCTCCTGATGTTCTTCATGCTGTGGGCAAACACATTCTTCCCAGTCCTTGTTAGATGCAAGCCGTCTCTTGCTAGCAGTCCTTCCATATTAATTCGTTAGATTGTACTAAAATATCCACCATCATTTGATTACCTATATAATATAATTTTATATTAGGTAAACCTAATCCTAGTTTTTGATATTTATACCAGTACTTTTTATTAATCCATTTTTATCACCATTACAAAATTGGTTAATTATATTTTGCCAATATTTTAAATGTTCTTCTAACAGCTTTATTGGTATCATCCTAAATTAAAAAATAATTTCAGGTAGGGGACTCAAGCTTCATGAGATCAGTAATGCTGGCACTTGGCCACAGCCCTCTATATTTGTCAAACACTTGACACCAGAGAGTTGTATTCTGCCTTTCGAATAGCTGTTTCGGCTTTGGTTCTTCCATGGCCCACCATCTGGTAAGTGAGCTTTTTACTCACTCATTGTGTGTATTCACAGAAACCACGATGAAGAAGGAACAGATTACTTACTGTAATGATGGTTCTTCAAGTGGTTCTCCATGAATTCTCACTTCCCTCCCTCCTCCCCCCTTCTCACACTGTCCTTCCTTAGGCAGCAGATTGGAGGAACTGAGGGAAGGCTGTTAGAGGTTTGAACATGTGCTCCAGGGGTGGGGATTCTAACAATGTTCTTTTTCTAAGCTCTAGAATGTGCTGATGACTTTGCACAGGCACAGATGTTAACCCCTTTGCGTGCATTCACGGAGAACCACTTGAAGAACCACAGTTAAAGTAACCTTTTCTGCCCCCATAATTTTCCAGAGTCACACATATAGTCAAAAATGAGAGAGAAAGAAAACAAACCGAATTCCACTCCTGATATTTAAAAACAATTATTTGGGAATGTTAAATGCTTTCAGGAGGGACCGTGACCTCATTAATATGCAAATCACAGCACCTGGATAATTCCAGGAATTGCAATCTTTTGTTATTGCTGGGGAATATCAGTTTGTTTTGAGTCTTTATGCGGGGGTGGTGGGGTCTGATCATTAAGGGACTTGCTAAGCTAGCCTTAGGGGGCCTGCATGGGGCCCCAGCGCTGCATTTTGTACACCTCTGATACAGGGCATGTGCCGTACTTGTGAGCTGTGGCCTAATCTACTTCAGCATTCAACACAGTAAGGCTGTTTCAAGAGAAATAAGCTCACCTAAAATGGGTTATAAATTCAGCCTTTCTCTGGAGGGATTTGTGGCATATAAGAAAACTCCTTTTTTGGCAGTTTCAGAAAATTTTTACATGGGGGTGAAGCAGGAAGCTTGCTGTGGATGAAGCTTATACCACCCTCATGGCCATTTTCAGGTGTATAGGTAACTGGTATCAACATTAATCCTAAACATCAGGTTGCCATTTCACAAATACATCTTAGAATTGTTCCTTTACTAAAATAACTTATTCTGTATTGTTTATTCACAGATACTTTATAGGCACTTCAGTCTCAACATTTTCCTTCCGCATTCATGAAGAAAGGGAAATTCTAGGTTTTGATCCCAAAACAACATACAACAGATTTTGTGGAGATGAAGAGAGAAACTGTGAACAGCCAACTCATTGGAAAATTGTATATTAAATTAGTTTAGTCCATGGAACTTTGGGCTCCGCAAAGCAATGAAACAGTATTGGGAAATAAGATTACTCTGAACACCAATTGTTTTTCAGTTCTGGTGTTAAGCACAAATGAATAATAGAAGTTTTCTTCCCTCAACCAACAGTATTCTTGCTACTACTGACAGGTTTTCTAAGAGCACAATTCCCCTCCCCCTTCAAAATTAATCAAGTGATTTCCAAAGCAGTTATGTTTCTATAAAGTTTAATTTTCTAAAAACCTAACACATTATCATATATTCCTCTTATGATCAGAAGAGCTTTTATCATCCTTATACTTACCTTTGTATGTTTACAAGACAGAAATATTTTAGATGTAATTTTATTTTTGTGAGATCTTGTTGGTAGCTATTATAAAATAAGAAATATCAATTTAGTAACAGATTTGCCATGAAGAGTGAAAGGGTCTCTTCCAATGGGAAGCAAATGTAAGTGTAAAATGATTTACACTGGGGCAAAAACCTTTGTTTTACTGATATGCTAGTGGAGTTTGAACTGGCAGTATTTGACTGGGAAAGTGATCCTAGTATTGTGGTGGTAACTCAATGAAAATGATAAGCAGCTATTATGAAAAAAGCAAATTCCATGTTGGAGATAATTTGAAAAGCAAAAATAAAACAGTGATAATCACAATGCCTTCACCCATGAGACAAGCAAGCTTGGTATTCTGTGTGCAGTTCTGGTCACTGCACATCAAAGGATCTAAAAGACACAGAAAAAGTGCAGAAAAAGCAGACAATGAATGGCTGCTGTCCAATATAAGGAAAGAGATGGTAGAGAAACACATAGCTACTTTAAATCAATTTAAGACTCTAAGGCCAGAGCAAATACATTCAAGACAACAATACTATAGATCTTTCTTTATTCATACTAGAGTGTCAAACAATTTAAAATTATGGACATATAGGCAATATTAAAAACAAATTACAGTGTTACAGTAATTAGACTATTTTGACCAGAAGTGGGCTATTTTAATAGGGTTATCTTGCCCATTTGCTAGATTTTGTTTACACATGTGGGGTATAAATTGGATGCACATAAGTGCTTCATTTCTTTAATTTCTCCACAGTCACAGAAAATTTGTCCTGTATCCAAGTAGTCCCATTTTATTTAATTATTTTGAATCTTCCTGCTTCACTTTGAAGTCTATTAAGTGACTTCCACATGCTCTAGCCAGAATCTTATCCTGATGGGAGACACTCTGGCATTCTTCCATTTAGATAGGTGTGCTCTCCATAGATTTAGCCTAGACTCTTGTAATTTAATATTTAGAGCTTGCAATGTGTGCAGAAAACCTTTCCCCTATTTCAGTCATCATCTAGGGCAATGGTTCCCAACCTTGGGTCCTCAGATGTTATTGGACTAAAACTCCAAGAAGCTTTCACCACTAGATTTGCTGGCCAGGATTTCTGGGCATTGTAAGAACATTTGGGGACCCAAGGTTGGGAACCACTGGTTTCAGGGATTGGATGAGGTTGGTGCTGTAATCTGAGAACTTCTGTCTGTAATCTTTGAGAATTCATAGAACAGGTAAGATTAAAAAAAACCCACAGTCACTAAGATCCAGTGAAATAGTTATGTTGGCAATAGAACAAATTTCGATGATGAGTTGCTGCCAGTTAAGAAGTTGGTGCTCACATTTCTTGTTGTGTGCCAAGTGATATTATTGGTGTATGATAGTAAATACAACTGCCAGCTTGTTAATTAATGTCAATTTACCAACAGGATTTATACTGTCGGACTTACGGGTAGGTGTAAGTATCAGGATTCTGGCCTATGATTACTAAGACCTTGCACAAATTATGCAAAACTAAGTCATGCTTGGACAAATCTTTTTTCTTGACAGAGCCACTAGCTTGATAGTTGAGGGGAATGCTGTGGATATAATGTATCTTGATTCTATTAAATTTATTTTATTTGAATAACAAAAAGAATCAAAATAATACTGACATATCATACAGGTACATAAAAAGCTTCACACACTATGACTTTGTGCTCCCCTCACTCCTCAGAGCTATTTATCTTTTCCCCAAATCAATTTACATCATTTTATTAGTTGCTTATTTTTGCATACTATATTACTCCATTTCTCTCCAGAAATAGTGAGTCTTCACTAGGAGTAAAACCTTTCCCTTTCTCAATTACATTTAACAAAAATGGTTTCCATATTTCACAAAAATTAGTAGTAGTCAATCTTTTTCTTAAGCTCACAAGTTAATTTATCATAGCCATATTCCACATTTCTTTAAACCAGTTTTCCATGTTAAATTGACTATTATTTTTCCAATTCTTTGCAATGATTAACTTTTCTAGACTTACAACAATAAAGATTAATTCTTTTTCTTCCCATTTTAATTGATTATTACTAACCACATTCAATAGGACTATCATTGAAGACATTTGCATATCCTTATCCAATATATCAGTAATCTCACTGAAAATTAGTAACCACTTTTTCCTCTTTTCACAACACCACATATGTAAATATCCCCCGTTTTTTTACATCTCCAGCATAAAGATGACATGACTTCATTTATTAAATTCATTTTACATTTAATTATCATCTCCATGCAACTTTATAAGAATTTTCTTTAACCACTATGGACATATTTCTCCTTATCATTTTATTCCACATTTTTTCCCAGTCTTCCCCCTTGATTTCTTCATCTAAGTCTCATTGCCTTACTTCTTTTAAAGCTGTTGTTTTATAATCTGCCTGTATTAGCATCTTGTATATTACACTTGTAACACCTTTTCTATTTTCACGGATTTCTAGGTTCTCTCTTTTTTTCTATAATTTTCTCAAATCCTGTTGCTTCCTCAAACGTCTTTAAGTGAACTTTAATCCTCCCTATAGATTCTAGATGATCCTTGATTATTAATAGCATATCATCTGCAATATATTCATTTTATTTATTTTTTATATCCTATACCTTTTATTCCTTTATCTTCTCTTACTACATTTACTAATATCTCTCTTATTAGTATAAATAAAACGAGATAAGAGGCATCCCCGCCACATTCCTCAGCCTAAGGATATTGTTCCTTTTATACCATTGTTCACTAAAACTGTTACTGTGTTCTCTGAATATAACTGTTGAATTATATTTCTGAACTGGGTACCAAACCCTAAATGTTTAATCAATATCATTAGTAAATCCCATTCCACTGAATCAAAAGGCTTTAAATATATCTAATAATAAAATCTCTGCTTTCATTTGTGTTTATTTTGCTATACATATTACATTAAGTGAAGTCTGCCATCTGTCTTTCTTGTAAAAATCCATTTTGGTATTTATCAATATACCTCTCTATAAAATTATTTAATTTTAGCGTCTTGATTTATTAGTGAGATTGGTCTGTATGAACCCATTTCTATAGCATCTTTGTCAAGTTTTAATATTAATACAATTATTGTTTCCAGGACTGAGGGATTTCTCCCCCCTCAATAACTTTATTAAATAAGTTTTTTAATTTAGGTGTAACTTTTTAAAAACCTTGCAATACTCTGGTCCTAATCTATCTGTGCCTGCTGTTTTCCCCACCTTTATTTATTGACTCTTCTATCTCTTTTTCAGTTAAAGGCTGCTCCAATCTTTCACTATCCTCTTTTTGTATTTTTCTACTACTGTTTACCCTGTCACTTTGTGTAAAAATGGATTATTGCTAGTATATTATTTTTTTAAAAAAATCCTGAAACTCCTAATTTTTCTTTCATTTTATTACCCTTGTCATCCTGGATCACCCCTATGTTTCCTTTGGCCTTTCTTACTTGAGTAGATTTCACTAACAGTTTAGAGTTTTTGTTGCTAAACTCAAAATATTGTTTAAATAAGTTAAATTTCTTTATACTCTTTCGAGATGGATCCCTTCTAATTCTTTCTTCTTTGCTTGTAATTCCATAATAACTTTATTTTCTCTCTAATAATGCCCTTTCCAATTCCTTAATATTTTTCTCTGATTCTTTTGTTCTATTTTCTTGTTTTTTAAATATATATGTCTCTTTGATATCTCTATTCCTCGAATGACAACTTTCATTGCATCCCATATTACATTGGTGTGTCCTCCCCCTTGCTCATTTATCTGCCATGCCTCCTCCAATTTTTTTTTCTATTTTATCTGTTACATGTTTATACTGGTATATCCATCTTCCATCTTTTAGCTTCTTGATAATCATATTTCACCATAATTTCTACATTGGCTCTTGCGTGCTCCAATATTTGTATAACATCTATCTCTGTGTTATTTATTTTTGGTAAAGCATCTTTAGATACAAATATATAATCTAATCTAGAATATGTGTTATGTACTGGTGCGTAATAGGAAAATTTCCTTTCATTACCTTTTAACTCTCTCCACACATCTTTCATGTCTGATTTTTAAATTAATCTATTCAATATTGTATATCTGGTCTTTTTTTCTCCTTTTTTTGACGTGTCTTATCTTCAATTTTATCCATAACCATATTAAAGCCTCTTGCCATTATAACATTTCCTTTCCATTTCTGTCTTACCTAATATTGTGATGAAAAAATCTTCCTGATTCTCATTTGTTGCATAGATATTAACTATGGTACATTCCTCTCCTTTAAGTTGACTTTGTATTATTAGGTACCAACCTTCCTTGTCTTTGTCCACTATGTTAATTTTAAATTAATATATCTTAGAAATTAATATAGTTACTCCCCTGGACTTTGATGTACCACACAATTTTTCTTTATTATTGTTACTTCAACATCATTGCTTGATGAGCAATATAGTGTATTTATCTAATCCCCCTTTCATTAACCCCTTTCTTCTCTAGATCTCACTAAGCTTATTACCTTCAACAATAATCTAGTCTCGCTTTTACCAGAAAGCTACGTTTGTTTTAATTTGTAATCTTCCCCCCCCTTTTGTTTCCATATTTTACCTTATTTTTCACCCCATTTTACAACTCATTATCTCACCCTTTTTACTGGTCCCTTTCCCAACTCTACCATATTATTATTATTATTATTATTATTATTATTATTATTATTATTATTATTATTATTATTATTATTATTATTATTATTATTATTCATGGTCTCTGTGAATGCACACATATGGGTCTTGTCTGCGCCTGTGCTGATGTTCTTGGAAGATTCTAGAGCTAAAAGTAACAATTTAGTGGTGTGATTCCCCCATGAGGCATATGCTCCTCCCACCCTCCATTCCCCTCAGTTCCTTTTTTCCGCCGAGCTGTATAGTTCTACATCGGAAGACTGAGCTTTCTCTCTAGCCTTTTTAGAGCTAATTATCCAAACAGCCCTTTTCAGGGCTACTGATTTCTCTCTCTTACCCTTTTTCCTATTAAGTTAGAGCTATCCGCTTCTCTTTACTGCGTTTTATCGCCTTTTCCCACCTTTTTTGATTCCCCCCCCTTCCCTTTCTTATGGCCTACCAGTTTCCTTTCAAATGGTGCACTTCTTGTTCTAATAAGATCTCTCTTTCTGACACTCACGATCAGTGTCTTTTCTGTCTCGGTGAATCTTGCCCTACTCACTCTTGTCCTGCCTGTAAAAACCTCACTCGACCGGCACTCAAACAACGCCTACAAAGGCTCAGATCTCACCTTTGGCAAACCACGATGAATCCTTCTTCCCCCTCCAGGGAAACGGTAAGATCCCCTGTTTCATCGGGCGAGAGACTTCCCGCAGCTCAGCCTACCCCTGAGCCCACGGTCCCCGTTCCACCTAAGGACAAAGTACAAAAAAAGAAGGTTTCTAAGCCAAGATCGTCAGCTAAACCTTCCACTAAACCGCTGGACCCTCCTGCGAAGAAAAAATCAGCAGCGAAAAATCCGAAAGCGGATAAACCCTCCCGCCTTGAGCCCCCTCAGCCATCTCTACCCTCTCCCATTTTGGAAGAATCCTCGAGGGACGCTCATGACTCTGCCTCTGATCAAGAGGAGGTTCAGCAAATAATAGTCTCTGCTATGACATCGAGCTTCACACCGAGTATTGGCCATTTCCCGGCTGCGCACCCGTCCAGCCTGGCCTCGGCCCATTCCAACCCTGCATCAGGGCGGGCAGTTGAAATCTCGGTTTCTGACCCCAAAACTCCCCCTCCTTCTCCCAGAAAAAGAACGGAGAAAAGGAAGCATGTCTCCCCACAGAGAACCATGACGCCGTATGGGGATTTTTTCCCTTTCCCTATGATGCCATACCAGTTTTTTGATCCTTCTGTCTGGCAATCACATTTCGAACGATGGCATGCCGAGCAACAAAAGCGAGCTCGTCTTACGTCCGAACCTTCCCAACCTCCTTCTCTGCAAACCCGAAGCCGAACCAAAAAGCATGTATCGGCCCCCTCGGCGGCGTCCAAGTCCAAGGTGACATTGTCGTGGAGCAGACATGATCATTCACTACCTACTCATGCCGCTACCGATGTCAGGGAACAAACGGACACTCGAGAACATCATCATTACGATACTCGACATCATGAACCATCACCAACATCACCTTATTCACCATCTTCTTCTGATGAACAGTCTATTTCTTCTCGTCACTCTTCTCCTGATCTCCCTACTCCTCCTGATGAGACCAAGGACAACCAACCCCCCTCTCCTTCAGAAGATTTTTCCTCATACTCTCAATTTATATCGCGAATGGCCCGAGCGCTTCACCTTAACATTGAGGAACCTTCCTCACCTGAAACAGATCCTGTTTTCGACGACATCATTAAGGAAAGGTCAGTCAGCCTCTCTTTCAACAAATCCGTTTTACAACTCATTAAGGATACATGGGATAAACCTCCATCAATGATGCAGACTTCACGCAGAACCGAAAATCTCTATAAGTCTCATGGTAGTGACATTGAATTCCTAAATAAACACCCTTTACCAAATTCCATAATAGTGGAATCCAGCCAATCTAGGGGTTACAATAAATCTAAAGTCACCCCCATGAATAAAGAAGGGAGAAAGATAGATATTCTCGGTAGAAGAATCTATTCCCTACAATCTTTCTTATTGAGGAACATTAACTACCAAGCCACTATGGGAGCGTACCAACGTTATCTTTGGAATAAAGTACTCCCCCTTCTTGAATCAGCACCCGAAGCGATAAAGACTGACCTCATTAATGCTCATTCTGAGGCTATTACTTTGGCTAAACACCAAAGAATTGCTGCACGTCATGCAGCAGAAGCTGCCTCTAAAACCTTGGTCTCCTCCATATCAATACGATGTCATGCCTGGCTTAGATCATCTACAATATCAGACGACACCAAATCACGGGTTGAAGATCTACCCTTCGATGGGACTGGATTATTCAACAGCAAAACTGACGAAACCATGGAAAACTTTCATAAGATGCGCAAAACGGCGAAATCTTACTCCAGTCAGCAATTTTCAACCTTTCAAAGATCTCAGTACTGGCCCAATCAACCATACTCTCGGTCATATCCTCAGTATCAGTATCAGCGATTCCACCCGTATAAACAGTTTCGACCTCAGCAATCAGAAAGATCTCTACCGACCCCACAGCCGCTTCTTCCTTCCTTTCGTCCCCGCAATGCGACTCAGCAACGACATTCCTTTCCCAAGAATCAAAGGAAGGGTAAGCAATACTAAAAACATTTTTCAATGTCTTCCTCCCCCTAGAAACCTGCAACTCTCCTTTCAACCCAGATTGGCACCATACTTGCCTTACTGGCAATATATCACTAATGACCAATGGGTCCTTGCTATCGTTGCCCATGGTTACAAAATTGAATTCTGTACCTTACCCCCTGTGGGACTCATACAACCTACGCCCTTCTCTTCCATCCTTCAGGGCGAAATCTCCACTTTGATTTAGGAAGCTATTGTTCCTATACCACAATTCGATTGGCATAATGGGTTCTACTCCAAATATTTTACGGTCTCCAAAAAGGACGGGGGACTCCGTCCTGTTCTGGATCTAAGGCACTTAAATAGTTTCATTCGACCCCATAAATTTCGAATGCTTACTTTAGACACCATTATCCCTTTGCTTTCGCAGAACGACTGGTTCGTCATAATTTACCTACAGGATGCCTATTTCCACGTCTCAATACATCCCTCATATCAAAAATACCTCCGTTTTCATTTCGACAATGTTGCCTACCAATTTTGTTCCCTCCCATTCGGACTGTCTACGGCACCAAGAACTTTTACAAAGTGCATGGCACCGGTCGCAGCCTTTCTACGCCTTCAGGGTATAAACATCTACCTTTATATCGACGACTGGCTCATAGTCACGGCATCATACCACGAGGCCATAACAGCAAGAGACACCACCCTACATACACTGAAGAACCTGGGGCTAAGAATCAACCTGGAAAAGTCTCAACTTCAACCAAAGCAGACAGCCACCTTCATCAGGGCAGAGATAGACTCACTACAAGCAAAAGCTCTCCTCCCTCACGAAAGATTTGCAAAAATAAAGAAGTCAATTTCTTCATTCCAACCTCTTCAAACAGTATCTGCACATCACGCACAGCGTCTTCTAGGCCTCATGGCCTCCACGACATCGCTGATACTACACGCCAGACTCAAGATGAGAGCACTTCAATCTTGGTTTCTAACCCTGTTCGACCCCATGACGGATCCTCCTACCAAAATGTTAATAGTCACAGAAGAATTAGCCGCCCAACTTACATGGTGGACTTACCTTCCAAACCTCCGGACCGGTCGATCCTTTCCCCCCCCTTCAGCCCACGGTACAGGTCACTACCGATGCCAGCCCTTCTGGATGGGGAGCCCACTGCCTGCAACACAAAATCCACGGACTGTGGTCAAAACAAGAACAGACTCTTCACATAAATCATCTAGAGTTACTTGTGATAATCAGAGCTTTCAATGCCTTTCTCCCACTTATCAAGGGACAGGTCGTCCAATTAGCAACAGACAACATGACAGCGTTTTTTTATGTCAACAAACAGGGAGGCACTCACTCCCTTTCCCTTCTGTACCTTGCTGTCAACCTATGGGAGTGGTGCTATCAAAACCACATATTTCCGATAGCAGCTCATATTGCCACAGACGACAACTATCTCGCGGACCGCCTCAGTCGTCTACCATCGGGAACACACGAATGGTCCCTGAACGACACCGTATTCCGTCAACTATGCCGTCGGTGGGGCTCTCCATCGATCGATCTTTTTGCATCACGGATCAACCGCAAATGCACAATATTTTGCTCCAGAGCCGGATCGGACAACACATCAATCGGGGATGCATTCATGGTGACCTGGTCCAAGGATTTCCTTTACCTGTTTCCACCGATACCGCTTATCCAACGTACAATCATTCGACTCCGGCAATTCAGGGCTCATGCAATCCTCATAGCCCCGAAGTGGCCCAGGCAACCCTGGTTCACTCACCTGACATCGATGTCCACGGACTGGGTCCGTCTTCCTCTAATCCCGGATCTTCTAACTCTGGACCAGGGCATGATCCACCATCCAAACCTGACCTCTCTCAATCTCACAGCATGGCTGATATCCCAGAGGTGATGGCAGTCTTACAACGGGCACGTAAGCCTTCAACTCTATCCTTGTATGAAAATAAATGGAAATCATTTATCAGATATACCGTCGATAAGAACTTACCTGCTATACCTGTTTCAATTAAAACCTTACTTACCTTCCTCCTTCACCTGTTTGACCTTGGCCTGTCATTATCCACTCTGAAGGTATATATTTCTGCCATTGTTGCCCACCAACCAGACAATTCCCCTTCTGCGAAACTATTTTCACATCCTACTGTCAAGAAATTCCTCAAGGGGCTCAACAACACTCGCCCACCGACTCAACGTATTATACCACAATGGTCTCTCCAGCTGGTGCTGAACGCCTTAATGCGTCCACCATTTGAACCTATGTCATCTGCAAGCCTACAGTTACTTACCTGTAAAACAGCATTCCTTGTGGCTATTACATCAGCGAAAAGGGCTAGTGAACTTGCCGCCCTTCGATGTGACCCACCCTTTACCCAATTTCACCCTGACAAAGTGACATTGTACTCTGATGTGTCCTTTTTACCTAAGGTGGTTTCTGATTTTCACATCAACCAACCTATTATATTGTCATCCTTCTTTAAGTCTCCATCGTCTCCATTAGAGCATATGCTCCACACTTTGGATGTCAGAAGGGCCCTGTCCTTTTACTTAGACAGGACCAAACTCTACAGGAAATCCAATAGACTCTTTCTTTGCTTCCATGGCCCCCACAAGGGAGCCCATGCATCGTCTCAATCCATCTCCAGATGGATAGTTTACACCATTTCTCTAGCCTATAAACTTTCGGGAAAGTCACCTCCTGAGCACCTCAAGGCTCATTCAACCAGAGCCCTATCTACTTCGGTTGCCTTCCAACGTGGAACCGAGATCCCAGACATCTGCCGTGCTGCCACATGGTCCACCCCGTCGACCTTCATTAAGCACTACCGGCTAGATGTCAGAGCGAGACATGATGCTTCCTTCGGCAGAGCTGTGTTGGCTTCTTTCCTCCCATGACGTCCCACCTGCCGGTAAGTGAAGCTTGCTAGTCACCCATATGTGTGCATTCACAGAGACCACGAAGAAGAAAAAGAGGTTACCTACCTGTAACCATAGTTCTTCGAGTGGTCCTCTGTGAATTCACACTACCCACCCATCCTCCCCTCTCTCTGTCACGGATGAGTTAAAGTTGTACTATTCTGACACCTGATGGAAAAAAATTTAGGAACTGAGGGGAATGGAGGGTGGGAGGAGCATATGCCTCATGGGGGAATCACACCACTAAATTGTTACTTTTAGCTCTAGAATCTTCCGAGAATGTCAGTGCAGGCGCAGACAAGACCCATATGTGTGAATTCACAGAGGACCACTCGAAGAACTATGGTTACAGGTAGGTAACCTCTTTTTTACATGTCTCATCAAGCTACCTTCCTTTCTTGCTAGATCTCACCCTGCTCATATTCATATTCTTTATTCTGTATCTCTTTTTACTAGAATCTTCCAAATTGTGTCAATACATCACAAGTAATATATGTGCTCTCTCCTCTCTATGCACCCTAAACATCCCCCAATAATTTTTCAGCAGGATTTCTTCTTTCCTTTTCCCTTCTTCTGATGATCCATTCTTGCAATCTTACCTTCTTCTTTCTGTTCTTCCTTTCCTTGATTCTCCTCCTCAATAGAATCTTGATCTAAGTCTTCCTCATCCTTCAATATGCCTCGTCCTGACCCCTCCAGCTTCTCTATAAACTCTAACCATTCTCCCTTAGTTATAATGCCAAAATCTCTCATTTGGCTCAGGGCCATTTCCACCATGGTTGTACAATGAAATCTTCCATTATATGAAATTCTCAGGAAAACAAGGTACTCTCAGCTATATTGAGTATTTTCTTAATTAAAATAGCTGTAATTACTCTCATTTGTCACTGAAATAGTATAGTTTATCGGCAATAGTAATTGAAAACTTGTATCGGTTCTCCATTTAGCTTCAAAAATTCTGGATGTTCTCTTATAGCACACATTAATTGCTCTTTCTTTTGATAGTTCCACAATTTCACCGAGATATTGGGGGTGGTGCTGTTTCTTCTGGGACCCACTCTATGTGCCCTCTCTATATCAAAGGGGCCCCAGTCCATACTCAGAGTTATTTCTTTAAGTCAGGTTAAGATGTAACCATTTGGCACAGTTGAGCCCCAAGTCTATGGGATACTCTATCGCCACATGAGACTCAGATTCAGCCTCTACCTTAGCTGATCCTGTACCGCCCTGTAAGCAAGCTTGGAAAACTTATGTAGCAGAGACCTGCCAACTCAATGCCAAGCATGTGCAAGCTCCCCCAACACCAGGGTTAATGGCATCGCACAATACCCGGGCTCGATACCACTGTCCTAAGCGAGTTCCCCTCTGTGTGCACTCTACTTAACATGAGCCCCAACCTAGGCAATACTGAGAGCAACCATACCGGCACTGGCCATCTGATCCACAGCTCTATACTGAGTCTAAACACCACCAGTCTGCCTACTACTACTACTATGATTCATTGGGATCACCATCTCCTCCTCGGTACCATAAAAGGAGGGAGCCTCTTCCAGAATTTTCTTCTGATGAAGACTTACCACCTCACCCTCTGGTACCGAACCCAATTAAGTACTATCTCAACCTCATACCAATCAGCCACACACCCTGCACTTGGCCACGGCACCAAAATAGCCTCGAACCTTGGTACTGACCCAGACGCATGCTACTGAACTGACTACACTCTCTCAGGTACGGTCATCTTCATTACAAGTTATTACTACATATGGATCAGCACTGGGCCACTTGATTCCATGCACTCTCATCCAGCTAAAAGATCCACACCACATGACTCTGCGCAGCTCCTTCCAGGTCAGTCCCACGGTACCATTAGGACTAAACATTATCTTCCTTCTCCTCCACTACTAGATAACCTTGCTCACACTTTGGCATCCCCTTATGGGTGCTATTCCGCATCTCCGGACTACCAGTCTCTGCAACCAACCCATCCAGTCTCCGATACTGAGGCCTCATACTCTGCACCACCACATATGTCCTCGCCTAACTTGCCTACACTGGACTCTGATGGTGCAGATGCTATGGTCGCACTCCCTAGACATGTGTGGCTTAGATCTACCCACATATCAGAAGATTCATGATTGCGGATTGAAGACTTACCATTCAATGGTGCAGCCCTCTTTGATGAGAAGACTGACGTGATTCTGGACAACCTGCAAAAAATGAAAAAACAGCACATTCTTCGAACACTCAGTCTTATTTCTGCCCTCAATGTAACTAGTGCTGACATACTTACCCATACCAACAATACAGACCACAGGCAGATAGACAGAGGTGTCCACCACCATCCTCTTTTCCTTCTCAGCAACACTCGCAACACCAGCACCCCCTTCAGGCACCCTGACAAAAAGACCAAGCAAAGTCTTTGACTCTCTCACCTACCAGATCCTCTCACGTCACATTCAACAGCTCATAAACTCCACCTGCCTTGCAGCCCATCTCCCAGCTTGGACCAGGATCACCACTGACTCTTGGGTACTCTCTATTGTCACCGCTGGATATGCAATCAAATTTCTCCCTACCACTTACAGGACCCATAAGAACAACTCCATTATCAGTGTCAGAGGAAGAAGTTTGGGCCCTACTACACAAGGATGCCATTGCTCCTGTCACTATCCAACGACAACCCGGGATTCTATTCCTGTTACTTCACAGTCCCCAAGAGAGAGGGTGGTCTTCAGCCCATTCTGGGCCTACCCAACCTCAATACCTACATCTCCCAAAGGCAGTTCTGCATGGTGACATTAGAACACATATTCCCCCTTCTTCAGGAATGCGACTGGTTTGCGGTCATAGATATAAATGATGCTTACTTCCATATAACCATTCAAACAGACCATCACAAACTTCTCAGATTTACTCTCTGAGACTCCGCATATGAATTCAAGGCCCTCCCATTCAGCCTCTCCACGAGTCTTCATGAAATGTACAGCCCCTGTAGCCGCATATCTGTATGTATGTGGAGTCAACATATTCCCATGCATCAACAACTGGTTACTAGTTGCTCCTTCCCTTTTTAAGGCTTTATGCGACATAGCTCTCACCTTGTTCCTCTTAGTGGATCTGAGGCTCAGAGTAATTATGGCCAAATCTATCCTGCAACCTTCTCAACTGAATGGGAAGTTGAGATTTCTTACATAGGAGCTGTTCTGGACTCAAGATGGGCCCATGCCTTCCTCCCAGAGGAATGGGCAAAAAAGTTGCACACACTTCTGCACCATTTCCGACCTCATGCTACTGTCATGGCTCGCCAGGTCCAGTGTCTACTTGGATTGATGGCCTCTATGATACAAAATTCCTGACTAAAAATGAGGTTACTTCAGGTTTGGTATCTGACTCTGTTAAACCCTCTTTTTGACCGATGCACCAAACTCCTCAGGGTCACAGCAGAACTCGCTGTCCAACTTGCTTGGTGGGACACACCACCCAACCTCTTCATCAGCAGACCATTCATGCCCCTCCAACTTACAGTGCAAGTTACTACAGATGCCAGCCCCACTGGGTGGGGGACACATTGCAACAACCTTCAGATACATGCTCCATGGTCGCAGATGGAACAACAACTTCACATCAATTGCTCTCCATTATCAAGGCTTTCCGCACCTTTAAGCCCAATTGCAGAACATGGCACACAGGTCACCACAGACAACACCACGGCTTTGTTCTACATCAACAAACAGGGAGGCACACATTCCTTCTCCCTCCTCTACCTCACCATTTAACTGTGGGAATGGTGCTACAAATGCCATATTTATCCAGTGGCTGTCCACAACTGTACACAAGACTTAGCAGACACACTGAGCAGGCTCTGCACTCAAACACATGAATGATCCCTCAATGACTCCGTGTTCCTCCATCTTTGCAGGAATTGGGGTCCCCCTCTCGTAGATGTCTTTGCCACCGCAGACAATACCAAATGCAAACACTACTGCTCCAGAGCAGGGATCAGTCCTGAGTCCCTGGGTGATGAGTTCATGATTACCTGGTCACCCAGCCTTCTTTACCTCTTCCCTCCGGTGCCTCTCCTTTTAAGAATCATCATCAAGCTCCAACAAGACAAATCGAATTCCATTCTAATAGCTCCTTGGTGGCCCAGAGAACCATGATTCACCACCCTGAGGTCCATGTCCAGCGACTTCCTCTGTCTTCCCCTCCTCCCTCACCTTCTCATGCAGAATCACAGGAAGACCTTCCACCCTGATCTCCACACAGTGCACCTGACAGCATGGAGAATCCACCCTCCATAACTCATATTCTCACTCATGCTAGGAAGCCATCCACCACCCATCTTTATACTTACAAATGGGATACCTTCTCCAAGTTCACAAAGGAGCATGATCTCCTTACAAACATCAAACAACCAATAATTTTACCTACCTTTTTTCCATTGCTGTCTAATGGCCTTGAACATTCTTTACATTCCCTTGACGTTCGTTGGGCTTTGGCATTTTACATATCCTGGACTTCTTCATTTCACAAATCCCAGAGACTCTTCATCACCTCCTGTGGGCCCAATAGGGTATCCCCAGTTTAATCACAGTTTCCCGATGGATCATGGCGACAATACAACTAGCTTATGATCTTGCTTCCAAGCTTTAATAATCCTCTCTCACAGCACACTCCACCAGAGCTGTTGCTGTTTCCATGGCCTTCTTGAAAGGTATTAGCATTTCGGACATCTGCAAGGCTGCCGCATGGTCCACACTGACTTTGCTACTCACTACTGCCTCCATGTTAGAGCCAAAGCAAATGCAGCGTTTGGCAGAGCAGTTTTGTCATCAATACTTCCAAGATGTCCCTCCTCTGGTAAGTCAGCTTGCTAGTCACCCTATAGTGTGTATTCACAGAGACCACAAAGAAGAGAGGTTACTTACCTGTTTCTCTGGTTCTTCGAGTGGTCATCTGTGAATTCACACTTCCCGCCTGTCCTGCCCTCTGTCCATCACATATGTCTTGTTTCTTGTACAGTGGTGGACTGTTCTTCGGAACTGAGGCAGTCACCAGGACAGGTGGGCCATGTGTGCAAAGGGGGTGGTCCTGGCAAATGCATGCTAAAGCTCTAGAAGATTCCAGAAACCTCTGTGCAAGTGCAGAACAAACCCTATAGTGTGAATTCACAGATGACCACTCGAAGAACCAGAGTTACAGGTACGTAACCTCTTTTTCCCATGACAAAAGTCTAAAGCATTCAGGGCATTTTATTTTGTATGTGTATTATGTGCCATCAAGTCAGAACTGCATTATAGCAGCCCTAAGAGGGGTTTCAAGGTGAGATATTTAAGGAGTGGTTTTGCCACTTCCATTCCATCCCCAGTGAGTTGCCATGCCTGACTGAGGATCCGAACCCAAGTCTCTTGAGTCTTTGTCAGTACACCACATTGTACTATACCACACCAGGTATATTTTATTTTAGAAGAAATTGGAGAAAGAAAACAAGATTATAACACAGGATAAAGAAAGTGCTTAAATTTTCTCAGCAGAGTAATTACTGAATTCATGGGATCCGGAAAGTGCTTGGCAAGAGATAGAGGAGATCTTGCTATAGTGGAGCTGCCAGGTAGCCTCCCAAATGCTTCAGGATACTGCTACTGAATGGCTGTGATACAGAAGGAGGTAGGGAATTCTGGAAGAGAGACAGAGGCACCTTCTGTGAATGGAGTTTCACTCACGTAAGATAACTTTGAAACTGAAGTTTTTTCCTCAGCTTTGCTGCATCCCCCATCTCCACCCACCAGTCCTCCCAAGTGCTGAAGGGGCTGCTCTAGGAAAGGGAAAAGAAAGCCTGGTTCAGTATCCCAACCTAGGTCCTTTTTCCATCAGTGGGAACAGTCCCCAAGATCTGCTAAAAACACTTCTCTGCCAGAAAGCCCTTGGGAAGGAGGATCTGATCTTTGCCAGTTTCCCTTCTTGCCACCCTTAGTGATTCTCTGGTGTAGGCATTCTCCAGCCATATGGAACAGCTTTGTGGGTGGAATGCAAAGTTGCAGAGGGAGAGAGATTGGGGTTATTCTACCTTTATTCTACCAGCAGGATTTCTTAGCTGCATTAAAAGCTTTTGGCAGACTTTTGTTTGGAGATGTCTGGCCACAGAAAGCAGTATGAGTCCTGTTCATAATATGTGGAATTCATTGCCACAAAGCAACATGGCTACTACTTAAATGGCTTTAGAAAGCAATGTCATGGTCAAAGAAAGGTTGAGAATGGCTGCTCTAAACCATCCTGTTGCCCTAGTGGTTCTCAAACTTGGGTCCCCAGATGTTCTTGGACTGCAGCTCCCAGAATTCCTGGCCAGCACAGCAAGTGGTGAAGGCTTCTGGGAATTGGAGTCCAAGAACATCTGGGGGCCCCAGTTTGAGAACCACTGCACTAGACAATGGGTTTCCATTTTTAGACACTTTAGTTCTACAAATCATGCTTGTTGATTATTAAAATAACAATGTAAGAGAACATTTTAACACTTGTCTGTTCCCATTTAGATATAAAGCCAGGGTGTTCTCATACTTGTTGCATGGAAATTAGGATGAGCATCCACAGTATTGTAGCAGGGGCACTGGGCTAAAATCCTGCTTTTCAAAGGCCCTTGGTCTACCTTGGCATATCTCCATGTCAACTATTAGGCTTTTATTAACTCCCTCTCCAAACCTCCCCCCCCCAGCAAAGTGACATATCTAAGATGTATTGCTTTAGTTTGGCTTACTCAGAAACAGCTGAAGAAACTGGACTGTTTACCAGTAGTAACGAACACTAACACTATGTAACTATGTATTGAGGCATAACTAAAGCGAACCACTTTAGTTATGCCTCAAGACATAGTTGTAAATTTCAGTTTACATAGAATGGGGGTATTTTCAACAGTACATCTTTATTACTTACTCAGTCCTTGTAGCTTTTTTAAGGGTGCAATTTGAAGAAAATTATTCTGAGGCACCGGAGAGTGAAAATCTCCTGCTTACATGGCAGACACTCGGACGTTCCCCCCAGCAGTAAGATTCTTGATCACAAAATAACATAAGAATACAACATGTGGAAAGTGGGAATGTTGTTACTGACAAAGCAATAAATAAATACCATATTTTAAAATTAATGTGTGAAAGCTCTAAATGTGGGAGAAGTATTCCATATTTTCTGTATTCTGAAGAATGACTGCTGTAAACTGAAATTTGCATCTGACACAAAGCTAGATAGTTTTTAAAAATGAGTTTGACTTAATGCTCCAGCATTAAGTCAATACTAAAAAGATGAAAATCAACAGGTAACTACCAAAAAATTAAAATTCAGAAAAAGTTAAAGGCCCAGATATTAGACAGAAAAATCCTGACTTGGCAGCAGCAGTATATGTGAAAAATCTAAATTGAATCATAACTTGAACATGAGCCAGTTGTGCAATGTGGATGCCAGAACTACTCTTGCAATCATAGGCTACATCATGGGTTCCCAATGTGTGCCCCATAGCACCCTGTGGCCCTTGCAGTGCCCCATAACTCCCTGGTGCACCACCAAGCCAGCCAGGAGCAACGTGGAAGCTTCTCTTTGTTGTTCGACACAATCAGCGGTGCTGATCTTCTGGCTCCTTCAGGCTTCTTTGCTTCCTGCTGTGCCCCACACCACTGCTGCCACTCAGGGGAGCCACAAGTCCAAAAGGTTTGGAAACCACTGGGCTACATTAATAGAAGCCTAGTAAAGATCCTTCATTGTGTTCTGACAGCTGACCATGTACCCAAGGTGCACAGTTGCAAAGTGTTCCAGCAAGGGAGAATGGAAAACCACTTTTGTGTACTCTTTTTATCTAGAAAACCCTGGGAAGGGTCATCATAACTTGGAACCGACTTGATTAGAAAAGCATTCAGATCACAAGGAGTCCTGCTGTTTTCTGGTTGGGACATACTGATTCTGGCCTAACTGTGGGCATCAAGAACACTGGTAAGCAGGCACATGTAGAAGAGGGCCATCAGGATAGTGAAGGTCAAATCCAGTAAGGAACAGCTGTGTATGTTTAGCCTGTAGAGGACAATTGTGACGTTTGCCCCTTGTTGCCCCTGGTTATCTTCCAACCACGGAGCACATGAAGGCAAACCAAACTCCTTTTCACACGCTGCCACCAGTTGATCACTAAATCAACGTACTTTGCTCAAGAAAGATGAAGGTCCATTCATCACTGTCTTTTAAATAAAACAGGTTTATTGATTACAGGTGTTTCTATAATAATTCATCAGTATCTTCTTCAGGTTTATCAAGCATCAATCACAATCTTCTATTTGATCTTACAGGTTACTATTCACTCTTCTGACTAATCACACCTCAGATCTCCCATCTCTCTCTCTCTCTCTCTCTCTGACTCCACTCTACTCTGACTCTGCTCTCTCTGACTGACTGAACTCTCCGGCTCCGCCTTTTAATCTCTCTCTCGGCTCCGCCCCTCCACCACATCAGCATAAATCATGAATAATGCATGACTTATTTAACATAATGAGGGTGAACGCCACATACCTCCCCCCTTAAATATGTTTGTTTGGGAGGGGAAACGCGTTTTCCCTCCTAAACAAACAGGCAGAATTGCATGAAACTTTACTTACCATATGGCACAATTCTATAAGCAATACCACATTTAATATAACAATCACAATACCTTTTTACACTAAACATTCCACTACAATTCAATAATATACCTTATCATTTACACTTACTACATTTAACATTTTCAACCTTACAGAAATATATCACAATCAGGAAACTTTTATATAGATAATTTACAAGTAAAACCATAGTCCATTCCAATTTCTTTTGTAAGTTCTTGCATCATTCGCCACATTTCAGTTCATCAGTATTCAGTTTTTCCACACTATACACAAACAGAACATTTCTTATAACTTTATCAGCTTGGTTTATCCCCCCCCCCCCATCAGTCATTTGGCTTTCGAGGCACGATCTGAGTCTTTTTTGCAAAGTCTAAGTTTGCAAAGTCCAAGTCTTTCACCTTCATGTTGTAGTAAGGTGTGCCGTGGACTGGTCCGGTCGTTACTGCCTCCTTCAGCTGGACACACGACTGCTGGCACTCAGGGGTCCCTCTGATGATCACTGGCTCCTTCTTCCGCATTCTCTTCCGTCGACTGGAGGTCATCGGGCCCTCTGATGTCCACTGGATGTCCTCTGCTGGCTGTTTTATAGTGAAGCCTGCTTTCTTTCTGGCTCAGGGCTTCACCTTCTCACTACGGTCTTCCCAGTTCATGCGGAGCAAATCTAAACGTCCGCGCACACACACACCCCTCGTCCTAGTAATAACTCAAAAGGACTGAATCCAGTGCTTTCTTGGGGAATGCTCCTATAGGCGTATAATAGGGGTTGTATTTTGCAGTCCCAATCATTTGGGTTCTCTGCCACATAGGCCTTAATCATGTGCACTAATGTGCCATTAAATTTTTCAATTAGTCCATTAGTCTTGGGATGATACGGTGTAGAGTTGATTTGGGTTATTCCACAGGCCTTCCATAACCTGTTTATAAGTCTGGAGGTGAAGCTAGTTCCCAAATCACTGACTATTTCACTAGCAAATCCCAATCGGCTCATGTAATTGATTAAGGCATCTGCCACCGTGTCAGTCTCCATGTTACGTAATGGAATTGCCTCAGGATATCTTGTGGCAAAGTCCATAATGGTCAAAATGTACTTATTCCCCCGTCTGGTGGCCTTAGGCAGAGGACCTACCAGATCGACCCCCAGCCTTTGGAATGGGGTAGAGATGACTGGCAAAGGACATAATTTGGCTTTAGTTCTGTCCTGCCCTGTCCCTTGTCTCTGACAGACATCACAAGTTCTGCAATAATATGTAATCTGTTTGCCCATACTTGGCCAAAAGAAGTTCTGGGCAACCCTTCTTTTGGTTCGTGTGATCCCCATGTGTGCCCCAAACAAACTACTGTGAGCTTGATTTATGATTTTCTCTCTGTATTTACTTGGGACCAATAATTGCTTTTGGGGTTCTCCTTTTCCTCTGTATGGGGTGGCTAAAATTTCCCTATACAAAAGGTCTTTATCCATGCAAAATCTCTCAGGGCATTCAGGAGACAATATAGTGGCTGTCTTGGCTGCTTCAAAGCAACCCCCCAAGCTAATGTCCTCCTTCTGCTCCTGGGCAAAACTATATTTATTAGGATTCTTTAGAAGCATGATATCAGCTTCTGCACCACTATTAAGCTGGTTATCCAAGGGAATCTCTCCCTCCAGGCTTCCCTCTGCTACAGTATCCATTCCTACTGCAGTGGGTGAATTCTGGCCCCCCTTTGAGCGTGTAAGTACAAAAGCACTCGACATGCTCTATTAAGTCCAAACCAATGAGAAAAGCAACCGGTATTTCATCTGAAATGGCCACCTGCCACTTTCCAGACCAATTCCCATAAGTTATTTGTACCTCTGCCACTTTAAACACTACAGTTTCCTTCCCAATTCCTTTTAGGGTCATAGTTCTGCCTGGAATTATGTTGTCCTTAGTTATCAGATTTGAATGGGCTATAGAAATTTGAGACCCTGTGTCCCTTAGAGCAATGTACTTCTTTTTACTCACTAATATCTCTTCACCAGCATTTTTGAGAAGAGTATTGTCATTTTTGATATAAAAACACTGGACTATAGGGGCTACAGGAATGTCCTCCTGCTCAGCTGCTGTGGTTGCCATGGAGACAGAACCTTGGCCACGGCTTCCCTCAGAGGCCTCCACAGTTCCCAAGCAGTATACTTTCTTGGTCTGGCCATTATTCTCCACATTTTAAGGTTTGTTTTTTGTACAATTGAATTGTAAATGACCAGGCTCGCCGCATTTGTAATTCCTTCTCTCATCCTGAGGAGATCTATTAAACTTTTCCTCAAGATTCATTTGGTTCTGAGAACTAGGCCGGGCTAATCTAGGTGAAGCCTACCTGGCCTTCTTTTCCTGTTGTTTTGCTGAGGTAATTTTTATTAAAGGGTTTCTTATTGTCCCAGTTCTGTTTGTTAAAATTTACCTCAGAGAACCTGTGGTTTCGAATCTCCCCAAGGAGATTCTGTTTCACCTGCTTCTAATAGATTTTTGGGATTTTTGTCCTTGACTAAATAACGTAATTCCCCAGGCAAAATAGAATAAAATTGTTCCAACCCCATCACATTTTTCATCTACTCAAGAGAAGTGACATTTTCTCGTTCCATCCACTTCTCCAAACATTGCAGCAGTTTAGCCCCTAGCTGAGAATAGGATTCCTCATGCCTTTTGGTAAAAGAACGAAATTTTCGCCTCAGGTGTTCTGCATTAATGCCAAATCTAGAATACACCAATTTTCTATAGGCTTCAAAATCTGTAGCCTGATCTAGGGGAATTTGAGAATAAATATCAAGTAAATCTCTACTTATTTGGGATCTCAGCACTATCATCCTTTCATCACCCCTGATATTAAAGTCCCAGCAAGCACGTTCAAAGGAAATGAGGAAAGATTCTGGGCAGTCACCTTTCCTATATTGGGGAAATTTCTTCAGATCTATCTTTGAAAGATTTCCCTCATTAGTGCTGTTATTATTGTTGTTATTTTGAGAGGCTAATTCTAATCTTTTCATTTCCATTTGAAATTCCATTTCTCTTTTTTCTTGCTCAGCTTTTTCTCTCATCTCTAGTTGTCTTCATTGAAAATCTATTTCCTTTTGTCTGGCCTCAGCCCTCTCTCTCTCTCCTTAATCTCTAATTCCTTGAGCTGTAGTTCCTGAGCTTTTTCCTCAGCCCTAGCTTTTTCTCTAATTTCTAATTCTTTCAATTTAAATTCCTGTTCCAGCTTCCATTTTTCAAAATCCTGGGAGCCTAGATCCCTTTGTCTCTCTGAGGCATCCTCCTCAGTCTCCAACTGTTCCCTTGAAGGGTCTCAATTTCCCTCCATTTCTTGAGGTAATAAACTTTCTGCCTCTTGAGGATCATCAGTTTCCACAATTACTGGCTTTTTAGTTCTTTTGGGTGGCATATTTATCTGGGTTACTTAGTCTTGAGTGTTTTTATAATGAATCTAAAAAGGACCTGTCTTTCTTCTTATTCCAGTTACTGAAATAAATTTCCACTTCAAGCCTCTGCTTTTTCATCTATTCCCTCAGATCTGTTCTGACCCCTGGCTTCTGCTTTTATCCACCAGCGCTCCCTTCTCTCAGAGCCTTGGATCTCAAGCTAGCCACTAGGTCTCTCAAATCCTGAGGTAAAAACAGGAATTTTTTTTTTCAGAGTCGTTCCCTATCTTAGCCCCCCAGATCTGGGTTCAGAAGCCCTGCCACTAAGCTTTTCCCAAAAGCTCTAGCAGGTAACCTACTTCTTCACCACAGACCTCTGTCTAAAAGGTACCCTTGACTCAAAAAAAAAATTCTCTTTAAACTCAGGCTTTACTGGATTGCTTCGTATCCCGCCGCTGGACACCAATTGTGACATTTGCCCCTTGTTGCCCCTGGTTATCTTCCAACCACAGAGCACATGAAGGCAAACCAAACTCCTTTTCACATGCTGCCACCAGTTGATCACTAAATCAACGTACTTTGCTCAAGAAAGATGAAGGTCCATTCATCACTGTCTTTTAAATAAAACAGGTTTATTGATTACAGGTGTTTCTATAATAATTCATCAGTATCTTCTTCAGGTTTATCAAGCATCAATCACAATCTTCTATTTGATCTTACAGGTTACTATTCACTCTTCTGACTAATCACACCTCAGATCTCCCATCTCTCTCTCTCTCTCTCCCACTCCACTCTGACTCTGCTCTCTCTGACTGACTGAACTCTCCGGCTCCGCCTTTTAATCTCTCTCGGCTCCGCCCCTCCACCACATCAGCATAAATCATGAATAATGCATGACTTATTTAACATAATAAGGGTGAACACCACAACAATCCTAAGGGGGAAGATAGTCTTTAAATAGCTGAAGAGCTATTCTGCAGAAGGTGATCATCACTGTAACTGTAGAGGACAGGAGTAGAACCAATGGGTGGCAACTGCCCAGATGCTGTTTCCAGTTAAAAATTGGAAGGATTTTCATTAGGAGGATTTTATAAACACTAGGGGCTGTACAACAGTGGGACAGACTGTCTCTGGAGTTGGTCAACTTTCCTTTACTGGAGATATTTAAGCAGGTACAGGATGGCTACCAGGAATACTCTCTAGTTTCAGCCTGCAGTGAAGATCCTTCACTGAGCTACAGGTTGGACTGGATGGCCTTCAATATTCATTCAAACTCTTAAGTCACAAACCTTTCATTATTTTGACAGTAAAATAATGCACCAAAGCATTATCCTTCCAACAGTATCCATCTTCAGCATTATAGGTAAAGGACTCCAAAACTTTAAAATCAACCCCCTGAAATTTTAGAATGGTCTGTACATTTAAAACACAACCACCAGTCTCCAAGGATAGTTTTGTCCATTTTATTTGTGGAGTTGCCTCACTGAAACATCTGGGTTCTAACAACATATATTTCTCAGCTCTAAAACTGTACTGGGAGATATTTCACAATTGATAAATTGTGCCTGAACAGTGAAGATGTAAACAGTCTTTTTTTAAAAAATTAAGAGTTTCTTTTGAGAAAAGACAGATTTTTCAACGGCTAGATTATTATTCTCATATTCTAACAAACCACAGACGTCATTTAGTTGCAAACCTCAACTGCACTTTTGGGGCAGCACTATTCACAAGGTATTTCTAATCTTTATTCTGTGAGGAAAATGGTTATTTGGGGCAGAGAAGGAACAATGGTCTAGTCATGTTTGTGATATGCAAACATCTTTTGGCACAGAGACTTGTCCTGCCTATCACAGAGAAATGGAAATACATAGTTGGAATGGTGATTGGAGTCATTTGACCAATTTATACAGGGTTTTACATAAGATTTCAATTAAAAGGATTTGTTTTCATTAAATACCACCCACCTAATGCTTTTCTTTAGAGGCTTGTTAGCTGAGTCTTCAATGTCCAAGTCACGGAACCCGACTACAAATTAATAATAATTTTGCTTACAGTGTATTCATAGAAAGTAAACTGTAATATAATTCCGTCACATGCGTTGCTCAGCTAGAAATGCCTGATGTCATGGTAAAATAAAAGCAGACTCAAAATAAGCAGAGTATTGAACAGCCTAAATCAACATCTTAAATATTTATTATAAAACACTGGAACAATATTATTAAAGATCTATTTGTTGCTATTTTGATTTTTGTAAAAACACTATCCTACCCTGTCATGCTTTGATTTATGTGGACTGGGTACTAATAGTTATGTGACCATGACATAAGTCATAATGCAACTGCTAAGCTTCTATGTTACTATTGCAATGTATATGACAGTGCAAAGCTGTGGGGCACAGAAGTGGGATGGGAAGGAGAAAACAAAGGCAAAACAAATATTGAACACTTGCAAAAAGATGCTGTTCTGAAATGTAAATTGAAATAATTGCTGAGTGCAACATTGATGAGCTTTGGGCATTCATGGTACCCTTTCTCCTCTGGCACTGCCATTAGGAAGATTTTGGGGAACTTATTTTCCCTTTTTGTAAAATAACTAGTATTTATTGCTGTGTCCAAAGCAGGGAATCCTAAGTAGTTTAAACTTTTATTTTTACAAACCAGAATTATAAATCACATTTTGAAAACGCTGGTTAAATTAGAAGAGCAGCAGATACTTCTAATTTCTTCCTCACCACTGTGCATAGGAGAAGAGGTTTATCTGAGCTCGCAACCAGTTTCTGCTGATTCATGTAGCACTGAACTGTGGTTCAGCATTATGTTCTCAACAGGCTATGTTATTACATAAAAACATATTAACATGGTCCCCCTCTCCCAAGCAATACATTTCAGAGAATTTATTGTGGAAATTTTACACTTCAGTGACCATTAAAATCACAACCGTGAGGACGATCAGAAAGTTCAGAGTTATAGTTACTAATTAATCAGGAAAAAAAACCCAATGGTATGGCAATTTTGTTTTGTTTTTGAGTCAGTTATTAAGAAAGTAAAGAATAAAGTGGTTCCATTAGTGCATATGTAGCTGTATTTCAGTTTTTAACTATACGCCACAGATGTACACTGTATCAGATTTTGTACTGGGCTTGTTCCCAGGACCTATCAAACATCAGATTCATAGGTCCACCCTAAGCTCTTGCAACTCACCCCATCACTAGACCCACTCTGTGTCATGAAACAGAGAGATCTATGTGCAAGTCCTGCTCAGGCACTAGAGTATTTGGTTCCCAATTGCCTACAATTTGGCCTTTATTCTCTTAACTAGAAAATGCTTCAGAGGGACTGTGTATGTTGTTGATTTATGTGGGTTTATTTTTGTTTCATACGTGATTTAAGTCACAGTACTACAAAGATTTGTCCACTGAAATTGAAGGATGCCATATACATTATTTGCTTTCACATAATAAAATTCTGATTTATTCTATCGACGTCTGTATTAACTTATTGCTATATTGCCTTTTAGTCATAGCTTTTTTAATGTGAAATATTTTTCTTCTGTTTTCAACAAAAAGATGTAGACCAATTACAGCAGGACTTTCCTGGACATGCATATAGCCTTGTATCGTTTTTGTATCTATCACCACAACACTTATGTAAGCAGGAGAACCCAAACAATATTCAAAAGTGAGGAGCTAGCTCTCATTTCTATCTACTACACAGTCACACAAATATTTAAAATACTTTTAGCTGATGTGATACTTTCAATATGAACATCACATCAAGTAGAGGCCAATATATATGTGATATACACCTAGTATTACAGCATTACATCCTGCCACTGGTTTAGCAAAACATGTAAGCATTATTTAGCTTTAAGCATATGAGCAGAATTATTTAATTTGCTAAACCTACAGGACGTACTTTGCTAGAATGGAATTGACAAGTTCAGGCCAAAATTTCTATTATGACTATGATTTTTTTTACATTTACATCTACAACTATATGTCTTAATTACTGACGTACTAGCAGTATTTCATGCTTATATCTAGCTTCCTCTAATGGGGCTGTATATAAAAGCTGAGATATTAAGCCCTCCTCTTCAAATCTGAGTCTGTGCCATTGTCCTTACAAGACACAGATAGATTAGTGGGGATATATTTTCTGAAGCACTGACAGTGGGCAGGGGAGCCGTATGTGACTACTGGCTTTGTAGATTAGCTAGCTTCTGCACCACAACACATAAACACTGCACACAGGAAATGTTCTGCAGCCAATTGTCTGTATATCACAGACAGTGATGGGCTGCAAGTGCCATGAGTGTTACCACCAGAGAATCCTGTGAAGAACCTAAAGCCTTATGCTCATTATACATACTAACTCCCTCAGCCAACTGCTGTTCTTCAGAAATCCAGACCTGTGTAAATACGCTTATGGATCAAAGATTGTATAAATATAATTAATTCAATATTTATTCCTATTATACTTAGATCAAACAAATTTTTAAATAATCTGGGTAGACAAGTTTAAATTCATGTGTGTACAATCACAGGCTTTATAACTTCAAACATACACAATGTTTTTGGCTGAATATATATTAAGATTCTAAAGAGCATATCATTTAAAATGTCTTTGTCTCTAAAATAACCGTTTAATTCTTTTACCAGCTATGCTGTTTGTGTGTGGGTTGGGTTTTTAGCAAGTCAGCAAACATCTTCACAAATAACAAATGTTTTCAGTCACCACATCTCTAGAATGTATCTGTTGTACTCCAGTGAGTTCTTGTGAAACACAAGCCATAAGACAATTTTTAAAGCATTGAAGTCTAAATGTATTAACTTCTTAATATTTTTGCTCCCAGTTTATAATGGTTAAAAACCCCCAATAACTTCACAATGTATGTAACTGGTAAGTGAAAATGAAATGAAATAAAAATTGCATATTAAAAACTGGATCACAGACTAATAAATACATACATTAAAGACACAAAGGTTTCAGCAGCTGTTTGTTTAAAGAGCAAGGAAGCAAAGAAAACTAGCTCTCCAAACTCCACTCTTACTTTCTATTGTGCATCTTTCCTATGAGTTTAATCAAATAAAAAAAATCTAAAAGTAGCACATAAATTAGATCTCTCTTAAGACTAAAAAAACACAAAATCGAACCACATAGTGTAGTGTAAAATGCTATGTGATTTACATTAATCATGCACCTGGTAACAATGTATTAAAATAATTTCTGAATTCTCCAGAAGAATCACTTTGAGAGTTGCATTGTCATTTTTTCCCTGCAGATATAAGTTCTTGAAATAATTTTTTTAAAAATTCCAAACTAATTTTTAAATGCTGCATAATCAGTTTTTGTCAGCTTTACTACTTCAACAAAACAAATAAAATTGGCCACAAGTCCCCTCCCTCATCAACTGCATGTAGATGAAATCTTGATGCTTGACACTGGAGTTTCAAACCAAATCCCTCTTCTGAGTGAAATGCAATCCACGGATCAAATTGTGAGGGAAAATTGATCCTGTTCTATGGGCTTCTCTACCCAGGCTCCAAGCCCAGCCTTCAAAAATGCTTTGAACAAACACTCTTTGGCAGTTTGGTATTCCGCAGCTACCTGTTTAGTTTCATGATAAAGGTTTGGTTTATTGACTTTTGAACGAAGACTGGAGGAAAGCTGAAAGAAAGAAAAGAACAACAACAAAAGGCTGTTATATATGCAGAAAAACCATGGCTGCCCCAGCATATGATTTCTTAACTGCCCAATTATAAAACTAGCACGCGTGCATGCGGGGGAGCGGAGATCCGTATCCGCGGCCCAGTTCCGGCAAGCCCACGGACCGGCACCGGGCCGCGGACCGGGGGTTGACGACCCCTGTTCTAGAGGTTAGAAAAGAGATCATTAGAACCTGGGGTTGATTCGCCACAGCTGCAGAGAGATAAACTGTAACAATGGAAAGGGAGACGGCCTTCTGTTTTAGGGAGAGGAAGAAGCGGTAGACAAGGGAGAGTGGAGGCTGGGATACTCCATGAGATTCTGTGAACTGAAGAAATGACACCATTTCTAGGAGTAATATTTATGGTTGGAAGGACGGTGAAATTCCTGCAGGACATTCCTCAGCATGGGAGAAGTCTCCAGGCTGTGAGAGCCAGAATTGGTAACTCTGGGTGATAGATGGAGCCATTGCTCTGAGAAAGGAGATTGGGAACAGTGAGAACTCGGATATGAGTGGTGCTCGCTTGGAGGAGGGGGTGAACCATGCTTGTCAGGGCCACCATGGGGCAATGAGGATTGCATACGTCCTTTCACAAAGAAGCTTGACCTGTGGAGCAAGGGGACGGGAGGAAAAGGTAGACTAGGTGGTTCTTCTACTTGAGCATGAAAAGCCACAAGACAGCTGTGGCTCATGCCTCCTCTCAAACAGAATTTTGAACATTTGGAATTTGGAACTGTGGCCAAAAGGTCCAGCGAAGCCCAGCAGGTGGTGAGGTTCTGATAAATCTCCATGATGAGGTCCCACTAGTGGTTTTGCACACTGGAGTGATTTAAGGAGTCTGCCAGGTCATTTTCTATACTGGCAAGATGAATAGTCATGAGAAAGAGTTAGTGGGAAAGGCACCATTCCCAAAAGTAGGTGTAGTGAGTGGCCCCTTGTTTGTTGATGTAGTACATGGTGGTCATGTTGTCCATGCCCACCTGTACTACATTGCTTGCAAGAGGGGGAAGAAATCCTTTGAAAGCATTCAAGACAGCTAGGAGTTCTAGCTTGTTGATGTGCCTTAGGAGACAATCTGGCATCGGTTGTGACCTGGAGCTTGAGGCGGAGAGGTCTGAATGGATGGCTAAGGGCTATATTGTCTGGTCACATCCACCACTGCAGCTGTAGACTTAACTCTGGTGTGATGGTGAGGAGTTTGGCCTGAGAATTGCAATCCTGGTTGAACTGAGAAAGAAACCAGGATTGAAGAGATTGCATGCAAAGCCTCACATGGGATACAGTTGAGGTAGTGGTGGCTATGAGCTCTAGTAGCTTTTGGGCTTGAAAACCCATTACTTGGGCCATAGGATAGAAGTCCTTGGTTGACTGAGAGATCCTTTATTGTCTGTCCACAGGAAGAAATGCTTATCCACTGCGGGAGTCCAAGATGACTCCTATATACTGGATGCGTTAATTCAGTTGTAGAATAGACTTTTGGAAGTTGATTTGGAGATTGAAGCCCTTGAGGATGTAAATTGTGAAGGCAACATCCCTTTCTGCTTTTTGATGAGAGAGGGCAATGAGGAGCCAATCATCAATACAGGGATAAATGTTGATTCCATGGAAGTGGAGGTGATCAGCTACAGGAGCCATGTATTTTGTAAATACCTGGGGGGCTGTGGAATGTCCAAAAGGGGGTTTTTGAATTGGAAAGTGTGATGACCAAAATGAAGGACACAATGTTCTGGCCAAATATGAAAGTAGGAATCTTTGAGGTTGATCACTGTGAACCAGTTGCCCCTGCGCAAGAGGGGCAATTTCATCTCCAGGGTGACCATGTGAATTATTTTGGTAGAGATGTAGTAACTGACAATGTGGAGGTCGAGGATAGGGTGCAAACCTCTGTCCTTTTTTTGTTATGGTAACATACCGAGAGAAGAAACCCTGGTGGATGAGGGACAGGGTTGATCGCTTCTTTGTTTAGGAGTTCTGTATGACTTCTTGCAGTAGGAGTGGCGAAGGGTGGGTGGATCTGAAGATGCCTGTGGGGGGGGGGGGGTAGGGATTGGAATTTGATGGCATATCCCTGTTGTATTATGGAGAGAACCTATCTGTCCATGGTGATAGATTGCCATTGGTGTAAATGCAGTGCAAGGGATGGTATTGAGTGTATTGGAAGGGGGCCTCAGTCACTGACAAGTGAAAAATTCTGTCTAGGCTTCCTCTCCCAGCATTTTGTAGAGGGGTGCTGCTGAAATTTCAGGTGCTGACTCTTGGAGGTGTAAGAGGAGACTTGAGACTGGTGGAGTAAGATGTGGTCTGACTTTCTAAGGTCTAGGGTGTCTCTTCCAGGAGTAACGGAACAGTCACTGGGCTGGTTGGTTATAGAAGCCCATACACTTGGCAGCAGTCCATATCTTGTGGAGGTTGTCCATTATGCCATCAGTTTTAAGAATGAAGAGTCCCTCCTCATCAAAGGGAAGGTCCTCTATACACACCCTACTGTCTTTGATGAGGCCAGCTACATGTAGCCAAACATGGTGGTGTAAGGAGACAGCCATGGATACTTGACGAGTTCCACACTCTGTACATGCAGAACACATCTGCTGGGCTGCCAATGCCATGGCCTCCTGGTGGATCTTGGAGGCAAGGGATTGGTTGTTCTCAGCAAAGAACTCAAGAAGGGGCTGAATCTTGTTCCACATGTATCTTTGGTAGGATTCCATTGCTTCTATAGTTCACTACGTACATAGCTAAGGAAGCAGTTGAATAAATCTTTCCGCCAAGCATGTTGAGCTTGCAGCCCTTACAATTGTTAGGGGTTGTGGATTTTGTTTTGTGATTCTTCCACAGTAATTGAATTCAGGTGGGGGTGTTTAGAGAGAAAAATGGGGTCTGTATCACAAATCTTATACAGGCTCTCTACCCATCAAGAGGTGGTTGGGACGGTGGAGGGCTTTACCCAGAAATCCTTCGCCATATCAAGGAAGGATGGCATCATGGACAAGTGTACTGGTGTGGAAGACTGTTTATCAATTTGGTCATAGTGAGGAACAGATGGGTGAGGAACAGGCTTTTGAGGTTGAGGGACTTGGCAAGATGGGAGGATCAGATCTGAATAGGACGGGACATTGGGAGAAGGGAACAGAGGGTGAGTGTCCACAACATCAGACTCTGGGGTGGTAATAAGGGCAGAGTACCCTCCGAAGACTAGGAGTCAGAATCGGAGGCCAACAAGTCATCAGGACTGGAGTCTGGCTCCTGTTCTCACTGTTGGGTTGCTGAGACTGACTTGGGTGAGTATGAGTCCATCCCTGGTGCCGAAGTTCCACATTGATGGAACAGGGAAAATTTGAAAATTTGAAGGTGAGGGAGGTGGCTGAGCGGATCAATGCTTCTGTCTTTTTGGCTCTGGAGTCAGGTTCAGGCAGGGTGTGGCGTGGTGTCTCTTCCTAGAGTTCGTAGGTCTTGTTGGGTCCGATGGGTCTGACGAGGGTCCAGTCCAGTGGTCTGTGAGGAGGCGAGGGGGTGAAATCAAGGTGTCAAAGCCAGACAAGGGGCTTTGGTGCTGGAACTGAGCCTCTAATGGAACAGGACACTCATAATACTGGCAGTCATGGGCCACACTCTGGTATTAGTGCAAAGCAGATAACTGATGACCAGAGTAGCCACATAGCAACGTGGCAATGGGAGAACCAAGGTGTCCCTGTACATGTGCTCGCCCAGATAATAGATGGACTGTGGTTCCAGCCAGAGTCCCCATAGTACTCCATCAAACATCGGGCCAGAGGTTGAGGTTGATGGTGAAGTGACACAGACAGTCCTGGGAGAGGCTCTGGATCCAAAGGCAGAGAATGCACCTTCTGGGCAGGGTGGGTGACCCTCAGAGGTTGATGTCTGTGCTGAGGGGAGGCTTCCAGAGATGAGGAGGTTGAGGAGACAACTGAGTAAGCTCTTCACGGAGGGGGGACTGTTGAAGGGGTTTCACCTCCTGAGTCTAATCCAATGACTGGCTAAACATAGGGGAAGATGGAGGATTGTCTCGGAGATGGAGAACATCCTTGTGGCGACTGTGAATGTCACTCATGCCATTCATATTCATGAGCTGATTTGCATGAACCTATGAGAGGGCTGGAGAGGCGGAGTCAGCAGCTACATGAAGCTTGGCGGGAGAAGGAGGAGTCAGATAGGGTTAGTTAGTCAGAGAGAGAGGGAACAGATACTGAGAGAAATAGAGCTGGTTAGGAAAATAAGTAGAGAAGGTGGTGATATAGCAAGAGAAAAGAAGTATGTACTGAGAGAACTGTTGATGAATTGCTTATGTATGTGTATCTGAAGAACTTCTGTTATTATTCAATCTGCTTCACTTCAATAAATAAGTTCTGTTTCTGTTCACAAGACAAGTGTTCTGACAAACGTCATTTATATTGTGGATTGAGGTAATCCACTGGTGGCACCGAGAAGAAAATGCGACGTGAGCCTTTGTGAGGGAAAGACAGGCAGGAGACACAAGGGCAAACGCCACAATTGGTGTCCAGCGGCGGGATACAAAATAATCCAGTAAAGCCAAAGTTTAAGGGTGAATTTTCTGGAGTCGTGGGTACCTTTTAGTCAGAGGTCTGTGGTGAAGAAGTGGGTGACCTGCTAGAGCTTTTGTGGAAAAGCTTAGTGGCGGGGCTTCTGAACGCAGATCTGGGGGAACTAAAGATAGGGAACTGACTCTAAAGGAAAAAATATTTTTTGTTACCTCAGGATTTGAAAGACCCAGTGGGCTAGCTTGAAATCCAAGGCTCTGAGAGATAAGGGAGCACTGGTGGATAAAAAAGTGGAAGCCAGGGTCAGAGCGGATCTGAGGTGATAGGAAAATAAAAGGCAGAGACTTGAAAATAGAATTTGTTTTGTGTCTGGAGGCAAGAAGGTTGTCTCAGACCAAGAAACATCGTGGCTTGTGTGATGCCAGAAAAAGTGTAGCCATCTTTAGCTGCCGAGTGAGAGCTACATAGCACCCCAGAAAAATACTGGTAAAAGAAAACAGCAGTAAAAGTGTTTTAAAAAGAGGCCTTACTAATTCAGCAATAGAAATCAGTCCCTCTTATCAAGGAAGTACATACTTATGCCACCCAAAAGAACTAAAAAGCCAGTAATGGAGGAAATTGATCCTCAAGAGGTTGAGGGGAATGGGAATGGAAATGGAGACCCTCAAATACCTGAGGAATCCTCAAGGGAAATTATTCAAAGCTCCCAAGATTTTGAAAAATGGAACAGGAATTTCGGCTTAGAGAAAAGGAACTAGAAATCAAAGCCAGGGCTGAAGAGAAAGCTCAGGAACTACAGCTCAAAGCTGAGCAAGAGGCCAGACAAATGGAATTAAGACAAAGAGAAATGGCATTTGAGCAAGAGAAAAGACAAATGGAATTTCAAATAGAGATGAAAAGACTGGAAATTGCTGCTCAAAATAATAATAATAACAACAACAACAACAACTCCTCTAGTGAGGGAAATCTCTCAAAAATTGATCTAAAGAAATTTCCCCAATATAAGAAAGGAGATTGCCCCGAATCTTTCCTGATTTCTTTCCTGGAGCAAGCTAGAGATTTTGAGGCATATAGAAAGATGGTATATTCTAGATTTGGCATAAATGCAGAACACCTTAGAAGAAAATTTTGTTCCCTTACCAAAAAGCCTGAAGAATCTTATGCCCAAGTGGGGGCTAAATTGATTCAATGTTTGGACAAATGGATGGAACGTGAGAAAGTCACTTCTCTAGACCAAATGAAAAATGTAATTGGTTTAGAACAATTTTATTCAGTGTTGCCAGGTGAATTGCGTTATTTGGTAAAGGACAAAAATCCTAAAAATGTATTACAGGCATCTGAATACGCTGATTCCATTAGTGAGATTAGAGATCCTCGATTTTCTGAGGTAAAAATTGGTAGAAAAGTGTGGGACGACAGGAGGAGAGGACACCCACCTGGTAGAGATTACCTCAGAAGTACCCAAGCTACTGGAAGCCATTTTGGAGACAGACCCTCATCTCCAGAGCACAGTAATCTGAAACCTAATAGTCCTGAGGGAAAAGTTAATAAGGCCCTTTGTTTTGAACCCAAGCCCAGTAAACGGTGTTATACGTGTGGGGAGAAAGGTCATTTTTGGGCTCAGTGTGAGACTCAAAAGACTAGGAATTGTAATCAGCATAAAGGTGGAGATTCCAGTCCCCCTAAGAAGGTGTTTTGTGTACAGCATAATGGAACAGCCAATACTGCAGTTGAAGCTAGCCGTAGAGCTGTTGCCATAGCAACACTAGTAACAGAAGGGTCAGAGAGCCAAGATCCCCCTGTGACCAGGGTTGTTCAGTGCTTTCTGATAGAAAGTAATCAGAATCTTCTACATAGCTCAGGAGATGTTATCTATGTTAATAATAATATCTAGCGCTCAAAGATTCTTGTTCACAAGTTACAGTATGTCACCCTGATATAGTCCCTAAGGAAAATATGTTAGATCATGAAAATATTTCTATTAAAGGGATTGGTTCTGAAATAGTGGTGCTGCCCATGGCAAAAATACCAATGAGATATAAGGGATGGTCAGGAGTTTGGAAGGTGGCCATATCCGATCAAATTCCTGCCCCGTGTTTAATAGGACTGGATTTAGCTGAGCATGTGCAGAGTGTTTTTGTGACAACCCGCTCTCAGGGAAGGCAATTTGAAGCCACTGAGGGAAACGATGGAAATCTTCCTGAAATAAGAGAAGAGAGAGAAACGGCTGATCTGGTTCCTATGAGAAACCCTAAGAATCTATCTTTCATCAAAGAACAAAAGGAAGACCCTACCTTAAATGAATGCTTTGCACAAGTTAAGGAAATTCCACTGACCCCTGAAAATCCTGAACAATGTCCCAATTTAGAGGAAAACCCTGAGATAGTAGAAATGGCTGAGGTGGTCATATCGAAAAATTCTAATAATACTTCCTTTATTTTAGAACCGAAGGAAGATACCACCCTGATTCCGTGTTTGTTGTTGTTTAGTCGTTAAGTCATGTCCGACTCTTCGTGACCCCATGGACCAGAGCACGCCAGGCCCTCCTGTCTTCCACTGCCTCCCGGAGTTGGGTCAAATTCATGTTGATAGCTTCGGTGACACTATCCAACCATCGCGTCCTCTGTCGTCCCCTTATCCTCTTGCCCTCACATTTTCCCAACATCAGGGTCTTTTCCAGGGAGTCTTCTCTTCTCGTGAGATGGCCAAAGTATTGGAGCCTCAGCTTCAGGATCTGTCCTTCCAGTGAGCACTCAGGGTTGATTTCCTTCAAAATGGATAGGTTTGTTCTCTTTGCAGTCCAGGGGACTCTCAAGAGTCTCCTCCAGCACCACAATTCAAAAGCATCCATTCTTCGGCGGTCAGCCTTCTTTGTGGTCCAGCTCTCACTTCCATTCATTGCTACTGGAAAAACCATACCTTTGACTATGCGGACCTTTGTCAGCAAGGTGAGGTCTCTGCTTTTTAAGATGCTGTCTAGGTTTGTCATCGCTTTCCTCCCAAGAAGCAGGCGTCTTTTAATTTCGTGGCTGCTGTCCCCATCTGCAGTGATCATGGAGCCCAAGAAGGTAAGATCTGTCACGGCCTCCATATCTTCCCCTTCCATTTGCCAGGAGGTGATGGGGCCAGTGGCCATGATCTTAGTTTTTTTGATGTTGAGCTTCAGACCATTTTTGGCGCTTTCCTCTTTCACCCTCATTAAGAGGTTCTTTAATTCCTCCTCACTTTCTGCCATCAGAGTGGTATCATCTGCATATCTGAGGTTGTTGATATTTCTTCCGGTAATCTGAATTCCGGCTTGGGATTCCTCCAGTCCAGCCTTTCGCATGATGTATTCTGCATATAAGTTAAATAAGCAGGGGGACAATATACAGCCTTGTCGTACTCCTTTCCCAATTTTGAACCAATCAGTTGTTCCATATCCAGTTCTAACTGTTGCTTCCTGTCCCACATATAGATTTCTCAGGAGATAGATAAGGTGGTCAGGCACTCCCATTTCTTTAAGGACTTGCCATAGTGTGTTGTGGTCCACACAGTCAAAGGCTTTTGCGTAGTCAATGAAGCAGAAGTAGATGTTTTTCTGGAACTCTCTGGCTTCCTCCATAATCCAGCGCATGTTAGCAATTTGGTCTCTAGTTCCCCTGCCCCTTCGAAATCCAGCTTGTACTTCTGGGAGTTCTCGGTCCACATACTGCTGAAGCCTGCCTTGTAGGATTTTGAGCATAACCTTGCTAGCGTGTGAAATGAGTGCAATTGTACGGTAGTTGGAGCATTCTTTGGCACTGCCCTTCTTTGAGATTGGGATGTAGACTGATCTTTTCCAATCCTCTGGCCACTGCTGAGTTTTCCAAACTTGCTGGCATATTGAGTGTAGCACCTTAACAGCGTCGTCTTTTAAGATTTTAAATAGTTCGACTGGAATGCCATCACCTCCACTGGCCTTGTTGTTAGCCATGCTTTCTAAGGCCCACTTGACTTCACTCTCCAGGATGTCTGACTCAAGGTCAGCAGCCACACTAACTGGGTTGTCCGGGACATCCAGATCTTTCTGGTATAATTCCTCTGTGTATTCTTGCCACCTCTTCTTGATGTCTTCTGCTTCTGTGAGGTCCCTACCATTTTTGTCCTTTATCATGTCCATCTTTGCACAAAAGGTTCCTTCCTCCTTCCATATGAGCCTACCCGGCAGTTAAGATCTAGCCAGGGGGCCCTTTTGAAAGAGCCATCCCTCAAGGAGGTAAGAGGGATGGCTTGTAGACAAAGGGCCTTTTCGGCAGCTGCCCCCAGACTATGGAATGCCCTCCCAACTGAGATTCGTCTGGCACCGACACTGATGACATTTCGGCGCCAGGTCAAAACCTTCCTGTTCCAGAAGGCTTTTAATTGAAATAATATCAACTGTGGGTCCTGATGGCAATTTTTAGAGTATCTTTTTAATTGTATTTTAATTGTTTTATCTTTTTATTGTATTTTTATTGTATTTTAATTGTTATAAGCCGCCGAGAGACCTTTGGGTATAGTGGGCGGCATATAAGATAAATAAATAAATAAACAAACAAACAAACAAACAAACAAACAAACAAATAAATAAATAATATCTCCAATTTTCTTGAACAGATCTCTGGTTTTTCCCTTTCTATTATTTTCCTCTATTTCTTTGCACTGTTCATTTAAGAAGGCCCTCTTGTCTCTCCTTGCTATTCTTTGGAAGTCTGCATTCAATTTTCTGTAACTTTCCCTATCTCCCTTGCATTTGGTTTCCCTTCTCTTCTCTGCTATTTGTAAGGCCTCGTTGGACAGCCACTTTGCTTTCTTGCATTTCCTTTTCTTTGGGATGGTTTTTGTTGCTGCCTCCTGTACAATGTTACGAGCCTCCATCCATAGTTCTTCAGGCACTCTGTCCACCGTGTTTAGAGAAAGCCAAAGAATCTCCCTTCCCATTATCTCCTGAACACCCAGAGAGGTTCATAGTTGATAAACACCTGTTATATAGGGAAGTTTTATTAACACCTCATAGGAGTGCAGATGGACATCTCAAACAGCTAATTGTCCCTGTAAAATATAGGGAGAAGTCCTTAGAAGTAACAGAGCCAAGCTTGGGGGGTACTCATGGAAAGGAGACAGGCTTGTATGAGGTCCAGGAAAGAGCATTCTGTCCTGAGGACAAAGTGGCGAGGCTGAGACCCATAGAGGGGAGTGAATTGCAGTTAGCAGGGTCAGAACCTGTGGATCTGTTGCAGCAGAACTGGAGGGCTGAGGAGTCTAGTCGCTCTGCAGCTGCAAAAGCCCTTAAAACCTTGCAATGCAAACCCCTACCTAAGAAACCAAATATTAAAGATATAGAACCAGATGATGAAAATCTCAATGCATCTAAAATAAACCAAGTGTTTGAGATTATACTTAAAAGAAACATGCCTGTGAATTTGGAGGTAACCCATGATAGTGGTCCCCCACATATGGAGAACTTCGCAACAAATGTACCTGTGGGTGAATTTGTTGGCGAGGAGGAAGGCATAAGCAATAAGATCTCAAGGAAGAACGCAGTCATAGCTGTGCTGGAGAAGTGGAAGAAAGTGCCTAACCTTCCCACAGCTGAGAAAATTAAGCCACTATTCAGTAAGAGAACAGGCTTAACCCAGAAGAGGCGAGCCGAGGACATCCAGTGGACTTCAGAGCGCCCGATGACTGCCAGTCGACAGAAGAGAGCGCGGACTTCAATATCTCCCTTTGTTGTGCCGGACTACAACCGGGGGTTCACAATCTGTGTGGATGCATCGAGCGTCGGACTTGGAGTGGTGCTGTGCCAAGCGGATGACAGCGGGAATCTGCAACCAGTTGGTCTGCCATCGAGAGGGCGTGCCTATCGACTGTTTGGACACTGCAAAGACTGAAGCCTTACGTTTGGGGGAGGAAGTTCATCCTTTGCACTGACCCTTTCCCTTTGTTGTGGCTACAGACTATGAATTCCAATGACAATAAGCTTGCAAGATGGACACTAAACCTACAGGACTTTGACTTTGAGATCCGCAGCATAAGAAGGACTCAGAATATGGTTGCTGACGCCTGGTCTCGAAGGCCAAATGACTAATGGGTGGATAAAAGAGTGTAATGTTGTATTAAATGTTCTGTTTGCACCCTAGTTATGAAATGCAATTAAAATGCAATGTCTCGTTGAATGCCGATGAACTAAGAGGTGTACAGAGATGGGAAATAATAATGGTGAGTAGCGTTATTAATGTAGAGGTAATGTAGTTTGTATTAATGTGAGTAGTGCAAATGTTTATAATTGCACTGATTGTCTGAAATGTTTAAAGTAATAAGTTTGGTCTAGTAAACATAGTAAGAGAGAGAAAACTAGTATAAGGTATGTATAAGTATATGGTAAATATAATGTGTTATATGTTGAAATATGTTATATGATTTAGGACATAACTGGTAAGCATATTATTATGATGGTGTTTTGTATGTAATGTTCCCTGTATGTTCCGTTGTTCATAAGGGTAAACTGTAAGGTTTTCCCTCATGAAACAAACTTTTTCTTAGGGGGGAGGAATGTGGCGACCGCCCATGTCACTCATGCCATTCATATTCATGAGCTGATTTGCATGAACCTATGAGAGGGCTGGAGAGGCGGAGTCAGCAGCTACATGAAGCTTGGCGGGAGAAGGAGGAGTCAGATAGGGTTAGTTAGTCAGAGAGAGAGGGAACAGATACTGAGAGAAATAGAGCTGGTTAGGAAAATAAGTAGAGAAGGTGGTAATGATATAGCAAGAGAAAAGAAGTATGTACTGAGAGAACTGTTGATGAATTGCTTATGTATAATGTGTATCTGAAGAACTTCTGTTATTATTCAATCTGCTTCACTTCAATAAATAAGTTCTGTTTCTGTTCACAAGACAAGTGTTCTGACAAACGTCATTTATATTGTGGATTGAGGTAATCCACTGGTGGCAGCGAGAAGAAAATGCGACGTGAGCCTTTGTGAGGGAAAGACAGGCAGGAGCCACAAGGGCAAACGCCACAATCCTCATCAGAGTGGGAAGGAAGAGAGATGATGTCAAGAGTTTCTGGAACAGTTGCAGGATGGAGAGACTGGGGGCCCCCCTTGATTTTCTTTGTAGGCGTGGGGGAATCAGTTGAAGTCTTCTGTCTCTTCTTAGAGGGAGATTTAGAGACTGAAGTTGTTGGAGTTGAGGGTTTCAAGGGCTTTGAAGCAGTAATCTCCACCTTAAATGACTTGGATTATGAAGCTTTTGAGATTGAAGGCTTTGGAACTCGGGGCTGGCCTTGGGTTGAAGAAGTAAATTTAGTCTGGACTGCAGGTTGAGGGCACCTGTTGGATTCAGGGGCTGATTGTTCATGGGTCCATTTCGGTGGAGGTTTCCCAAAGATAGACTTCCAAGTGGTCTGGATGGTGTCTCAAAACAACCTTGGTAAAACCGCAACAATGAGTACAGGATGGGCTAGTGACCCTCCCCTTAGCAAAAAAGGCACAGAGAGTGCCTGTCAGAAAGTGGGAGCTTGTTCCTGCAGCATTGGCACTTTTAGAAAGGGCCCTTGGAGGCCATAAATTGGCCAGGAAAGTGGGGTGGAGATAGGATTTGTGTCCTGTGTCTCTCTCTTCGCTAGATATAATATTCTATTTTGTAAAGGAAACTCATGAAGACTGAATTCGTCAAAAATAGCCACCAAAGCCAACTGAAAACTCCAGAATGTTCCTCACATGCTTTCAAGGTGGAGGCAAAAGAGGAACTGAGGGAGACATGAAATAATAGTATTGGGGGGGGGGGGGGGGGAAGCCGCTAAGGATCTCACTTTTCTAAGTTCTATAATGGTCCAAGGGCTTTGTGCATGCACAGAAGGTACTCCATATTCATGGAGACCATGACGAAGAACAATATTTTTTCACTTCTGTCTCATGTAACATCTAAAACTCCACGTTACCTTCCTGGCAATCTAGACCTGATGAGCCATGGTCATCACATCTTGCCCAACCTTTCTCCTTGAACCCCAAGTTTCATACTATCTTCACCTGGTGAAGACTGTATGAGAACAGAAAACCTGTCTTATATGTAGCTTTTTAGTGATCCAATCCTGATACTGCACAACTCAGATCTTTGCTTATGAACAGAATACATGGGCATTTTTTGTTATCTACTAATAAAAAACCAAGAACAGTTTCATTTTCACATATTAACGTGAATCAAAGGCTACACCCAAAATCTCATATCCTCCCTTTTGAAATTAGACTGAAGAAATTTTTTTCCAAAGCATTAGGTTTAAACCCAACCCATTCTTCTCCAGACAGCACCTTCCACTACTATATTTGGTTTCACTACAGCAAATGTAAACAATTCCCTATTAAAAAAACAGATTCACTAGGAGCACAGAACTTGTTTTAACCTGAAGTGGTTGGTATTTTTTTTAAAATTTATTCCCACTGGAGCACAGTACATATTGGGAAATGATGCTCCCCATGTTGCGGGGCTCCAAAAGATGCAACTAAGTATCCTATTCTACTTGATACTGATAAGATACATTATATACATTTTGTTGTTACTCCTAGTCCTTTGGGTAGCAGTAATAACAAAATGTATCTAATTGTTCTTCCATTTAAGACTATAGAACAGGGGTTCCCAAACATTTCTAATTAGCTGCTCTCTTGAGCAGTGGCAGCAGTGGCATAGCGAGGGTTGCAGGGTGGAGCAGGAAGCAAAGAGACATGAAGGAGCCGGAAGAGCAGCAGCAGCAGCGCCAGCTCGATGAAGAAACAGAGAAAACTCTGCCATGCTGCTAGCTGAGTTTGGTGGTGCCATGGCAGAAGCCACACTCCGTTATGGCACACACTTTGGGAACCCCTGCTATAGAACATTCAGATCTAAAAAAGAATTGCCTGCCCAAATCAAACCACAAATGTTTCAGTCCAGAAGGTGTTAAGACAGTGCTGGGCTACCATTTCCTAGGTCGTACCTTTGTATAAATGCGCATCCAACGACTATATAGAGCATGTTTACAAAGACGGGATGCACGGCCCATCTCATCCTTCCCTGTTGTAGCATTAATAACTTCAAGGCCAGCATCTCCTACTGTCCAGTTTACACTGAAATTAGGTGCTTTTCCTGGTTGGCGGGCTTCAGTGTTGCTGATACCTGAAAGAAAGAAAGAAAGAAAGAAAGAAAGAAAGAAAGAAAGAAAGAAAGAAAGAGCATTCTCAACAAAAAAATGTTTTGCTCATGGCTTATTTATATATTTAAAATATTTTTACCCCACCTTTCTCTTTAAAAAGGACCCAAGTATTTACATAATTAAAATATTTAAAGGTAAAAACAATGAGTATACAAAGACAGTTTACATAGTTAAAGACAACATTTAAGCTAAAAACTAATAAGATTGAAAATAATGAAATAGATCAAATAAATACTATTCTGAGAAATGGTAAACAAAAGCAGTAAGGCACAACAATCAATTTAAAAATCCCACTCAGGCAGCCAGTCACTGAGGGAAAGCTTGCGGAACGCAAGCAAAAATGGGGCTAGTCTGGCCTCCTGTGGCGTTCCAAAGTTTAGGAGCAGCATGAGAGGCCCTCTCCCTATGAAGGTGGTGGCATCCTCCCCTGATGATCTAAACACCCAAGTAGGGTCATAATGGGATATGTGGTCCTTGAGGTACCTTGGGGCCAATTTGTTTAAGGCTTTATAGTTTAGAACCAGCACTTTGAATTGTTCCTGGAGATGGACTGGCAGTCAGTGGAGCTGCTGTAACAGTGGGGGTTATGTGATCCTTGTAACCAGTCTCAATCTGACTGACATGTTTGGGACCCGCTGAAGTTTCCTGACACTTTCCAGAGGCAGCCCCATGTAGAGCAGAGGTCGTCAACCCCCGGTCCGCAGCCCATTGCCGGTCCGTGGCTTGAGCCCGACTGGGCCGCGAAGACAGACCTCCCCCCCCGCACGCACTCCCCTCCCCACAGTTGCTTTGCGCACGTGCGTGAATGTCAGAACTAGCGTGAGCGCTCCCCCACCCCTTCACGCATGCCCCCCGTGCGCAAAGCAGCTGTGGGGAGGGGAGTGCGTGCGGGGGGGGCAGGAGGTCTGTCTTCGCGGCCTGCCGCCGCCGCCGGCGACAGGAGTCGCCCAGAGCCGAGAGGCTGAGCATGGCCAGGTGCTCTGGCTGCTGGCCTCCCAGCGGCAGTGGTGGCGGGGGTGGCCAAGAGCCGGGAGGCTGAGCATGGCCGGGTGCTCCGGCTGCTCGCCTCCCGGCGGGCTCCAACAAGGCCAGGGTCGGTGCTCCTCGCCGCCCTCAGCAGACCGATGCCGCCGCTGCTGCCTCCAGCTCCGGAACCAGCACCAGCGGCTGCATTTGAATTTCCCATGGAGGGCGTCGAGGAGCGCCGACCCGGCCTCGTTGGAGCCCGTCGGGAGGCGAGCGGCCAGAGGGAGCCCCCCGGCCATGCTCAGACTCCCAGGCTTCCGCCGGCGGCGGCAGCACGCACTCCCTCACCCCTTCAAGCATGCGCCCGCGCGCAGGGGTGGGGTGGGCGTGCGGGTGGGCAGGCGCTCCTACGCATGTGCGAAGCGGTGGGGGAACGCACGCTTTGTGCGTGCGTCGGAGAGCGTGAGCGCGAGGGGCCGCCCACCTCCCTCAGAGGCTCCGCCGGTCTGCATTACAAGAAAGGTTGAGGACCTCTGATGTAGAGCACATTACAGTAATCCAACAAGGATGTAACTAAGGCTCTGTGGCAAGATCAAACATCTCCAGGAGAGGACACAGTTGGCACACTAGTTTTAATTGTTTAATAGTTTTAATTTATAGATTCTCTGTCCAAAGAAAGTCAGTAGTGTCATTCGCATTATGTTCTTTTTGCTATTCCCATTATAGGAAAATAGGAGAATGTGTGGCAGAAATGTTTTAGCATTACTGAAATTTGTATCTTTGACATAATAAAGAATGGGAATATGAAAAAGAATACAAAAATGTATGTAACACGAAAAAGATGTTTAGGAATATATATATATATATCATGTCTTAGCTGATCTCACTACAATTCAGATTTGAGTGTCAGCAAGCAGCTAGCTAAAGGGGACAAGACATACATTACTTAGTATAACCTATAATCTTATTTAAAGCCCTATCCATATTGAACTAATGAAATGAATTTGGGCATAGCCATTTAAGACACCTTCTGTGGAAGTAATGGCTCACCACTCCCTTACTGTCATGGCCATTTTATTTTAAAACACAAGGATCATTTGCTGATTACTTGATATCAACATGTACATCAACTCCAATTCTCCTATGTCTGGAGCAAGCAACTTAAGCACCAGCTTGCAAAGACTGGATGTGCCTAGGTCTTATCTATGATCAGAAGCCTACTGGGGATTTATGACAATATAAGTGTAATTCTGTACATCACAGTGGTGACCTGTTTACTTCCATCCCCAGCTGTATGTTAAGCTGTGCAATTGGCACACAGGAATGAGAGTGGCAACTCATACATTAGCAGCAGGTCACTCCCATGATTTACACAGTTCCACTCACCTCAACATAAATTCCCAATATAAGTCTGGCTTATATATCTGAAATTTTCACATCTAATGTTATGCACAGAAACAGAAGAAGCAAATTTATGAGTGGAAAAACTCATGGTGCAATAAATCAAACTGGCCACAATCTTACTGAAAGGCGGCCTATAAAACAAACAAACAAGCAAACAAATACTGCCCGTTTCTGCACGTGCAACACTATATTGTTTCTGCAGTGGAATATTCTGCAGCTTATGCAAGGAGGCATGCAGTACGTCTTTGGACAAGCATAAGATCAGTGCTCACTTGCCTAGAGCTTTGTGCAGCGAACTAGAAGGGCACATGGCAAGAAAGCCAGCAAGCTTGGAATTAGATTTAAGCAGTGCCAGCATTGTGAAAAAAGGGAAGGAAGCCATGCTGGTGCATCTTTTTGTAAGTCAGTGCTTCTTTTTGGCAGCAAAAAGATACACCAGCCTCGTTTTCTCTCCTCCTTTTTCTATAATGTGTTGCTACTTATCTTGAGTTCTAGACTTATTTATTTTCCTGCTATGTACCTCGCGCTGACTACATAAAGCCTGGCATTAACAAGCTACAAAGCTGCTCAGAGATGGTAGGTGAACAGGCCACAGTTCCTTTAAGGTGCAATGTGATCCTATTATTTCAGGATTATTTCATGACAGATAATCAGAGAAAACACTCTTTGAAGTATTAGCTAACTCCCAAACCATACTAGTAATGGCATAATCCTGTGATTGTTATACTGTAAGCACTAATATTTCATACAATGCCTTATTTTAGAAAAGATAACATGTTAGTTTGTGCTAGCGTGTCAGACAAAAAAAAAACACAAAAAAACATTTCTCTGGCACCTTAAAGCCTAACTGCTATATTTTAATGTGAGCTTTTGTGGACTTGTCAGAGCAACATTTCAGAAAAAAAAGTTTTGCCTTCAACTGTCAAGGAATAAATTCATTTTTAACTAAACATACTGCATAAGAGATTCGAACTACCGCACTAACATGTGTGTGTGTTTTGTTTAAAAAATGCACACCAACCCATTTTTAAATTTTTGGACTAGACATTTTTTCAAACATTACTGAACCTTCTGAAATTCTAAAAGGTGTTGTAACAGAAACTTGCTAAATGGAAAATGCTCAGACCGTATACCCACCGAACCAGTTTCAGAATATAGATAAATTAATAAATAAATTTATTAATAATAAATAAATACTGAGTGTGCTGAAAGGCCCTAAGCACTGTCTCCTGTGCAAGAACAAAGTGATCAGCAACCCTCGAAAATGGGACACACAAGGGACATAAACCACTTACTCTGGAGCTTTGATCCTCATTGCAACCATCTTGTTCTATGTCACCTGGCCCACCTTCCACTGTAGCTCCCTATTCATACATGTGTTTAGCCAGAAGGGGCAAAGGTGGCTACGGAAAAGGCCAGTTCTTTTTCAGAGCTTTCTACTGCAATTCAATCCATCTACTCTACCTTCTTCAAGCTGTGATTTTTCTGGGGATGGTTGTTTTTACAGTATTTGACCATGCAGGCTAACTGGTTGCTATGCTCACTGAGACCAATGCTGCATATAAGAGCTTTGAGATGAAAAAACACAACCAGTGACACCTGGGTAGTTGTCTCCATCCATTTTAATTGACTGCTAAATGGTGTAAGCTAGTGAAGTATCTGCAACACTAAGAGAAGTAATAGTATGGGCGAACACACTACACACTACTGTGGATGGGGCGGGGGGGGAAGAGAGATTTAACCAAATTTAGTTTTATTGTTGTTTCTGCTGCTGCTGCTGCTGCTGCTGCTGCTAAGAATGCCTGAGAGGAGGTGACAGACAGGTTGTTTAGTTGTAATTGTAGTTCTTTGAGTGGTCATCTGTGAATTCATACATGTGTGTTTGTTCTGTGCCTGCGTGAACATCATCACAATCTTCGCCATCTCCCCACTCTGAAGGGATTCCTCAGTTCCCTCAGTCCACTGCTGATCTAGGAACAATAGGAGTTTCATGACAGAGGGGAGGACAGGTGGGTTGCGTAAATTCACAGATGACAACATGAAGAACTATAGTTACAGGTAAGCAACCTGTCCTCCTTCTTCATGGTCTCTGTGAAATCACACCTTGGTGTGATGGGCAAGCTCACTTACCAGCTGGTGGGATGTCATGCAGAGGATATCTCTGCTCTGCTGGAAGGCAGCATCAAGCTTAGCCTGGATGTCTTGTCTATAATGTTTGACGAATGTCGAGAGTTTGCTGCTTTGCAAATGTCTCTGAGTTGAACTCCTCTGAGAGCTGCCAGCAACCACTCTGGTAGAATGCCCCTTCAGTGAATGTGAGGGTGGCTTCTTTGCCAGTTGGAAGCACAAAGTGATTGTGCTTAACTATCCATTTAGATAGCCTCTGAGGTATAATATGGTGATCCTTCCTTGGCCCCTGATGACTAACAAAGAGTCTAGAAGACTTGTGATAGTCTTTAGTTGTAGAAATGTAAAAGGATAAGGCCCTGTGGACATCGAGAGTATGAAGTAATTTCTCCAACTCTGAGGCAGTTAAATGGAAGAATGCAGGGAGTATCAAGGGCTGATTTAGATCAGAGGCTGATTTAGGTGGAACTCAGAAACCAAGAAGAAGAGGTCCAGGAAGAATGTTACTTTATCTTTGTAAAACCGAAGAAAGGGTGGAGTGCCCAGTTTTGAGAAACTGTACACTAATGTCCTGTGTACAGGGGTGAGAGCCACTAGGAATAAAGTCTTGTAGGAGAGCAACCTGAGGTCAAAGGTTGCCATCGGTTCAAATGGAGGTCTGATTAGTTGAGTGAGTACCAGTATAAAAGACCACTGTGGCATTAAGGCTCTTAAGTCAGGGCAGACCTTTTTCAAGCCTTTCAAAGATATTTGAGGACTGCGTTTCTGAAGAAATGAGAAGCTGCAGAGCCCAGCAACTGATGTGCTACTATTGCAGACAAATACACTTTAAACTAGGAAAGTTCCTGTTGTTTAAGATGTAATAGAAAACAGAGAACCATGTGCTTAGGTTTAAACATGGATCTGTCAACCCAGATAAGGTCTCTGCAATTATGTAGTGAAACCAACAAAATTCTTCCATTCATAGCTATCATAACATCTGATTGAAGGGTTTCTTGCTTCAGTCAAAATTTTGTTTAGCTCAGGCGAATCTTCCAAGTTGTTAGTTTTAGGCAAGCAAATTCAGGTGATGTACCGCACCCTGGCTCTGAGTGAATATGTCTGAAGCTATTGGAAGTTGATAGATATTTGTTGTCATCTATCTGAGGCTGGCAAACCAGGGTTAACATGGCCACTAAGGGACTATGGCATTGGCTTTGTCCTGATGTAATTTTACTATGATTCTGTTCAGCAGGGAGTATAGGAGGGAAGAGATAAAATTTCTTCCAAGTCCACTGAATTGTAAAAGCATCTCCTAGCAATCTTTTCCTGTGACCTACCTGAGAAAATAAATTTTGCATTTGCTGTTGCTGTAGGTTGTGAATAAATCCACATTGGGGTGTTCCCAGCAAGCACAAATGTCACTGAAAACTTCCAGAGACAGATCCCATTTGTGGGTCATGGTTGTCTGTCAACTGGTCAGCCTCTTGGTTTTCCTCCCTACTGACATGAATGGATGATGGGTGGATTTGTCTCTCCAGACACCATCCCATAAACAAACTGCCAGGTACAGAAGGAGTATCAAGTGCATAGTGGTTGTGTTCTTTGTGGGTGATTTGTACACCTTGCCCTGGATAAGTTTCTCAAAAGCCTGAAAAGCCTTTATTATGGCTAGCATTTCCAATGTGTTTTATTTATAATCACCTTTCAGTTTTGGACCAGTGCACATGGATCTGTCAACCCAGGCAATGTACTCTCCATGGTTACTTGGATGTGAGGTCATAGTTGCTTGAGTGGCCTCCCAAGTGACAGGTTGCACACGTTCATCTACCACAGGAGCTGCTGCACAAGTTCCTCAGTGACACACAGTCCCTTCTTATTGCTTTCTGTCAGGATGTTGTAGGAGGTGAAGTTCCAGGTTTAGCGTAAACACATTTTCAGGATAGCATGTGGGACGACTGATGACTCCCAGAAGTTATTTGGTTGTATGTGTTGTAACTTGACCTTCATCAACTCCATGAGCTTGTATGTAGCTTGAACTTGTTCATCAACTCTGTGAGCTTGTATATCCTGTTGCACAGTAGGTAAATTCTTACTTTCTTGGAATACAGAATGGCTCCTATATGTTGAATGCCTTGAACTGGTGTCAGATGTGATTTTTTAAAAGTGGATTTGAAGCCTGAGATCTGACATGGCATGGACTGAAGGTTACCGTATTTTTCGCTCCATAAGACGCACCTGACCATAAGACGCACCTTGCATTCGAGGCGCCATCGGGGGGGTGAAGGGGTGTGCGCGTGGAGGGGCGCGGAAAGTCAGGCGGCGGCGTGATTTCCCCTCCTTTTCCGGCACTCTAAACACCTTTTCTTCCCCCGGATCACTTTCCTCCCATACGTCTTTCCTTAACACCACTCTTTCCATTTCTTTCAACTGTCCTCCCTCCTCTCTCGTGAGAAAAACGTTTATCCCCCTCTTCTCCCCCTCTCGTGACTCCTCCCTCTCTTCTCCTACTTCCCCCTCCTCTATCCATTCCTCTGTCTTGTGCCGCTCCATCTCTCCTTCTTCTGTCACTTTAAACTTTTTTTAAAAACAGTATTCGCTCCATAAGACGCACACACTTCCCCCCACCTTTTTGGGGGGGGAAAGTGCGTCTTATGGAGCGAAAAATACGGTATATCTTCTTCTGTCTTGCTTCTGGAGTTGGCCACAATCAGCCAGTTGTCTATGTATAGAAATACTACTATGTGCAACAGGCACTATACATTTTGTAAAAACCTTGGGTGCTTTGAATTCATAGATGTTGTCACCCACAGCAAAATGGAGAAATTGATGATAGTTCAAATGGAAGGTAACATGGAAATACGCATCCTTCAAGTCTATGACAGTAAACCAATCTGCCTTTTTGAGAAGTGGCAAGATGGTCTCTAATGTCACCATTCTGATTTTTTTGGTATCTACCCCCTCTTTGAATTCTACAGTTTTAAGTATCAGGACATAATAAAAATAATCTCATCCTTAGCAGGTCTGAAAATTAAGTAAATACAACCCCAGATGAACAACACATGACATATTACACTGTGTCAATGATTTATTTTACAAAAATAAAGCCAAAATGGAGAAGCCATGTGTGAAAAATTAAGTACATTCAATAGCTTGTAGAACCGCCTTTAGCAGCAACAACTTCAAGTAATCATTTTCTGAATCACTTTATCAGTCTCTCACATTGTTGTGGAGAAATTCTGGCCCACTCTTCTTTACAATGTTGCTTCAGTTCATTGAAGTTTGTGGGCATTTGTTTATAAACAGCTCTCTGAAGGTCCCGCCACAGCATTTCAATCGGGTTGAGGTCTGGGCCATTGCAACACCTTGATTCTTTTCTTTTTCAGCCATTCTGTTGTAGATTTGCTGGTGTGCTTAGGATCACTGTCCTGTTGCATGACCCAGTTTCGGCCAAGCTTTAGCTGTTGGACAGATGACCTCACATCTGACTGTAGAATACTTTGGTATACAGAGGAGTTCATGGTTGACTCAATGACTGCAAGGTGCCCAGGTCTTGTGGCTGCAAAACAAGCCAAAATCATCACGCCTTCGCCACCATGCTGGTTTCACTTGCTGATGATCAAGGGATTTGGTTAGCACCACCTGGCTGCTACTTAGCCTCTTAATTCCTATGGAAGCAGGTAAGGGTCTACTTAGTTTTTAACACATGGCTTCTCAATTTTGGATTTATTTTTGTTAAATAAGTTATGCTATGGTGTAATATGTCATGTAGTGTTCATCTGAGGTTGTATTTACTTAATTTTCAGACCTGCTAAGGACCAGATTATTTTTATTATGTTCTGATATGTAAAACCACATAGTTCAAAGAGGACGTACTTTCTTTTCCACATGACTGTATGTATGAATTCACATATCTCAAGTCTAGGATGGGCCTTAAACCCCCATCCTTTTGGGGGACAGTAAAGTAACAGGAGAAAAAAACATTTTCCCGAGAATCAAGAGGGACCTTCTGTATAGCATCCATCTGGAAAGATGTTCTTGAAGGACTTCTTCTTGAAGGACTTGAGATGATGCTGTGGTCCTGAACTGTCCTGTTGGTGGGAGGGACGTGAATATGCCACAACCCTGCTGGATTATGGTCAAGACACAATTGTATTTCATGACGGTGCACCAGGTGTTGATAAATGGTGATAATAGGGTGGTGCTGAGATGCTTAAGATCTGTAGGGTAATGGAGGATGTCACCTGGTGGGAAGTCGTTGTTGCTGTTTGGAAGGGTTGGCAGATAGAGAAGGAGACGTGGGACGCAGTCTTAATCTGTCTGAGAAGTATCTGGTAGATAATGAAAAAGAGGGATGCCTCTAGTAAGGACGGTAGGACCTTTGATGGGATAATGAAAAAAAATCCATGTGTTTAGACATATTTCTTTTCTTTAAAGTTTGACCATAATGTCTTCTGTTTTGGTATGAAATAGGTCCTCACCATCAAAGGGTAAATCCTCAATGCCAGATCTTGACTCATCTGATATGCCTCCAGATAAACGCCTGAGTGCTATATCTTGTCCCAAAAGAATCTGTGGTAGGCTCCCATTGCCACCTGGTAGTTGGCAACCCTATTACCCAAGACAGCAGTGGAGTAGATTCTTTTGCATATTGTATCCTTTTTCCATCCATTTCTATTGTTGGGAGCTGTATTTTGGCATCCTCTGGACATGTCTAGGGAGCCTCAACTATAATGGAGTTGGGTTGAGGGTGTTTTAAAAGACATATGGCTTCTTTATTGTAAATCTTGTATTGATTTTCCATCCACCTTGATGTTGCAGGGACAGAAGATGGCTTTTGCCACAATTCCTTGACAAGGTCCAAAAGAGAGAAGAGAATGCCAATGTGTATCAGAGCTGTAGCATTTTTGTTAATCTGATTGGGTATATGGGGTGGAGAGGTAGTTGAGGGATTTCAAGCTACAGAGATTTAGCCATGAGCAAAAATAGGTCAGAGTAGGATGTAAAGTCCTCAGAGAGTGGTAGTGGTTTAGCATCCCCAATAACCACGTTGTGAGTTGTGGCTAATATGGAGGATGAGTTATCAGACAGATCAGCAATGGATTTGACTGATGAAAGAATCTCTTTCTTCCAGTAGAGGTGAATGATCTGGACAAGGAATGCAAGGTAAGAGGATATGGTAGGTTGCTTTTTTGAATTTTGCAAGCGTTGATCTACTTCAGTGGTTGGCAAGGGGGGAACTAATGCAGTAAGAGTATTCTTGTCTGGAACCGGTTAGATGTTTTCAGCTCCAAGAATGTCCTGACGGTTCTGAGGTTGTTTCCGTTCTTGTCTTGTGCATGGCCAGGAACGTGTTGGAGACCTTGAATCCAATGGCTGATTTATCATGTTGGCCTGAGATCGTCAGAACAGACAAGGTTGAAGCCAGTGTCTATTCAGATTTTCTCTGTTGAAAATGCTTGTGAGTTGGCAATGTTTCCCTGTCGTAACCAAGATTTGTGATGCTTTGGTGTCAGTTCTGGGGACTCAGAGGGTGACTGAGATGAGGGGCGGTCAGCAGTCAGTGAGTTAGATCTCCTTGGTCTTCTGTTGACACCAAGGTGGAACAGTTGATTTGAGTGGGAACCAGGAATGTACAAGAATGTCCAGGCTTGGGTGATGTGAAGGCCATTCTATGGTAGTGCTTTGGTTCTGTTGAGCTGGAACGTGAAAGATAAAACTCCCAATGCCAAAGAGTTTATGGGGTTGGAATCAGTGGATACATAGGCAGGTCTCAGTAGGATTTGGAGGGTTTATCACCTTGGAATTATATGACGATTGTATAGAGATGTTGGAATGGGCCACTCCAAGCCAGGGGAAAAATAGGATATGGTGCGAAAATAGAAGAGGGGCCTGTGGTGATGCTTAGCCAATCTTTTCCCCAGTGAAGCCCCCTTGTCTTTAATACTGGATGTCCAAGGACACATGTGGAACTGTGTTCCAAACAGCAAGCGATTCCTCAGGTGGAGCAGCGCTAGGACTGTGATGAGATGGTAGACATTTGTGGAGGGCTTGTCATGTGGGTTTGCTCCACTTGGGTGAGTGGCAAAAAGCCAATGATGATGCCCAACTCCAGGACACTTCCACATCGAAGGCTGAGTCTAGGCTGGCTAGGTTGTCATATCCTTTGTTGCATTTGGGTGGGAGCTTGACATGAGGTGACTGGTGGTGAGGCAACTGAGATGGAGATAGTACTTTATTGGGAGATGTTTGTCCTTTCAATTTCTTTGTCCACACCTTCTTGGAGTGAATTGGTGGATTTATTCTTCCTCCTTTGAGTCACTGGGGGCCAGTTTTGATACTTTTGAAGTAGAAGGTATATTGAGGGTTTCTATGTCAGGAACTGGAGTTTGTTAGATAGAATCTATTTTATTAGCAGGAGTCTGCTAGCTGGGGTGCTATTTGGCTAGCCTGCTCATCAATAAATTGCTCCGAGGTAGCTTCAGTTTGGAGCGCCTCCATAGGAGGTGTTTTTAGCAGCATTTTATAGCTCAAAATTGCAGGAACCCCAGAAACTGAAGTCTCCTTGGCAATAGTATCCACAGTCTGAAGTGATTTATCTCACAGAGAACTGGTGGTTCTTGATGGCCATTTTAGTAATTTTTTTTAAAACAAAACTGGCAATTTTGAGGCTAGTGCCCCTCATCAAGGTAATATAAGCAACTTGAGTTTCTGGACCTGTGGAGGCCACAAAAAGGTGGGAATGGCTGTTAACTGCTGATGTACAATAACTAACGAACTTCTTAAAAAAAGTTTTTCAGGAACAATGAAGAAGGAAAGGAAGGTGGTGAGAGAAAGGTAGGTAAAAACTGTATACAGATGCTGCTCAATAGGCTCTGAGAAAGATCCCTGAAGTGTTCTCTCAGAAGTAGTTAAGAAGAGAACTGAGGAATGTCTTCAGGGTGGGGAGCATGGCAGTTGAGAGGACATATACCAACAACCCTTTTAGGCTCTAAAAGATGCCAAGGATGTTTGCGCAAGTGCAGAATGAACCCAGATGTTTCTTTAATTGATTATTATTAACCATATTCAACAAAGCACTCATTGGAGACATTTGTACATCAATGCCCGTTAACTGCTGAGATAGGTTGCCCAGTTTTGGGGTTTGGTGTCACCAGTATGTGGATGACATCCAACTCTAATCTCTCCTTCCCATCGAAATCCAAGGAAGGTATTTTAGCTCAAGATCAGTGTCTGTTGTCAGACTGAATGCGGGTGAATAAACTGAAACTTAATCCAGACAAGTGTTCCTCATCAGTTGAAAGGTAGAGCAAGGAATAAGGATGTAACCTGTGTTGGAGGGGGCTACACTCCCTCTGAAAACACACTTGAGGCTGCTCCTGGATTCATTTCTGAGCCTCTTGAATGCCTCCAGCATTTTAGCACTCACCAACTCCTGAGGTTATTAGTTCCATTGTCATATTGCTCTAATAGTTATGAATTTTTTCCTGATATTCAGTCTAAATGTAACTTGTAGCTTCCTGTAACTTGAGCCCATTATCCTACACTATGGGATGACTGAGAACAGATCCTGCCACTCCTCAAGTATTTGAAAAGTGCTATCACATCTCCCCTCAGTCTTCTTTTCCCAAGATTAAACACACCCAGTCTTTCTAGTCCCCTGATCATCCTTATTTCCCTCCTCTGAACTTGCTCCAGTTTGTTGCCATCCTTCTTAAAGTGTAGTGTCCAGAACTGGACACAGTATCGTAGATGAAGCCTAACCAGAGCAGAATAGAGGGGAAATTACCTCATTTAGAGACTATACTACTGTTAATGTGTCCCTGAAGTCAAGATATATTACATCTACAGTATTACCACAGTCTACCAGGGAGGTTACCCGATCAAAAAATGAGATCAGATTTGTCAGATTAGTTCTTGACAAATCCATGTTGGCTTCTAGTTATTACTGCATTGTTTTCAAGGTGCTTGCAGAGTGACTGCTTTTCAATCTGCTTCAGAATTTTCCCTGATATTGATATCAGTTCAGACTAGTGCATCAGCTGCACCCATTCTTGCAGAAGTCTGATCTGGCCATGGTGACACAGGCTTTAGTTACATCCTGGCTGGATTACAGTAATACACTCTATGTGGTGCTGCCTTTTGAATGTTTTGGAAACTTCAGCAGGTCTGAAATGCTGCAACCAGATTGTTAACTAGGGGTATTTATAGGGGTCACATAACCCTCCTGTTACAGCACTATAAAGCACTAAATGGCTGCCTCAAGAACTGCATCTTTATCAGCCTGCCCTGGTGTTAAGGAAGCCTTTCTGTTGGTCCCACCACCTTCACAGGTGCATTTGGTGGGGACAAAGGAAAGGGCCTTCTCTGTAACTGCTCCCAGACTCTTGAACTCACTCCCACAGGAAGCCATGCTGCCTCCATCTTCGCTGTCTTTCCACAAGCAAAGACCTTTCTCTTCAGACAAGCTGTCCCTTAGTGATTGGCTTTCTGAGAAAGGTTTTTAAATGGAGTGTTGTGCCTTGTTGCTTTGAATGTGTTTTTGGTGTGGATATTGTTTATCATTTTAGTGTGGTATTTGTTTAATACTTTTTAAATATTTATATATGTACTGTTTTTAGCTTTTAAATATTGTCTTTTATTGATGTAAACTTTTTTTAAAGGAGAAAAGTGGGGTAATATTTTTAAAAATAAAGAAATGCTTCCATTGCTCATTGTGCTGTAATTTCTGTTTTAAACCAAAGCCATGTTGGTTTTTCGGATTTGGTTTTTGGGACCACGGGCTAAGCTTCCTAGAAGAAGGACAGCTAGCAAAAGACGGCTTGCATCTAACAAGGACTGGGAAGAATGTGTTTGGCCACAGCATGAAGAACTTCATCAGGAGGGCTTTAAACTGAATTGGAAGGGGGAGGGAGATGCAAGCACAGAGTTAAGGGTAGATGAAGTCTTTTATTTATTTATTATTATTTATTAGTTTTATTTATATGCCACATTTCTCCCAACAAGGGACCCAAAGCAACTCACAACATTAAAATTCACACTATTTAAAAACACAATAAGTTAAATATTAAAAGATAAATTGAACAATATATGATTTAAAATACAATTAAAAGATTAACACATGAAAAAATAAAAAAGATTAAAATCTTGTCTTACACACAATAAGAAGAATGGACCAAACTCATCAAAAGGGCAACAATAATGACATTAATAATAATAATCACAATAATAATCATAATAATATTCATAAAAATATACAAAGACAAACAGGCCACAAATCACACAACCTCCGGTGTCTGTATACGAATGCCAGGAGTATGGGAAACAAACAAGAAGAACTGGAAATTTTAATTTAGGAGGGTAAGTATGACTTGACAGGAATAACTGAAACTTGGTGGGATGACTCCCATGACTGGAATACAGCAATTGGGGGTTTAAACTGATCAAAAAGAGCAGAGAGAATAAAAAGGGAGGTGGAGTTGCAGTATATGTCAAAAATACGCATTCCTGCACAGAAATACAGGAGGAGGAGAGTGGCTGTCCCATTGAGAGCATCTGGATCAATCCAGTTGGGGCAGAAAACAAAAGGAACTTGGTAGTTGGAGTCTACTACCGAACACCGAATCAAAGAGAGGAAGCGGACTAAACTTTTGAAAAACAAATTGCAGGGTTTTCAAAGAGACACGACGTAGTAGTGATGGGAGGTTTCAATTATCCAGATATATGTTGGGAGGCAAATTCTGCCAAGTACGGCCCTTCCAAAAAATTCCTGGCTTGTGTGGCTGATAATTTTCTCCTACAAAAAGTGGAGAAAGAATCTAGAGGATTTGCTATCCTTGACTTGATTCTGACCAACAGAGATGACTTGGTGGGGGAAGTGGCATTAAGGGGAACTCTAGGCGAGAGTGACCATGTCCTTCTAGAATTCTTGATTTCAAAGGAAACGAAAGCAGAGTGTAGCCGCACACTTCTGCTGGATTTTAAAAAGGCCAATTTTAATAATCTCAGAACAAGGATAAGTAAGGTCCCCTGGCAGGAGATCCTAACAAGAAAAGGAGTCCAAGAAGGGTGGGAGCTTCTAAAAAAAGAAATTCTAAAGGCACAACTACAAACAATTCCAACAAGAAAAAAAGGTGGGAGGTGGAAAAAAAGGCCAGTATGGCTTCACAAAAAGCTCAGGGAGGACCTAAAAACCAAAAAAGACATGTACAGGAAGTGGAAAGAAGGCCAGGCCACCAAGGAGGAGTATAGACAAGTAGCAAGGAAATGCAGGGATGGCATTAGGAGGGCAAAAGCTGAGAATGAGCCGAGGTTAGCTAGAGACACTAAAAGCAATAAAAAAGCATTCTTCAGGTATGTGAGTAGCAAAAGACAAAAGACATAGTGGCACAGCTCCACAATGGAGATGAAAAAATGATAACAGAGGACAAAGAAAAGGCAGAGGTGCTCAATTCCTATTTTAGTTCAGTATTTTCTCATAAGACAGACGATGAACTTCCAAACAAATTGGAAGTGCAAGTGGGGGGGACAGGATTGCAGCTGGAGACAGATAAACAAATAGTCAAGGAATACCTTACCACCTTGAACGAGTTCAAATCTCCAGGGCCGGATGAACTGCATCTGAGAGTATTGAAAGAACTGGCTGAAGAACTCTCAGAACTGCTACCCTGTTTCACCGAAAATAAGCCCTAACCTGAAAATAAGCCCTAGTATGATTTTTCAGGATGCTCGTAATATAAGCCCTACCCCAAAAATAAGCCCTAGTTAAGTGAAACCCTGCCCTCCACCACTGTGCAGCATTGTGCAGCAACCATGATGACATGGTGACATGACTGTAAAATAAAACATCCCCTGAAAATAAGCCCTAATGCGTTTTTTGGAGCAAAACTTAATATAAGACCCTGTCTTATTTTCGGGGAAACACGGTATCCACTATTTTCTTGAAATTATGGGAAACGGGGAAGGTGCCAGAGGATTGGAGGAGGGCTAATGTTGTCCCTATCTTCAAAAAGGGCAAAAAATAGGAACCTGGGAACTACAGGCCAGTCCGCCTGACATCAATCCCAGGCAAAATTCTGGAACAGATCGTAAAGCGGTCACTGTGCAAGCACCTAGAAAACAATGCAATAATAACTAGAAGCCAACATGGATTTGTCAAGAACAAATCCTGCCAAACTAATTTGATCTCGTTTTTTGATCAGGTCACCTCCCTGATAGACAGAGGGAATGCTGTGGACGTAGTATATCTTGACTTCAGCAAAGCTTTTGACAAAGTGGCCCATGATATCCTGATTGGCAAGCTAACTAGGTGTGGGCTGGATAGATCAAATGTCAGGTGGATACACAATTGACTAAAGAATCGTACTCAGAGTGTGATGATTAATGGGTCCTTCTCTAACTGGGAGGAGGTAACTAGTGGGGTACCCCAAGGCTCAGTCCTGGGCGCGGTGCTCTTCAATATTTTTTATTAAAGACATGGATGAGGGAGTGCAGGGAATGCTTGTCAAATCTGCAGATGATACAAAATTGATACAAAATACCTTAGAACAGTGGTCCCCAGCCTTTTCGTCACCGCATTTCAGCACTGGTTAGGCCTCACCACACTTCAAGAAGGGTGCTAACAAATTGGAACAAGTTCAGAGGAGGGTGACAAGGATGATGATGGGGTTCGAAACCAAGCCTTATGAGGAAAGGCTGAAAGAACTGGGCATGTTTAGCCTTGAGAAAAGAAGACTGAGGGGAGATATGATTGTTGTTTTTTGTTGTTTAGTCGTTTAGTCGTGTCCGACTCTTCGGGACCCCATGGACCAGAGCACGCCAGGCCCTCCTGTCTTCCACTGCCTCCCGGAGTTGGGTCAAATTCATGTTGGTAGCTTCAATGACACTGTCCATCCATCTCGTCCTCTGTCGTCCCCTTCTCCTCTTGCCTTCACACTTTCCCAACATCAGGGTCTTTTCCAGGGAGTCTTCTCTTCTCATGAGATGGCCAAAGTATTGGAGCCTTCAGGATCTGTCCTTCCAGTGAGCACTCAGGGTTGATTTCCTTCAGAATGGATAGGTTTGTTCTCCTTGCAGTCCAGGAGACTCTCAAGAGTCTCCTCCAGCACCACAATTCAAAAGCATCCATTCTTCGGCAGTCAGCCTTCTTTATGGTCCAGCTCTCACTTCCATACATCGCTACTGGATAAACCATAGCTTTGACTATGCGGACCTTTGTCAGCAAGGTGATGTCTCTGCTTTTTAAGATGTTGTCTAGGTTTGCCATCGCTTTCCTCCCAAGAAGCAGGTGTCTTTTAATTTCATGGTTGCTGTCACCATCTGCAGTGATCATGGAGCCCAGGAAGGTAAAATCTGTCACTGCCTCCATATCTTCCCCTTCTATTTGCCAGGAGGTGATGGGGCCAGTGGCCATGATCTTAGTTTTTTTGATGTTGAGCTTCAGACCATTTTTGGCGCTCTCCTCTTTCACCCTCATTAAGAGGTTCCTTAATTCCTCCTCACTTTCTGCCATCAGAGTGGTATCATCTGCATATCTGAGGTTGTTGATATTTCTTCCGGCAACCTTAATTCCGGCTTGGGATTCATCCAGTCCAGCCTTTCGCATGATGTATGATAGCACTTTTCAAATATTTGAAAGGCTGTCATACAGAGGAGGGGCAGGATCTCTTCTTGATCATCCCAGAGTGCAGGACACGCAACAGTGGGCTCAAGTTAAAGGAAGCCAGATTTTGGTTTAGTATCAGGAAAAACTTCCTAACTGTTAGAGCAGTACAACACTGGAACCAGTTACCTCGGGAGTTGGTGAGTGTTCCAACAATGGAGGCATTCAAGAAAAAGATAGGTTACCTACCTGTAACCATGGTTCTTCTAGTGGACCTCTGTGAATTCACACAAATGGGTTTCTTCTGCGCCTGCGCAGGAAGTTTCGGAAGTTTCTAGAGCTTAGAAAAAACTAACAATTAGGATACCCTCCCTAGGGAGCAAGCTCCACCTCCTCAACCTTCCCCTCAGTTCCTACAAAGCCCGTTGTCAAGTAAAATAGTGTTAATGATAGACAATGTGACGGACAGAGGTGAGGAAGGGAGGGATGTGTGAATTCACAGAGGTCCACTAGAAGAACCATGGTTACAGGTAGGTAACCTACCTTTCTTCGTAGTGGCCTCTGTGAATGCACACAAATGGGTGACTGACAAGCTCACTTACCGGTAGGAAGGCCGTCACGGAAGTAGAGATGTCAGAACCGCCCTGCCAAATGCAGCATCATTTTTCGCCCTGACATTGAGGCGGTAATGTTTCATGAACGTCAATGGATTGGACCATGTGGCTGCTCGGCAGATGTTCTGCACTTCTATTCCACGGTGTAGTGCAGTTGATGTTGAGACCGCTCTGGTAGAATGGGCTTTCAGACGATCGGGTATTGACTTGCCAGAGAGTTCATAGGCTAGCTGTATAGCTTGAACTATCCACCTGGATATTGTCTGGATCGAAGCCGGAGCACCTCTATTGGGTCCGTGGTAGCATATGAACAGTCTCGGAGACTTTCGGAATTGTTTGGTTCTGTCGATATATAAGGCCAAAGCCCGTTTGACATCTAGCGTGTGGAGCTTGCGTTCGATTGGAGTGGATGGAGAAGGAAATAATGTCGGTAGTATTATCGGTTGCTTCATATGGAATTCAGATACCACCTTGGGTAGAAAGGAGACATCGAAATATAGAGTCACCTTGTCCGGATGGAGTTGTAAGTATGGAGGGTCAGATCTTAGAGCCGCTAATTCGCCTGCTCGTTTAGCTGATGTAATCGCAACCAGGAATATTGTCTTTAAAGATAATAATTTTTCATTACATGTAGCCATCGGTTCGAACGGAGGCTTGGTTAGTGATTCCGGAACCAATTGCAGTGACCATTGAGGAACGATCTGTTGTGTTGGGGGTCTGATGTTTAGAAGACCCTTCATGAATTTCTTTAGGGTAGAATGGGAAAAAAGTCTGGCAGACCGAAAATGAGATGGTTGATGTTCCACTATGGCTGAAATATATACCTTAATAGTGGAATGAGATAAACCGACGTCAAATAGATGGAGGACGAAGGTAAGTATCGTCTTGAGCGAAACTGGGATTGGTGTCAAATTCTTGGATTCCATGAATTTTAAGAATGATTTCCATTTATTTTTGTAGAGTTTCTTCGTGGAAGACTTTCTGGCCCTTTCCAGAATCCTATGGAATTCGGGGTTATCCTCCACGCTGTCAGTCTCAACGACTGTACATCCGGGTGAAGGATGGAGCCCTTGTTCTGGGACAGGAGGTTCGGTATCGACAATAAACTGAAGTATGTCTATCGTCATCATTTTGAGGTTGGTAAAAGTTAGGTTACCTACCTGTAACCATGGTTCTTGTAGTGGTTCTCTGTGAATTCACACAAATGGGTTTATCCTGCGCCTGCGCAGGACGTTCGGAACTTTCTAGAGCTTAGAAAAAAAGCTAGACAGTTAGTCTCCCCCCCCGAGGGTATATAGGCTCCGCCTCCTCCACCTTCCTTAGTTCCCTATGTCCGCCGTTACTAGAGAGTAGGTATAATGACCTGGTATCGTGACGGACAGCGGGGAGGAAGGGAGGGATGTGTGAATTCACAGAGAACCACTACAAGAACCATGGTTACAGGTAGGTAACCTAACTTTCTTTGTAGTGGACTCTGTGAATGCACACAAATGGGTGATTAGCAAGCTGACTCACCGGATGGAGGGCCACCACGGTAACAGGGATGATAGTATCGCCCGTCCAAAGGTAGCATCGTTTTTGGCTCTGACATCGAGGCGGTAGTGCTTCGCGAACGTCAGAGGGTTGGACCAAGTAGCCGCTTTACATATGTTTTGAATAGGAACACCGCGATGAAGAGCGGTGGACGCAGACATAGCTCTGGTGGAGTGAGCTTTAAGTTGGTCCGGTACCGTTTTGTTTGCAAGCTGGTAAGCCATTTGTATGGATTGAACGATCCATCTCGATATTGTCTGAGAGGATGCGGGAGCACCCTTATTATGTCCGTGGTAGCACACAAAGAGACGGGAAGATCGTCTAAAGTGCTTGGTTCTGTCCATGTAGAAGGCAATAGCTCGTCTGACGTCGAGGGTATGGAGCTTGCGCTCGACCGGAGTAGACGGAGATGGAAAAAATGTAGGAAGTATTAGCGGTTGATTCAAATGGAAGTCCGATACAACCTTGGGAAGAAAGGAGACATCCAAGTACAGAGTAACTTTATCGGGATGCATTTGTAGGTATGGAGGGTCAGACCTAAGAGCTGACAGTTCACTAGCCCTTTTGGCAGAGGTTATGGCTACTAAAAAGGAAGTCTTGAGGGAAAGTAACTTCTCGGTACAGGTTGCCATGGGTTCAAATGGTGCCTTGGTAAGCGCATCAAGGACAAGTGGAAGCGACCATTGAGGTACAATGGGTAAAGAGGGCGGCCTGATGTTTTGCAGGCCCTTAAGGAATCTTTTAACCGTGAGGTGGGAGAACAGTCTGGCGGAGCTAGAGTGAGATGGCTGGTGAGCAACGATCGCGGAAATATATACTTTAATGGTGGAGTGCGCGAGTCCGAGATTGAACAGGTGCAGTATAAAGGTAAGTAAGGTTGAGAGTGTAACTGGGACTGATTGGAGTCCTTTGGACTGAACAAATTTCGTAAAAGATTTCCATTTGTTACGGTATAGGCGAGAAGTCGACGGCTTTCGAGAGTGGTCTAGAATCGCACGGAATTCGGGGTTATCCTCCACGCCGTCAGGTGAAGAGACCGGACATCTGGATGGAGAAGGGCCCCGTCGTTCTGGGATAGCAAGGACGGTATTAGAGGTAAGTGGAATATTTCCTCCGTTATTCCTTGGAGGTGGGCAAACCAGGGTTGTCGTGGCCACCACGGAGCGATGAGTATTGCGTTCGCTTGGTATTGAATGATCCGGACTATTGTCCTGAGGAGCATCGGTATGGGAGGAAACAGGTAAGTGAGTTCTCCGGACCACGGAATGAGGAAAGCGTCTCCGAGTGACGCGGTGTCCCTGCCTGCTCGTGAGCAGAACTTGCGGCATTTGGCGTTGAGGTGAGATGCAAAGAGGTCTATGGTGGGTTGACCCCATCGACGGCATAGGTCTTGAAAAACCGTCTCGGCGAGGGACCATTCGTGCGTCCTGGAACGGAGCCGGCTGAGGTGGTCCGCTAGATAGTTGTCCTCTGAAGCGATATGAATCGCTTGAGGAAAAATATGATGGGTACGGCACCAGTCCCAAAATCGCATGGTGAGATGGAGAAGCGGTAGGGATCGAGTCCCACCTTGTCGGTTGATATAGTGCATAGCTGTGGTATTGTCCGTGACAAGCTGCACTGATTGTCCCTTTATACGCGGAAGAAAGGCTCGAAAAGCCTTCATGATGGCGAGCAATTCGAGCTGGTTTATATGGAGAGACCTTTCTCTCGGTGTCCATAACCCGTGAATCCTGAGCTCTTGGCAGTGAGCGCCCCAACCAGAAGGGCTGGCATCGGTTGTAACCTGTATGGACAGGAAAGGAGGTTGGAAGGGTTTTCCTTCGGACAGATTGCGCGGAATCGTCCACCAGATGAGATGCTTCGCTACATGTGACGGAACCTGCAACTTTTTCCGTGGGGAGTCCGTTAAAGGATCGAACTCGCCCAGGAACCAGGACTGGAGCGGACGCATTTCGAGCTTGGCATGAAGGACGACTGCCGTCGTGGATGACATGAGGCCCAGTAGATGCTGAGCGTCGAATGCGGTGATGGTAGCCAGGGGTGGAAACCGTTGTATTGCGTCTCGAATCTTTTGGATTCTTTGGTAGGGCAGGAATGCCCGTGCTCGGGTCGCATCTAGCGTTGCTCCTATGTAATTGACCAGCTGGGATGGTACCAGAAGGGATTTTTCTTGATTGATCACTAGACCTAGCTTGTTTAAGGTCACGAGAGTGGTAGTTGTAGCAGCGACGGCCTCGTGGTAGGATGAGGCTACCAGGAGCCAATCGTCGATATAAGGGAAGAATTTTATTCCCTTGGTGCGAAGGTGAGCCACTACAGGGGCCATGCACTTGGTAAATGTCCGAGGGGCCGTGGAGAGCCCGAATGGAAGGGCAGCAAACTGGTAGGTTGTGCGGTGGAACCGGAACCGGAGATACTGTTGATGAGAAGGGTGAATGGAGACGTGAAAATAAGCGTCTTTGAGGTCGATGGTGACGAACCAACTTCCCTGTGAGAGAAGAGGAAGAATGGAATCGAGTGTTAGCATTCGAAACTTCCTGTAAATGATAAACTGATTGAGTTCTCTGAGGTCCATGATGGGCCTGATACCTCCATCCTTTTTAGGGACGGCGAAGTACCGAGAGAAGAAACCCCCGTGTAGTTCAGCATGTGGAGTCTTGACGATCGCCCCCTTGCTTAGGAGGGATGAAATTTCCTCCTGTAAAGCCACCGAAAAGGGGGTGGTCTTAGGGAGATTTGATGGAGGGAGCTGGAAGAATTCTATAGAATAACCCTTCTCAATAATGGTTAGGACCCATTTGTCAGTCGTAATACGTTTCCATTCAGAGAGAAATGGAAAGAGTCTAGTCCGGTAAGAGGGGTAGTTAGTTGTATTGCTTACCCCTGCGCTGAGGTTTACGAAAGGACTGCTTGTGTCCTTGGTATTGTTGCTGCTTGAAAGTCGAAGGGTTGGACTGAGATGGTTGGAAGGTCCTGTCGTGTTGCTGCTGTCTACCATACTGAAATGGTTGGTACTGAGAAGATGCTTGGTAAGCAGGTTTTTTGTAAGTAGGTCTCTGATACCGATACGGTTGGTATGGTACGTAGGACTTTGCGGTTTTCCGCATTTTATGGATATTTTCCATAATATCATCCGTCTTGGAATTAAAGAGGCCATCCGCATCAAAGGGAAGATCCTCGATTTTGGTTTTTGTATCGTCCAGTATGTTCGCCGCTCCGAGCCAGGCATGGCGACGGACTGCTACTGCTGTAAGCATGGATTTGGACGCAATTTCAGCTGTATGCTTTGCTGCTACTCGTTGCTGTCTTGTAAGGGTATTGGCCTCCTCGTAGACGTTGAGGAGTTCGGTCTTGGACGGCTCAGGAAGGCTTTGTAAAACGGGAACAATCTTATCCCATAGGTGCTTTTGATAAGCATCCATCGCGGCTTGATAGTTTGAAATCTTAATCAGTAGAGCCGCAAGGGAATAAAGTTTTTTGCCCAGGGCGTCATTTTTTCTGCCGTCTTTATTGACAGGTGTAACAGAAGACCTGCTGCGGGATCTGTACTGTGTAGCCTCGACCACAATAGAATTAGGCATGGGATGCTTGGTTAGGAAATCCGAGTCAGAACCATGGGTCTTGTAATGGTGGTCGATTTTTCGAGGGATTTGGAGAGTCGCAGGCGACTTATCCCACGAAGCCTTTACCAAGTCAAGGAGTGCTGGAATGAGGCTAAGACTAGGAGGAGATGACTTGTCCTGCTCCATATCGTGGAAGACAAGGTCTGTTTGTTGCTCAGGAATTTGCGCATCTAGGTGTAAAATTTTTGCCATGCGCAGTATAAGTTGAGCATAGGACGAGTAGTCTTCTAATGGATATTGTGAAGAAGTACTCGGAGCACCACCATCAGGTACATCAGATTCCGAAGAAGCTGAAGAGTTGTCATGGGAAGATTCAGATACCAATGAGGAGGGACGGTGCGATATTGGTACCGTGTCTCTCGGTATTGGTTCAGCATCAGAGTGTACCGAAGGAGAAAAAGGCTCTGTATCATGGCCCTCTGGACCAGAGTACATCGTCGCAGTCTGTACCGTGGGTCGGCCTGCGGAATGTTTAGACCGTTTTAGAGGCGCAGAAGGTGCCATCGGTGTCTTCCTCTTACGGGAAGTAGCAGTTTGGGGTGTGGGAACATGCCCCTGTTGCTGTTGTAGAGTCTCAGGAGTTGGAACCGAAGAAGGGTACCAAGCTGAGGAGGGGGTAAGCCTGTCCCCTGAAATCAGGCGGATAGCCGTATCCTTGATATGGGTAGGGCTGGTATGGACCAAAAAATGGAGGACCATACTGTGCCGGCATTTGTGGACGGTATTGGTCCGCAGGATGCTGAGGTTGGTACGGAGAGGTATGCTTACGCTTCTCCTTTCGCTTTCTAGGAGTGCGAGACGGCAGCTCCTGTTCTGAATGCGAGTCAGTATCAGCCCGCCCGGAAGATCTCGGGCTAGTAGGGGCAATGGCCACGCTGGGAAAAGCCTCAGCCGCAAAATGGCCTGACGACGGAGACATGCTCATGATATCGTGAGCAGCCTGGGCCGGAGGAATGATCCGCTCCTCCATATCAGATTGCCCAATGTTGTCTGTGGAAGATTCCTCGAGTAATATAGGAGGCGCAGGAAGAGGCAAAGGTGCCGATTTGGGTGGCTTTGCCAATTTCTGAGATTTCGCTTTGTCATTTTTCTTCTTTGAAGGCACAGCCGACCTGGAAGCCTTGGTGGAAGCTGGCTTGGGCGGTCTAGAGGAGTCCTTCTGCTTGGAAGACGCAGAACTCAAGGTAGGCTGAGAATCAAAGGCAGTGGCGCCTGCTTTAGGTGTCTCCACACGTGGCGGGTTCGGGGAGGTGGTAACGGAAACCTCCATAGCAGGCTTGAGGGTTCTTTCATAGAGAAAGGCCCGGAGGCGTTGAGACCGCAGTTTAAGAGCTTGTTTGGAAAAACTTCTACAAGCGGCACACGCCTGAATAAGGTGGGATTCCCCCAAACAAAATAAGCACTGATCGTGCTGATCCGTTAGCGGGATTTTTCGAAGGCAAACGGAGCACTGTTTGAAGCCCCGAGAGGCCATAAAAAAGGGGGGGATCCGGGAGGGGGGGGGACGGGAAAGACGCAGAACGAGAAAAAATTAAATGGGAAGGCAGTTCTGGCGACTTAAAAGAAAAAGGAAAAGCTGTAAGGTAAATAGAAGGAAATACTTTCCTTAGCACGCTCTAGTGTTCCTACGTCCTACCCTAACGGCGGAAAAAGAGGAACTAAGGAAGGTGGAGGAGGCGGAGCCTATATACCCTCGGGGGGGAGACTAACTGTCTGGCTTTTTTTCTAAGCTCTAGAAAGTTCCGAACGTCCTGCGCAGGCGCAGGATAAACCCATTTGTGTGCATTCACAGAGTCCACTACAAAGAACCAAGGCTGGCGGGGCCACCACGGTGCGATCATGATAGCGTCCGCTTGATATTGAATGATTCTGATAATTGACTTCTGAATCATTGGTATCGGTGGGAAAATGTAAAGGAGTTCTCCTGTCCAGTCCGTCATAAAGGCATCTCCTAGTGACTCGGCATCAATGCCCGCTCTTGAGCAGTATCTGGGGCACTTGGTGTTGTGACAAGTCGCAAAATGGTCCAGTGTTGGAGAGCCCCACTTGCAGCAGATTTCTTGAAAAATGGACTCGTCCAGTGTCCATTCGTGCGTACGTGTGGGTAACCTGCTCAGACAGTCCGCTAGGTAGTTGTCCTCTGTTGAAATGTGGATAGCTTGTGGGAAGATGCGATGGAGACAGCACCATTCCCATAGGTCCATTGTGAGGTGTAGAAGGGGCGTAGAGTGTGTGCCTCCCTGTTTGTTTATGTAATGCATGGTTGTGGTGTTGTCTGTCACCAGTTGGACCGCCTTTCCTTCGATGCGAGGTAGAAAGGCTCGAAACGCTTTTATTATGGCCAGCATTTCCAACTGATTTATATGTAACATTTTTCTCTTTTTGTCCACAGGCCGTGTATCCTGAGTTCCTGACAATGCGCTCCCCATCCCAAGGGGCTCGCATCTGTGGTCACCTGCATCGAGAGGTGCAGTGGCTTGAATGGTCTGCCCACAGTCAGATTCTGGATGGATGTCCATCAGGTAAGTTGGTCTACCAATTCTGGGGTCACTAGCAGGCGTTTCGATTGATGGTGCACCGCAGGATCGAATAGAGATAGAAACCACGCCTGGAGTGGTCTCATTCTGAGTCTTGCGTGTAGGATGACTGTGGTCGTAGCAGCCATAAGACCTAGCAGATGTTGTGCCTTGTGGGCCGATATGGTGGTGAATGGTTGAAAAAGGCGAACGGTATTTTGTATTTTGATGATTCTTTGTAGAGGGAGGAATGCTCTTGCTTTCATCGAGTTCAGGTCCGCTCCTATATAGCTGATTGTCTGCGAGGGTTCTAGTTGAGATTTGTCGAAATTTATTCTCAGTCCCAGTCTTTGCAGTGTGTGTATAGTGATTCTTGTGGCTTCGATGGCGTCGTGATAGGATTGAGCTACTATAAGACAGTCGTCGATGTAAGGGAAGACTGTAATCCCTTTGAGTCGGAGGTGTGCTACAATAGGAGCCATGCATTTCGTGAACGTTCTGGGGGCTGTGGACAGACCGAACGGTAGGGCACAGAATTGGTAGGTCGTGTTCTGGAACTGAAACCTGAGGAACTTTTGATGGGCAGGATGTATCGATATGTGGAAGTAGGCGTCCTTCAAGTCGATGGCCACAAACCAATTTCCCCTTTCATTGCTGCTTACGAAAGGGCTGCCTGACGCTCTGGGGTTGCTGTTGTCTGAATTGTGGAGCAGTGGTAGACGTGAGCTGGTAGGGTCTTTCTTGATGTTGCTGCTTGTAGGGGCGAAAAGGTTGATATTGGTATTGCTACTGTTGATAATATGGCCTCCTGTATGAAGGTTTCTGATATTGATAGGGTTGCTGTGGTACGTAAGATTTTGCTGTTTTTCTCAGTTTATGGATGTTTTCCATCATGTCGTCTGTCTTAGCGTTGAACAGACCCGTGGCATCGAACGGGAGGTCCTCTATCCTGGCCTTGGTGTCATCGATGATGTTAGATGATCTAAGCCAGGCGTGCCTCCTGATGGCTATTGAGGTAGCCATGGTCTTGGATGCGGTGTCTGCGGTGTGCCTCGCGGCTACCCTCTGTTGTTTGACTAGGGTAGTAGCCTTTGTATATGTATTCAGAAAATCTGGTCTCATCGCTTCGAATGCTGCTTGCAGTGTTGGGAGTATTTTGTCCCATAGGTGTCTTTGATAGGCGCCCATGGCTGCCTGGTAGTTGGAGATTCTAATCATCAGCGACACAAGGGAATAAAGTTTTCTCCCCGGGGAATCCATTTTGCGACCCTCTCTGTTTATCGGGGTCGTTGATGACCTGTTGCGTGATTTATATTGGGTTGACTCAACGACTATTGAGTTAGGAGTGGGATGTTTGAGCAGGAAAGTGGTGTCCGGGCCATGTGACTTGTAGTGGTGTTCGACTCGGCGTGGAGTCTGTAAGGTGGCTTGTCCCAGGATTCTTTGACAAGCTGGAGTAATGCCGGCATGAGGCTCAAGCTAGGCGGAGGAGTCTTATCTTGTTCCAGATCATGGAAAATGAGGTCCTTCTCTTGCTGAGAGGGTAACTGAGTGTCCAGCTGTAAGGTCTTGGCCATTCTCAGGATAAGCTGAGCATACGACGTGTAATCCTCCGAAGGTGACGGGGGATGGTTGTCAAGCACGTCCGAATAAGGAGCGGGATGTTGTATCGTGGAGACATCCAATGAAGATGAGCCTCCATCTTGGGAAGAGGTGGAAGACATCGAGGGGGAACGGTCTGGTCCTTCTATGCGGGCCCTCGGTATGAAGCCGTCATCTGACTGAGTAGGCATCGAGAGTGGCTCGGCGTCGTGTCTGTGGGGTCCAGAGTATACAGTCGTCGTAGCTACGGTGGATTGTCTCTTAGCCAGTTTGGACCGTTTCGCTGGGGCACCGGTTTCCAGTGGTGCCGGTCTTTTTCGTGATGGTCTTTCTTGGTATGGTAGAAAATCATCTCGATGTCAAGGGTGGTTTGGGGATGGTGATCTCATTGGGGAGTACCATGTTGAAGGAGGATATCTGGGTCCTCTATAGTCATCATGGTATCCGTACTCATGGTACCGATATGGGTGGTACGGTTCCGAGTAATGATGTCCGTAGTACAGATGACGTTCAGTATGGCAGCAGTGTTCTCCATGTCAATGAGGTTGGTATGGAGAGGTATGTCGATGCTTCTCCGTTCTCTTTCTCGGAGAGTGTACAGGAGACTCAGATTCAGACTCCGCATCGACATTTGCCCGCCCTGATGTTCGAGGGCTATAAGGGGCCACGGCCGGGCTGGAGGGTGCATCAGCCTCAGATTGGCCTGAGCTCGGAGACAGGCTAAGAATAACATGAGATGCCTGTGCTGAAGAGATAGCACATTCCTCTCTATCCGAGAGCGTAGGTGCTTCTCTCGATGATTCTTCTATAATAAGCGGAGGTATTGGAGCCGACGGAGCGGCTGCGGTAGTCAATTTAGCAGTTTTCTTTTGTTTCTTATTCTTATCCTTATCCTTCTTCTTTCTTGTAGGGTCATCCGACTTTGTCTTGGAGGAGATGGAGGTTGATTTAGAAGATTTTTGCGAGTCTTTGGATTTGGTAGGTATTGATGTCGTGCTCGTTATAGATTGAGTGGTTGGGCTAGGGGTAACTTTAGCCGCCTCTCGTGGTGGGTTCGATGAAGGAGGGGTCCCCACTTCCATGGTTGGATTTAGTGTCTTTTCGTATAAATACGATCTCAGACGCTGAAGCCTCAGTTTAATGGCTGGTTTGGAGAGGCTTTTGCATGCGGTACACGACTGAGTTTGATGGGATTCTCCCAAGCAAAATAAACATTTGTCGTGTCCGTCGGTCAAGGCGATCTTACGGAGGCAAACGGAGCACTTCTTAAATCCCTGAGGGGTCATAAAACAGGGGAGAGCAATAGGAAAAGGATCCTAGGGTAGGGAGGGGGGGGTAAAAGGCGGGAAAGCGACAAAACGTCATATAGAAAGGAAAAAACTCTAATCACTAGGGGAAATAACCAATAACGATTTAAATGAGATGATTATTAAGGGAAATAACTAATCAGATAGAGAAAAAAGGCTATCTTTTACTTTCCTCAACGGAGCTCTACTGTTCCTACGTCCTGACCAAACGGCGGAAAAAAAGGAACTGAGGGGAAGGTTGAGGAGGTGGAGCTTGCTCCCTAGGGGGAGGGGTATCCTAATTGTTAGTTTTTTCTAAGCTCTAGAAACGTCCTGCGCAGGCGCAGAAGAAACCCATTTGTGTGCATTCACAGAGGCCACTACGAAGAAACTTAGATAAGCACCTGGCAGATATGTTTTGATTGTATTCCTGTATTGAGCAGGGGGTTGGACTTGATGGCCTTGTAGGCCCCTTCTAACTTCACTTTTCTATGATTCTATGATCTGAAATGAAATACAGTGGTGCCTCGACTTACGGAATTAATCCGTATTGGAACGGTGGTCGCAAGTCGAAATTTCCGTAAGTCGAAGCACCATTTCCCATAGGAATGCACTGAAAACCGATTAATCCGTCTCGGCCAAAGGAAAAAATACCTAAATAAATAAATAAAAATAAAACACTGCAAGCCCCTGGGGCTGCAAAAAACAAAACAAATCCAAAAATAAACAGAAACATAACCACACCAGCCCAATCCCACCCTGCAAAAGCCACAAAAACAATTTAAAAAAAGCAAAAAGCAGCACCTTACCTCCACCACCGCTGCCAGGAGGCCTCCCGGACTCCAACTGCCGCTGCCAGGCCGGGGCTCCCGCCGCCTCTGCGGAGGCTTCCCGGGCTTCCAAAGCCGCCCCAACTGCCATGCCGGGTGCCGGTGCTTTGGAAGCGCGGGAAGCCAGCACCCGGCGCCACGGTCGGGGTGGCTTTGGCAGCCCGGGAAGCCGGCACCCGGCGCGGCGGTCGGGGCGGCTTTCGGCTTCCCAAAAAGAAAAAAAAAGCCGCCCCAACCGCCGCCCCGGGTGCCGGCTTCCCGGGCTTCCAAAGCACTGGCACCCGGCACGGTGGTTGGGGCGGCTTTGGAAGCCCGGGAAGCCAGCACCCGGTGCGGCGGTCAGGGCGGCTTTTTTCTTTTTGGGAAGCCGAAAGCTGTCCCGACCGCTGCACCGGGTGCTGGCTTTCCGGGCTTCTAACGCCGCCCCGACTGCCGCGCCGGGTGCTGGCTTCCCGGGCTTCCAAAGCACCGGCACCTGGCGCGGCGGTCGGGGAGGTGTTGGAAGCCCGGGAGGCTGAGCCTCCCTTTTCCTAACCGTTGGGGCGAAGAAGCAGCCTCTTCGCCACCAACGGTTTGAATTTCCCGCCCTTTTCCCCTGCCTTTTTTGTTTTGTACCTCGAAGCTCCGGCCACAAGTCGAAGCAAAATTTTGCGGCCAGAGCTTTTCGTAGGTCGAAATTTTCGTAGGTCGGTACGACCGTAAGTCAAGGCACCACTGTAATGTCTTCATCAAGGATCCCTCTAAGGCACAGGCTGTGCATATGCACATGCGATTCTGCCTGCCTCTGTGCAGCTTTCCTCCTCCTCCGCACAGCCCCTTTGATTCCAGTTGTGACAGAACCCTGCACGCATGTGGGGGGCAGAGTCTCGTGAGCTTGCAGGGGAGAATTCACACGCGAGAGAAGCGGAGCTCCACCCAGCGAGGCCAAAAATTAGAGGGTATGCTGGTCTCCATTAAAATAAACATGCTTAAATGAATCACTTCATTTGTTTAAATTTGGGTAAATAATCTGGTGCAAAGATGCCTGTTTTAAAACCTTCTCTGCATATATCTGTATTTATAATGAGATGAAAGATGAAACACTTTTAATAAATTTATCAGAAAATCTCTAGTACATATTAAAAAGTACCTCTGTTAAGCTGCCTTTTTAAAAGAATTCTCCAGTGCATTCATTACTAAAATAGAAAAATTGTTGGTAACAGTTACAATTCAGATTGTACTACAGGAATTAGTATGATATATAAGAACTTTCACATAGGGATGTGGTGGCACTGTGGGTTAAACCGCAGAAGCCTCTGTGCTGCAAGGTCAGAGCAGTGATTCTTAATTATTGGCCCTCTGCATATTCCAGGCCTCAGCTTCCAGGAGACTTAGCCAGCAGCACAGCCAGTGGCCACATATTCTGGGGTATTAAATCCAGAATCTCAGAACTGTTATTTCACTGCTGCCAACAAACATCTTGATCTTGATTGCACTAATTTTCATCTGGATCACTGAGTGATGGGGAGAGAGAGTAAAGCCTTCCTACCCCACACAAGTGATCCTAATTAGAACACTGTGATGGAGGCCATGTTGAACAATCTCAATTGTTCGGTTGCTGCACTGCTTTTTCATCACTCATAAATTTGGCTGGCCTATTCTATCTGACAGGGACGTGGTGGTGCTGCGGGTTAAACCACAGAAGCCTCTGTGCTGCAAGGTCAGAAGACCAGCAGTCGTAAGATCGAATCCACGCGACGGAGTGAGCTCCCGTCGCTTGTCCCAGCTCCTGCCAACCTAGCAGTTCGAAAGCATGAAAATGCAAGTAGATAAATAGGTACCACCTCGGTGGGAAGGTAACAGCGTTCCGTGTCTAAGTCGCACTGGCCATCTGACCACGGAAAACTGTCTACGGACAAACGCTGGCTCTATGGCTTGGAAACGGGGATGAGCACTGGCCCCTAGAGTCGGACACGACTGGACTAAATGTCAAGGGGAACCTTTACCTTTATAAGAACTTTCACAGCACTGAAATTACTCTTTCACAGTAGACTTCCTTTTGTTCAACCCATTGAGGAACCTTGTGATTTAAGCAAAATTTGAATTTTTAATTGGGCAGGCTAAATATATGATTGAGATACAGGTCTGTGCATGCAGACCCCTACTCCCTCTGTCTCAAGTACATGCTTGCTCTATGCCACCTATTCTGAGCCTGCCACATGGGGTGAATTCTACTTGCACTTACCTGTACACAGGTAGACCTTTTCAGAGTAATCAGGCATCATGATTTATCATGGTCCCCAACCATATGGCATATTATATTTAAGTGAATTCAGTTAAACAGGCCCTGTTCAAGCATAGCTGCTCAGCACAGTAAAGACCTGAACTGAGAGAAAGGAGCAGGGAGTGGTATGCATTAGGCCAGAAAAGGTGGGATTTGCACAGATAGGCCCATACACTCTCCTCCTTTGATTTACCTGGTTACCAAAACAGGGCTGAAATCATCTTACCAATTTGCAATATTTTGAAAATATGCCAGCTTTAGAAATGATTCAATTTCCCTTTTGTTACATACTTACCACTAAGTAAAGGTCTGTTAAGCATGTAGAGAGTGGGTAGATTGTCTATCTCTGCTATTCGCTGGTATACTGCCCTGGATAGGTGATCGCCATGGTATAAGCTTCCCAAGATAATGCTGGAGAAGTAAATTGGCTCCACAAAGAGACTAAGCAACGCTCCTTGAATACCAAGCACATTCCATCTAAACGAACAAATGAGTACTTGAATTAAAAACATAATCTCTGCCAGCAAGAATGACAAACATTAAGATTGTTCACATGAGAGTAGAGAACAAGTCTTTTTTTTGGGAGGGGTTCCCAATTCCATATACATCTACTTCCATCTGGTATATTTAAAACAGGCAATTTCCAAGGGTGAGGGAAGGGACTGGGCTCGCACTCCAGATCTTACCAAGAGCTACACACACTGTCACTCAGTTTTACTACCAAATTTCAGCAGCACAAAGGAAATAAACTTATACACTTTAGTGTTATTATTATTTATTCACTTTGTTTTTACCTTATCTTTCTCTCAAAATGGAACCTAAAGTGACTCACAAATTACTAAAACAGATATAAGACTAAAACCACTAAGCATACATCAAGATTAAAAAATAATTCATTAGTTAAAATTACATCATTAAATCATAAAGAATATTCTCCCTCCCCATAAAACTCATTTCTGATCCAAGTGTCCAATTTCTAAAGGCCTGCTTGAAAAGACAGATTTTTTGCCTCTTGGCAAAACAACAATAGGGGACATGCCCACTTAGCTTCACTTGGGAAAGAGTTCCATAACCTGAAAGGGGTGCGGTGAGCAAGCGTTTGTGAGTTCGAAGCGTTTCTTTTATCCTTATCTATTGTTTTTAGCAACATTTTCTCTTTGACCTGGCTGACCAGGCTGACACCCTGCCGAGAAAGCTATCTCTTACCCGGGGCTGAAGTGTTGGAATGTCTGGAGGAGTTTACAACTCAGAACATAAACAGCTTATTACTGGGACTCATTACTGGGACTCAGCTTTCTTCACGGCTTCTGCTGCTGTTGTCGCTTCAGCCTTCTGCTGTGGAGGTTTAGCAAACAGAAGAGCTTGGGAGCTTACTTCCACTTTCTGCTTCTATTAAGGTGGTAACCCACAATCTCTGGATCCTGTATCCAGTCTCGATCCTGTATCCCCAATCTGAACTTACAGAGAATCTATTGAGAATGGAGCAGTCTATTTTAAGTATTGATGAAACACCTGATCAAATACTTGATCTTACGCTATCTCCCCCAGTGCTGCAACAGATGTACTCCTATGACCATTACCACAGTGACTGAGCTTAGAATGAAGAGAAAGAAAAGTGAAACCTTGGATCACTCGCTAAAGGACAAGTTCCTGAGTAGCAAGAGTGACAATAAAACTCTAAGAACAAGGAGACAAACCAAGATGACAGACTACATCTGCAGGCAAAAATCATATTGCTCAGGAAGGCTAAGTAATTTATCCATTGATCTACCAAATTCGATTGCTGAGCAGGGGCACCTCCTGGATCTCAGTCACTTGAACCAGCCTCCTAAGCGATGACTTCGGCAAGCTGCGAACAGAATATTTTACAACTCCGGTATGCAATAGGATCATTCCTGCAGTCACTCCTGTAGACATGGTCTGCCAAACACAATAATACTCAACCTGAATATCCAATAAAGCTCCCCACATTTGGGGAGAGCATAGTTAAGGAGTTAAAGGACCTGAAGACGACCACATATAACAATGCCCAATGTAATCAAGTCCCAATTCCACCAAAAGGAGGCACTTTTTCACCTCCAAACACCCTACTGGAAATTAGGGACTCAACTAAAGGCCCGTTGGGGTGGTTGATTGATCTAATGGAGGAAAGGGTTATTCCTTCTTTAGCCACCGCCCCCGACCATACAGGAACATCTAATCTCCCACTGTAGGCAGAAGCAGATGAAAACTTTAATTTATCACCTAATACCATCCAGAAAATCGCCAGCCTCACTTATGAAGAGCTCCTTTCCTGTGTCTCTCTGATAATCCAAGGGCAAGGCCTTGCCCATCAGTCAGGACTCAGATAAAATGAATCCTTACCGACTCAAACCCCCACACAAGAAATCACCCCAAATACTCTCAAAAGAAACACCAGCAAGGAACTGGCGAAGCCCAAAACAAAAAAGGACACCAACGTTCCAAATAAACAAAGGACAACTAACTCTGCAAAATTCACAACACAATCAAACAGCAAGCTCAACAAGACCAATAAAGGCAAGAAGGGTTCCAAACATTCCACCAAAAAAGGGCGGAAAATGCAGTTCAAACCCTTATTTCAAATGTTAGATGCCTTGCAACTTGACCTACAAAATAGAAACGATCAAGTTGTCGTCAGGAAAGATGGCCAACAATGTAGTAGTAGATGACATCAAGGCAAATCCCAGTGCTGATACAAAATAGATATAAAATAGCCAAGAAGGGAAGGAGAACACATAGGAGATCTTCACACATCAATGGCAATGCAAACCATTATGTCAATAACCTAGCAAATGTGAAGTCAGACTGGCATCCTGTGGAGTTTAACCAGGCTAAGTATAAAGACCCAAACCAAACCCGCTGGGACTATGGAAGCACCGAGGACAGATGTACCTGGAACTTCACCTACTGACCAAATAGATGCTTTGTAGAGCCAGTGAGCAGTTCAAATCCCCACCTCATAAAACCTAGCGGGACGCCCCAGCCAACCCACTTGCTCGGTTCTGCAGGTTTACATCTACAGCCTAAGTCAGGGACCCAAAAGATAGCCCCAACCTCAAGGGCCAGTTATTTGAAAATCCTTTCTTGGAATATAACCGGCTGGGACTCCAGACTGAATGACCCAGGTATCCTCGATTATCTCAGATCTCATGACATAACTGCAGTCCAAGAAACCTGGAATATAGATGACATCAGCCTGAATGGTTATTTATTGTTTAACAGTCCCGCAGTTCCAAGTAATGGGAAGGGTCGGCCAAAGGCGGGGTTGGCCTACATCTCATCCGAGCCACATATAGATGACAATGTCCTATCCGTACGTTATAAACGTTAAATCTGGACAGACAAAGTAAATGCTAATGTTTCCAATTGGTCAACATTTCATACCCAGATTTAAACAAACTGCCATACTGGGATCCAGTCACTGAAAATGAAATAGCCTGTCTAAAATCTGGGAAGGCACCGGAACCGGATTTAATTCCAGCAGAGTCCTTAAAGTCTAATGCAGACTGGTGGGCCCCCCCTTTTAGTTCAGTTATTCACATTTATTAACAACACCGAGCAAATCCTACATTTGTGGTCAGAGGCGATAGTGATAAGAACGAACCCTCAAATTATAGTCCTCTCTCTATAGTATGTAAGCTTTATGCCAGATACATAAATGACAGACTAAGCTTATGGATTGAGTTGGAGAACATTTTAGGGCACGAACAGGCTGGCTTTCAAAAGAATCGCTCCACCTTCAACCATTGTATAGTTTTAAACCACCTTGCAGAGAAATATATGGGCCCTTACAGAAATGGCCTGTTTGCAGCTTTTATAGACTTAAAGTCTGTTGATTCCATTCTCAGAGGAAATTCATGGAAAACACTTTATTTTTCCTCGTTTGATAAAAGGCTTTTATACCTTATCAGAAGCATCTATCAACAGTCCACAATTAGGATAAGATGTGGAGTGGATGGAAATTTGTCAGACCCCATTCGGGTGGAGAGAGGGGTTCGCAAAGGTTGCATATTGGCGCCCACACTATTCAACTTGTATCTTAATTACCTCTCTAAAAGTTGTTTAGCACCTGAATATCACTCCCCGAAACTGGCTAAAATCAATGTAACCCTGCTACTATACGCAGACGATGCGTTCTCATGTTACTCTCGGAAATTGGCCTTAAATGATCCATATGTGCCTTTATGAGCTATTGGAGAAATAACTCACTAACAATCAATTTTGACAAAACCAAAATAAGGGTCTTCTCTAGATATAGTAAAACCAAAGATTGGGTTATTGAGGGTCAGCAGATAGAACAGGTTAAAAAAATTCAAATACCTGGGAATTACTTTTTCATGCTCCCTCTCCTGGTCCTATCACAATCAGCAGTATAGGTGGCCAATAACACAAGCAAACTACTGTGTTTCCCCGAAAATAAGACAGGATCTTATATTAATTTTTGCTCTGAAAAAATGCATTAGGGCTTATTTTCAGGGGATGTTTTATTTTTTTCATGTACAACAATCTACATTTATTCAAATACAGTCATGTCATCTTCTGGTTGCTGCACAATGGTGGAGGGTTGGGTTTCACTTAACTGGGGCTTATATTTGGGGTATGGCTTATATTACGAGCATCCTGAAAAATCATACTAGGGCTTATTTTCAGGTTAGGTCTTATTTTCGGGGAAACAGGGTACTTAGACTATTTCACTATGTCCAGGGTGGGGAGCTGATTCCTGCAGCCCTAGAGATAGTCAAGCACAAAATCCTTGCGCAGCTGTTGTATGGTATTGCTGTTTCGATTAATGGTTTTAACCCCTCTGTTTAAAGCGTTTTATCAAATACGTTGTGATCCTTATTTGTCATGCCAAGATGCGCCTCTTCAGCTGGTCTGTGGCTCGAAGCTGGTACGCCCTCAGCAGAAAGCCAAGCGTGGCTACATGAATTTCTTTATTAGTTAAAGGTGGTCTATGCCCCAATAGCACCATGCAAAGACCTTTCTGTTTAGCTAGCATTTTAATTAAATAGTATCCTTTAGCTGGCCGTATGAATAGCAGGATTCATTAATGATAAATTGACTGTTTTAATATTAGGTATTATTATAATACCTAATATAATTCCCCTTCATGGATCACTGCCTTGTCGTGGCGAAGGGGCTTGAGTAATTCAGAGAAGCTATGGGCTATGCCGTGCAGGGCCACCCAAGACGGACAGGTCATAGTGGAGAGTTCTGACTGAATGCGATCCACCTGGAGCAGGAACTGGCAAGCCACTCTGGTATCTTTGCCAAGAAAACTCCATGGACAGAAACAAAAGGCTAAAAGATATGACGCTGGAAGATGAGCCCCTCAGGTCGGAAGGCGTCCAACATGCTACTGAGGAAGAGCGGAGGACAAGTACAGTGGTGCCTCGCTAGACGATTGCCTCGCAGGACGAGGAAATCGCTAGACGATGGCTTTTTGCGATCGCTAATGCGATCGCAAAACGATGGTCTCCTATGGGCGATTTTCGCTAGACGACGAGGTTTCCCCATTGGAATGCACCGACTAGTGGTCAATAGCTGTCAGTGCATTCCAACGGGGACCCGCGCTCGCTAGACGAGGTTTCCCTATGGACGATCTTCGCAAGACGACGACTTTTCCCTTGGAATGCATTGAAGAGATTTCAATGCATTCCAATGGGGAAACGTGCTTCGCTAGACGATGTTTTCGCAAGACAGCGATTTCCGCGGAACGGATTAACATCGTCTAGCGAGGCACCACTGTACAAGTATCCCTCCAGTATCCCTGCCAAGAAAACTCCATGGACGTCATCGAAGCTACCAATATGAATTTGACCAAACTCTGGGACGCAGTGAAAGACAGGAGGGCCTGGCGTGCTCTGGTCCATGGGGTCACGAAGAGTCAGACACAACTTAACGACTAAACAACAACAATTATTATAATATTGGGTATTATTTTAATGGTTTTTAATGTGGTTCTAAAGTTTGAATATTGCTGTCAGAGACCATTGGTAATGGCGCGGCTAAAAAATCTTGTAAATAAATAAATAAAATAAAATAAATAACCAGTGGCTACTTATACTATTTGCAGAAAGATGTCTTTGCCAGTTCATGGCATAAGGCATCTCTTAGGCTTCTCTGTGGACTTCTTACTGAGACGGCCTCAAGCATTAAGCCAATACTTATTCAACATATCAAAGACGTAGACCTTCAGTACTCTCTGGCTTGTGCAGACAGGACTTGTTCACCACTGTGTTTTGGCCTAAATTTTAACTTCCCTAAACCAGCTAACTACCTATACCAAATTACAGCACCGAGATATCGCTTTGCCTTTTCAAGGGCTAGATTTAACTGCTTTCCCTCAGCCCTTTTAAAAGGGTGTTTTAATAAAACCCCATACGGTGAAAGGATTTGTCCCTGCGGGAAAGAAATTATTGAGACCTTGCCACACATCATTTTAGAATGCAGCTTATATAGGATTGAATGGATTCAATATCTTGGTTCAATCATGAGTAAATGTACTGGTCTACCTCCCACAGGCTATCTGAAGTTTCTGTTGTCCGGAGCGAATCAAATAATAACACAGTTAGTGGCTAAGTTTTTATTTTCAGCTATGAGAATTCACAAAACGCTATAGCAAGATTTTATACTATACTATGTATTTATTCTATGTATTTATCTTTGTATAATCGGGTCTATGATCGCATAATAAAACTTTTACTTACAACCTGAAAGCAGCTACTGAAAGTTTCCTCTCTCATGTCCTCAGCAAACACACCTCTGAGAGAGGTAGGACTGACAGAAGTCCCGCCCCCCTGCCCTGCAAGTCTGTGGAAATCTCTAAAGCTCAGTAGGGAGATTATATGAGAAGGTACTGTCCTTCAAATAGCCTACATTTAAGCTTCGTAGGGCTTTAGAGCTCATAGCCAGCACTTTGAATTGAGCCTACAAATGGACTGGTAGGCAGTGAAATTGTTGAAACAAGGGAATTATGTGAACTTTCTTACTGGCTCCAATCAGTGGTCTAGTGTTCTGAAACCAACTGAAGTCTCCAAATAATCTTTAAAGGCAGTCCCACACAGAATATTTTAAAGTAATTCAAGTGGGACATGCCTAAGGCATGTGTAGTCGAGTCAGAGATTTCCAGGAATAGGCACATGTGGCACACCAGCTTTAACAGTGCAAATGCACTCTTGGCTACAGCCAAAACCTGAGCATCTAAGCTCAAGCAGGAATCCATGACTACATCCAAGTTGTACACCTGAGTTTTCAGAGGAAGTATAACCCTACAGGGAGTTGACTCCCTATTCCCCTATATGTCTTTTGACTGACTAGGAGCATCTCTCTGAAGCACTGGTTTAGAACCCAGACTGCTTCTCTGGAGTTTGGAAAGAAGACAGAGCTGGGTATCTCTTTATTTCCAAGAGCATGACTAGGCTTCAAAACAAAGTGCAGTCACCCTGTTTTAACGTGAACAAGGGGGATGGACTCTATTATGTTGCAACATGCTCAGAGGAAGGATTGCAAAAATGGGCTGCGAACAGCAGGACACAAAGACACTTTGATTTAAAAGAAGTCTTAACATTTCTGTTTTTTTCCTGCACCTCTAAGTTGCTGTTAATGATAAGCAAAGTCATTGTGCATCACAGAATAACATTTTTCTTAGAATCTTATGAAAGCACTCCAGTCACACTTTGTTTACAAGTATGCTACAAGGAAAAAAAAATGCCATGACTACACAGCCCCAACACTCCTTAATTGCATGCATAGATCGTATCTTTCAAAACAACTAGTGGAGAGCAGAGGACATGAGATCTACCTAAATATACTTCAGAAGACCTTCAGATTGAAGAGATTTAAAGAGATGTACAGTCATGTGAAAAAAGAGTACACCCTCTTTGAATTCTGTGGTTTTATGTATCAGGACATAATAAAAATCTGGTCCTTAGCAGGTCGGAAAATTAGGTAAATACAACTGTTATTCTTGTTAAATAAATCATGATACTGTTATATGTCACATGTGTTGTTGTTTATCTGAGCAGAGACAGAGCTATCATACTCAAAGTGGCGTACTGGATCTTTTGTCTGAGAATATAATCTGAAGTCATTATGAGGTCACGTGCATGCACACACACACACATACAATTGTAGACTACCTTCCTCGAGGGCGTAAGTGCTCTATATGTGGTTCACTTGAGCCAAAATTCATTTAAATATACAATATACCCAGGATCAGATTGAGACCTTTAGAGGCCCTAAGTACTGAAAAGATTATGGTGCCCCCTAAGAATATAACACACAGCAGGTCCAACGGCTTAAAAAAAAACCCTGTATAACATGCACAAAAAAGAACCACATATTGTATACAAAATCGTATGTACAATCAAATTACCGGCTTCCAGCCAAATCTTGCACTTTCACGCTTTGATTAATGTAGACAGATTTTTGTCAGAATCTATAAACTGAAAAGCTCAAACAAGAGCTTAAAACCCCTTTTGGAGCATTTTTAACAGTGGCTGTTATTTCTTTGGCTTGCACATATAGTGGGTCTAAAAGACCAGCTGCTCTTTTTATCCATACCCCTACACAACCTCCCAAAATACAGAAGCAAAAATTTAAAAACAACAACCAAGCAATGATGATGATAATTTATCATTTCACTGAAAACATGTGTTTTCTTGCTAGGTAAGTCTTTACACTTTTTAGTTTTACTGGTTCATACTCAATTACTTTAGATAGGGAGGTGGTTTTCTTCAGGGAGGGAGGGAGCGAGAGACTCAAGCATGAGGGATGGATGGATGTGGTTTGTTAAGGAGGGTGCAGCATTTGCAGCATGGTCCATGGTAAATCTGGCACTGAAAAAACCTCTGTAGTGCCCCTCCCCTTATTGATGCCCTAAGCACATGTTTATTTTGCTTAATGCTTAATTCAGGGCTGAGTAGGGACATAGGTCAGGGATGTGGTGGCGCATGCGGGTTAAACCGCAGAAGCCTCTGTGCTGCAGGGTCAGAAGACCAGCAGTCGTAAGATCGAATCCACGTGAGCTCCCGTTGCTTTGTCCCAGCTCGCCAACCTAGCAGTTCGAAAGCATGCAAATGCAAATAGATTAATAGGTACCACCTCGGTGGGAAGGTAACGGCGTTCCGTGTCTAGTCACGCTGGCCACGTGACAACGGAAACTGTCTTCGGACAAACGCTGGCTCTACGGCTTGGAAACGGGGATGAGCACCGCCCCCTAGAGTCGGACACGACTGGACTAAATGTCAAGGGGAACCTTTACCTTTACCTTTACCTTAGGGACATGAACCGGCATGAGGAAGACCTTTACCTTTACCTTAAGGACATGAACCGGCATGAGGAAGACCCTGCTGGAAAAGGAGGATCCCTAAAGCAGAAGGATGAACTTACAATGAACTTTCTTCAAAGCCCTCTTCCTGCAGACTAGAGTCCTCAATGCACTGCCTTCCCCCTGAGAAGGAAGGAGACTCCTTTGCGCTCATACACATTTTGCAAAAGGAAGGAGACTTGTGCAGTTTGCAAAAGACCAGATCTTTGCTCTCCTTGGCTGAAGCCAAAGACCAGACTCAGCTGAAGTGAAAGACCAGATTTTTGCTCTCCTCGGTGAAAGCAAAGATCTGAAGCGAATCTCCATGTCCTTCAAGCTAAGTGGAAGGAAGCAGGAGATCTGCTCCAAATCTTTGCTTCATCCGAGAAGAGCAAAGATCTGGTCTCCTTCCTTTTGCAAACTCTGAGGGGCCCTCCCTTTCTCATGAGTTATTAAATCAATTAAGCACAAGTTATTTTGCTTAATGGTTAATCTGAGCACTTTTACAGATGACTGCAGGCAAAGTATTGTTTCCCAATATAATTTTTTAATTACTATATTTTTGTATTGGGGTAGGGCCCTCCAGTGCAATTGCTCCCTTTGCCCCCTTATAAATCCAGTATTGCTCCCTGAGAATTACTCAGTCAGGAAACATTAATGTCAAGAAACAAAAATGTCATGAACTGCTGGATAGCTCAGTGGTTTAGGTCTCTGGGATTTCAGTTCCCACTGTAGCTCCTTGACAAGTGCTGGACTCCATAATCCCTTCCAGCTCTGCAGTTCTAAGTATATATTTTATTATATATTATTCTCCTGGCAACCATGTGATGAACTGATCTGAAGATGGCCCTGTTAAGGATCTAATTTTATGTATAGGCACATGTGGAGACAAACTTGTTGGTTGGACCAATTTGTGATAGTTGTTCAATTTGAATTAAGCCCAGAAACAAGTTGAGAGGTGATACAGTTGGCAAAGCACTGCCATAATATGATCTTAATACCCAGCCTGAGTCAACAATCTTGCAGATGCATTTTAGAATAATATTGTGCAGAAGTAACAGGCCAGATTTTACTGATTTGGCCAATAAAACTCTTAAAAGAAAATAATCTCCATTGCAAACATTAATGATTCATATGTTCATACATATCATATACGCATACATCTCTATGCATATTTTTCTCAAAGCCAGAAAGGAACTATAAGGGCACAGGTACAAATTCTGTGCATACAGCTAGTTTTTACAGGTAACAGAAGGGGGGATCTTCCAAACATTTCCTTCAGATGTTTTCTTTTAACCAAAATGGAATTCAGAATTTCTAAATTCCTGAACACATGTTTGCACTTAAGTCCCACATTAAACTGCATTTTCCTAACTATATTATTATTATTATTATTATTATTATTATTATTATTATTATTATTATTATTATTATTATTATTATTCATTTATTGCACTTATATGCCGCCCATCTAGACATAGTCTACTCTGGGCGGCTCACAACATACAAGATAAAAACAATTCAAAATATATATTAACAGTTTTTCAACAATATACAGAACAACAATAGTTCAAGATGGGATAAAAAGAGAAGTTAAGTAGTGCCTGGAGGGAAGGCCTGTCTGAATAACCAGGTCTTAAGTTGGTTTCTGAAAATACCCAGCGAGGGGGCCAAGTGACTCTCGGAGGGGAGTTTGTTCCAGAGAGAAGGAGCCACTGCCGAGAAGTAGAAATACATCCTATAATATGTATTTCTGGAATCATCCAATGCCTACATCACTCCCTCCATCCACAACATAGGCAAATGAACAAACATATATAAACTGACTAACGTTAGCACAAATATTTGCAAGAATTTGCTTAATCAACAATATAGGTTCTGGCCATCTCAAGAGGCTGTCCATTTGGCACAGAAGAAACAGCTTACCGAGCAATCTTATCACTGCACGACATAGTGAGCAATCTTTCCCCCTGAAGAACCCCATCCCATGTCTGGATGGTAGCTGTAGATCGGACGGGAATTGTTCCTTCTCCAGATTCAATTTTTGTTCGGAGTTGCCCTCTTGCTTTCCTGTTTGGATGCCTATCTCCCTGATCTATGTGATAGAAGTGACCAAAGTTAATAGTCATGAAATGAAAGATGACTACCATTTTTGGTGCTGGTAACTTTAGAGATGGGATATTCATATTCATTAATGAATATGAATATCCCTGGCCCAGGTGGCCTGCATTCCAAGGCCTATCTCCCAGAACCGAACCGTCCACTTATGGGTCATGATGCAGCATGCAGGGCCAGCGTCCTGCTCGACAGTCCAAGATCCGACAAAGCCTGGCTGCCTTCCTGCAATTCTGGCCACTCAGCAGCTGAGCAGAAAGACTCATCTTCCTGCCTCCTGGCTGGAGTGGCCAGAAGAGCATGAAGGTGGAGATGCAGCAGCCGGGCTTTCTTGGATCTTGGACTGATGAATAGGACGTTGGCCCCACATGCTGCACCATGACCCATAAGTAAACGGGTTGGTTCTGGGAGGCGGGCCTCGGGATCCGGGACACCTTGGCCAGGGATATTCATAATCATTAACAAATGCAAATATACCATCTCTATTTGCTGTCTAAGTTTAGCACTATTTTCTTTTACTCATTTGAGACAGCAAATCAATAAAATAATAGCAAAGATGGTATAGAGTTTAGAGGAATCAGAAAAGTAGTGATACCTGCTAAAAAATAATCCTCATACCCAAGACTCTTCACTAAGCTCTACTACACACATTCAGAAATTCCTATATGGGACAAATGTCTATTTCTTTTGGAAAATGCCTATTCTAAAGTATTTTTTAAAATTGCCTTATAAACAAAAGCACACACACAATAAATCAGGGTGGATAAAAATCAATGATTATTTAAAAATTAAATTGATTTAAATCATGATTTAAATCACGATTTAAATTTTAAAAATCAATTTTTATTTAAATCATCAAAAATCCAACTTTTAAAATTTAAGTCATGATTTAAATTATGATTTAAACCAATTTTATTTAAATCAAATCTAATTTACATCAAATCCACCCTGTAATAAATTGCTATAATGTAGAAATTAATGGGTTACAGAGAGATAAGGCAAACTGTTGTGCCCATACAAGTAGGACATCCACAGAATGTGATCTACATATGAAAATATTGTAAGATTTTTTATAATGTACCGTGAAGTAGTATCAGGCTTCCTATATAGTGGCCCAAATTCTCTTGCAAACTTAATACCAGCATAACTCAATAGGATAACATTCAGTGGCAATTTGCCACAAGTTACAAAGGCAGGATAGGCACCAAGTCACTGGAGTTGGTGTACAAAAGCAAATGCCTCTGCTGACTTCTTATCTTGCATTACTGATATATTACTGATATGATTGTGGCCAGTATTTTTTTTATGATGAAAAAAAGAATATATATATGTATATATATATATATATGAACTGTGCTTTTTTCCTGTCACAAACATTTTTCTTTACTATGCCAAACACATTATACCTTCTTGTGCTGCTTCATGAGGCGAAAAGATCCGAGCATCACCACAAGGAGAAGTACTGATATAGAGATGAAACTGCACATTTTCTTTCAATTTAAAGCCACTTTGTTCTGACTTGATAAAAATAGATTTCTGTTGATCTTCCTTATTACTAAAGCAGAAACAATTATTGACAAGTTTTTTTTTAATTGTATCAAGCAAGAACTAAAGGTTAGCATAACCAGGTTTAATATGTTGTTGCATGCCATAATGAACCTTTGAAAAGTAAGTTGATAGCAGATTATCATCACCTTAATCATGCATTTTCCCTCCATGATTTTCATGATTTCTCATCTCTGTTCTGGACTGGACTGGTTTCTTAAAAAAGAACTGGGCATGAAAGGGAAACAATCTATACAATGTGTGAAAATCTGGGCTCTTCTGGCTAAATTATCAGAGTGCTGTGGTCTGTTCACAAATCCCCCCTGACATGTGATTAATCTATGCAGAGCTTGAAATGTTAGGTTTGAACATCAGTTCATTGCTACTAAACATTATACATTGGGACATTAATTTGTTAGTGTTCATATTTAAAACTGGCATCACTTAATTAGTGTTATTAATGAAACAATTAACTTTGAAATTAACAGAAGTGTTTATGTAAAACAGCATGTGGATTTTCACTATTGATCCCTAATGACACAATTATTCTTGGCTTTTGGTGGGTGGCTGTGGTAAGAAATTGGTGGCTGTGACAAGCATAGTTGGGCTGGAGGGCAAGCCTGAGGCTGAGGAGCTTCTACTATGGAAGACTATACTTTCAAGGATAGCTTGTATGGTGTTTTACACTACAAAGAAGTGTATTTGAAACTGGTCGAAGTATTACTGCCTGTACAATCAGTCCTCTGCTGGAATGGTACAGGTGACTTTTTATGGTATAGGTGCGTAAAGAGCATGTTCACACAAGTGCCTTCAACAGAGGGCCCAAGCTGTGACCATTAACAATCACAATGTGTGAAAACTTGGTTAACATTATTCATAAAACAACAATTTGAAGGGTCAGCAGGGCTCACACTGACACAAAAAGTATCCATCTTGTTGAGCCTAAATACTGTTGATGATGGAAATATTTTACCATCTGGATTTAGGAAGGAGATATGTCTCAACTAGAGTGCTTGCTGCTATCCCTTCCTGGTTTGAATAAAGCTTCTTATTCTTACTTCCCTCCAAGTACTAAGGACCATACCCTTGGAGACTGGAAAGCATTCCCTTTTGCCTCAGGTCAAAATTAAACATTCACCTATGTTGAAAGCTCTTTGCTGAATTCAGCTTGGCAGGCACTTGAAGGGAAATAGTTGGAAAAGTCCAGGAAGCTCATAGACTCATGGCTTCAGGTCATCATATTTGAGTTCTAATGTACACATCAACATAATACCATGTATGTGCTTCCAAGTAGCCCAGCCTTTGGCAATCTGACTACTCCATTCCCACTTTAGGAATCCTTTGGAAAAGAGAATCAACAATGGATCCCAAGCTGCAGTGATAATCCTTCCACAACAATTATATGCCAAAATGGGGCAAGAATATAATCATTTTTCTTCTACTACTGCTGATGTCAGATTGAAGTTTCAGCACAAGGTAACCATTCTGCCAGCATTCATAAGTTCCTGCATTAGCACAGATGCTCACAGGATCAATAAATCTGTAACTCTAAGCACAATGGGATGTACAGAACTTGCTTCTTTACTAAAGAGAGAAATTTGAAGGGATTGTCCTCTATGCGTACCTTAAGAGGAGTTCAAGTTGTGCATAGAGAAATTTAAGGAGACATCTCCGTGCTATAATTTCTGCATGGCAGTCATTTAGAGCAAGACCACGATCACTCATATATTCTCCATTAATACACTTTGTTCCTGTAGAAACACTTATAACTTGAGCGTCTTTCACATCAGTACCTGGAAAACAAGTTTCAAGACAAAACAAGTTTCAAGAGAAAAGGCATATGAGGATCTTTTCAAGAGGGCTTTTTTCAGTGAAATACATATTCTAATTACATAGACAAAAACATGTGGCTCTGGAGATCCTGCCTGACCACAACAAAATACTGAGCCAGGTCATCTTCAGCTATGCAGTTTGAAGAAAAGGAACTTTGAATGGAACACTGAAACTTATCCTGAACCACAGACTGGTGAGAAGCTATCTTTGGATATCTGCTCTCACACAGATTTGGAATCCAAATTATGCACATTTTAATAATTTCCTAATATTTATGGAATGAACATTAAAAAGAACATAAATAATGTAGAAGATCTTATTAAGACTTCATTAGTTTGCCATGAAGGATAGTTATCTTGGAAGGTCTGATCCTCTTACTGGCTCCAGATTACCAGAAAATATACCAGTTTAGCTCCTCAACTATTTTGGGGAGAAACAAAATAACTTCCACTCTCAGTCCTGCCAGACTTTGGACTCCATACTGTACACTGTCAAACACAGGAAAAACATGCACTGTGTGAGGCCAAACATCACATATACGTTCATCTCATTTGTACAGTTACAGCAGAGCTGGACTTCCAATAGGTAATAATGAGGTCTCTCTCATTATTACTATCTCTCTCATCTTTCAATGTTTAGTAATCTGATCTAAAAGGGAGTCATTAAGATCCCCAGTCTAGTTAGGAAGCCTGCCACACTGATGCCACTACTGTTTCTCTCTCTTTTGATTTTTTTTTAAAATCGCCCTTCAACAGTGTTCCATGTTCCAGCTCATGGATCTCTTCAAAATTATCCTCCCTTTCTGTTTAGTTTGTTCCTTTTGGATAAGTTAGGGCCTTCTTTGCTATATTCCAGTCATGAGTCTCATCCCACCAGGTTTCAGTAATGCCTGTTAAAACTATAGTTGCTCAAAGAATTCAAACTCATCTTTGTTTCCCATGCTCCATTTGAAACCATGGGTGTTTTCTTGCAGCTGCTCCACAGTTATCCTTTGTCCTTCACTTCTAAACCATACCAATTTCTGATGCATACCTTGCACTCTTGTCTCCCTGCCCTCAGGCCACTTTCCGCAGTAATTTAAAGCCCTCATGAGAAGGTTTGCAAAGCTTCTAGCAAACATACTCTAGAGTCCTTCTTCATGGAAGCACAAAACATGCCCCCAAAACTCTTTTCCCCCTTTCCTGATACAAGCAGTTATTTACTTTGAGTGTTTTTGCCACTCTTCTTAGTCCATGACTTTATTTATTTAAAAATTTTTATCCCACCTTTCTCTTTAAAAAGGACCCAAGGTGGCTTACATCCTTAAAAGACATGCCAACAATGTTGAGTATACAAATGCTAAAAAAGATCAAACAAATAACACACTAAAAAACACTTAACATGAGTAACATTCAAGGCAGTAAGGTACAACAATCCATCTAAAAACCCCATTCAGGCAGTCAGCCTGAAGCTTGCCTGAAGAGAAAAGTCTTCACCTGCTTGCGAAAGGATAGTAAAGATTGGGCCAGCCTGGCCTTCTACGGGAGGGAGTTGCAAAGTCTGGGAGCAGCAACAGAGAAGGCCCCACCAAATGCATCTGTGAAGGTAGTGGGATGCGAGAAAGGCCTCTCCTCATAATCTTAACACCTGAGCAGACTCATAATGGGAGATGTGGTCCTTGAGACAGCTTGAGCCCAAACTGTTTAGGGCTTTATAGGTTGCAACCAGCATTTTGAATTGTGCCCAGAAACAGATGAGCACCCAATGGAGTTGCTGTAACAGAGGGGTTATGTGATCTCTGTGACCAGCCCCAGTTACAATCTGGCTGCTGCATTTTGGATCCACTGAAGTTTATTGACACTTTCCAGAGGCAGTCCCACATACAGTGTGTTACAGTAATCCAGCCGGGAAGTAACTAGGACATATGTCACAGATGCTAAATCAGATCTCTCAAGAAATGGACATAGCTGGCACACTGGTTTTAATTGTGCAAATACATTCTTGGCCACTGCCAAAACTTGGACATTCAGGCTCAGAGATGAATCCAGGAGCACCGCCAAGATGCCCACCTATGTCTTCAGGGGGAGTGTAGCCCCATCCAGCACAGGCTGATTCCCTATTCCTTGATCTGCCTTCTGACTGACCAGAAGCACATCTGTCTTATCTGGATTAAGTTTCAGTTTATTCACCCTTGTCCATTCCATTACTGATACTAAACATTGATCTAGAGCCGAAACAGCTTCCTTGGATTTAGGTGGCAAGGAGAGGTAGAGTTGGGTGTCATTGGCATACTGATGACACCAAACTCCAAAACTCTGGACAATCTCTCCCAGCAGTTTCATGCAGAACACCTACATGTAGAACATAGGAGACAAAATAGAGCCCAAGGGACCCCACAGGTCAGCAGCCAGGGTGTCGAACAGGGATTTCCCCCAGCACCATCTTCTGAGTTCTCTCCTCCAGGAAGGACTGGAGCCACCGTAAAACAGAATCACATCCAATTAACGCATGTGTCACTGAGGCCAGATCAGACCTCTCCAGGAACAGGTGCAGCTGGCACACTAGTTTTAATTGTGCTATTGCATTCCTGGCCACTGCCAAAACCTGGGCATTCAGGCTCAGAGACAAACTGAGGAGCACCTCCAAACTGCTCACCTGTGTTTTCAGAGGGAGTGTAACACCATCCAGCATAGGTTGCATCCCAGCTTGCTCTGCCTTTTGACTGACCAGGAACACCTCTGTCTGGATTAAGTTTCAGTTACTCACCCTCATCCAATCCATTAGACACTAGATCTAGAGCTAAAACAGCTTCCTCAAATTTAGAGGGCAAAGATAAATAGAACTGGGTGTCATCCACATACTGATACAATTTTCCCCCAAGGTAGCAGACTCCCCATCCTTTGGAGTAAGGCAACTTCTTGCTGACGATGTAATCAGCCATGGATGTTAACCTTTAAAGCTTCCTAATCCCCTCACCTGTTAGGTTCTGAGGCTCCCTAGGGATCATTTTCAACCTGGGGAAACCTTTGGGAACTCTGGGATATAACAAAATCACCACTAGCCCCCCCCCCCCCATCACCAGGATCATGACAACAGCAGAATTTATTTTCAACATCAAAAGGGTTCCCCTTCCCAAGGCTCTCAAAGGCTTACCTAGGTTGCAAAGTATCCCTACGGAGCCTTGGAACTTGACTGTGGCAGAACAGAAAGGGTTTGAGATAGGAAATTTTAAATTAAAGATGCCATTTATGACTGTTGAATTGTGCAACAGAATTTAAGCCACAGTGTCAATGCTACTATTAAATCATGAATAAATAATAGAAATATATGTATAACAGCAAAATGAACAGTTCCATTTTCAATTTTATTATTTAAACATTTATATCCTTCTGTTGTCTTCATTGAAACAAATCTTGACGAGAGCTTTATGACTAACTCCTACCATTCAGAAAGTGTTAACTTTCAAAAAATCTGAGATTGTTAAGAGTTTCTTTCAGAATAAATCAAATTTAACCAATGTAAGTGCTTGGGATTACATTTATGGGCTTAGTTCTTTCATTTTTGCTCTTTTTAAAAACATTACTATGAATAAAAAGAGTTAATAATGTATTTATATAAAACTAAGAAATGATAAAAGGCTGAATCTCATCAGTACAGCCTACAGACCCGTCACTCCAAGTCAATCCAAAAGAGACAAATTAAAAAAAACACACGTTAGGTCAAAAGGAACAGATTACTTACCATAATTGTGGTTCTTCAAGTGGTTCTCCGCAAATTTGCACATACGGGTGGCTTCTGCAGTTGCATCAGAACGTACTAGAACTTAGAAAAAAAAGGCCATTAAAGAACCCCGCCCCCGCAGTGCATGTTCACACCTCTAACAGCCTTACTTCAGTCCCTCTAAGCCATCATCTAAGGAAGGACAGTGTGACAAGAGTGTTGTGTGAATTCACAGAGAACCACTCAAAGAACCACAGTTATGGCAAGTCACCTGTTCTTCTTCATTGTGGTCTCCGTGAATGCACACATACGGGTGAGCAGCAAGCTCAGTTACTGGATAGAGAAAAGTCATGGAAAAACTGAAGCCAGAATGGCTCTGCCAAAGGTAGGGCACAGCCTTTCTCTGGTGTCATGTCTGTAGTGTCTGATGAACGTAGACTGCATCCATGTCGCAGCACTGCAGATAACATGGAGCTGGATGCCCTTCAGAAACACAGTGGAAGAGAAAAAAGCTTGAGTAGAATGGGCCTTGACTTACAGAGGCAATAGAACCTTAGTGAATTGGTAGCACAAAACAATGGTATTGACAAGACACTTGGAAAGGCACTGTGAAGAGATTTGGGCACCTAGGGAGCTCTCCTGGTAGCTAACAAATAGCCTTGGAGGTCTTATGAAAAGTCCTGGAGGTCTAGAAGGCTAACATTCTTCTTACATCAAGAGTGTAGAGACCTCTAAAAGAGAGAGGTTGGTGAGAGGTAGAAAGTAGATAGTATAATTGGTTGTGTCCGCTGGAAACAAGATGACACCTTAGGAAAGGAGGTCTTGCGTATGCAACTACCTTCTTCTTGAAGAACTGAAGAAAGGGAGTGTCACATTCCAAGGTGGAGAATTCACTGGCTTGTCTGGCAAAGGTGATGGCAAGGAGAAAGACAATCTTGAAGATGAGTAAACACAAATTAGTGGAACTCAACATTTTTTTTGGGGGGGGGGGCGGCTGCCTCAGGTGAGAGAGACCACTGTGACAGTGGTGGTCTGGTGTCAGGGAAAACATTGCAGAGTCCTTGAAGGAACCTTGTCAGTTTGTGATCTTTGAAGAAGTGGGACATGGGTGATCCTGCAGGTTGGCTGGCTATGACTGCAGATAAACAAACCCTCAGTGTAGAATAAGAAAGGCCATTCCATTTTAGGGATAAAAGGAAACAGCAGACTAAAAAAGTGAAGGTTGAGATGCCGGAGCCCTCTGGATCTCAGCAAACTGGATGAACTTACACCATTTTGTAAGAGCAGCATCTCCTGGTAGAGAGGCGATGGAAATCCTTTAAGATAGTATTCAACATTCAGAAGTCTCTAGGCTGTGAGTATCAGCATTGTTAGGTCTGGAGCCATTGTTCTGGGACTGGAGATGAGGGAGCCAGGGTAGCCGGATGTAGGCAGAACTCGTTTGAATCAGGGCTGTGAACCACAGCTGGTAAGGCCAGCACAGGGCAGTTAAGCATTGTATTGGTCCTTTCTTGGCAGAGTTTGACAATCATCTTGTGAAGTAGTGGGATTGGAGGAAACACGTAGAATGGGTGCTTCTTCAACATGAGCATGAAAGCATCTCCTAGGGAGTTGGGGCCCTTGAGCAAAATCTGGTGCATTTAGCACTATGTCTAGTCCAGCCCATCACCTGCAGAGATCTAGGTAGATTTCTGGAGCTAGCTCCCATTTGTGCACCTGTGTGTGTGAGCAGCTCAGAGTATCTGCCAAGACTTTTATTATTAATATTTTATTTTTAAACTACTAGGAATAGGGTAGGGAATACAAAACGTAAAAGGAAGTGGGAGGGATGGGAAAAGGGGTTTTAAGGATAGGAGAACACAGAATATACAATCATCCAATCTATTCATATTAAGTATACAAGCATCCAATCTATTCATTTTTCAATGAAAAATCAACTTTCTACTTTTTTTTTAACTGTTTGATTACCCTCTAGCTGTCAACTTACAATTTTGTTTTAGTTTAAATCTAAGTTACTCCAACACTATCAGGAAACCGAGACCAATTGTAAAATACATCCCCTCTTTCAATTTCCTTCTGTCTTGGACATACATTCAGCACGCCTGAAAAAGTATCCATTTCAATCACTTCCCAAATTTTTTCAGTACGTTTCTTTTGTTTCCATGACTCTGTTTTCTTCCAGTTTTTGGAAGAGAAGGATGAATCCAGGACAGTACTCCAATTTTTAACATCTCATTTTCTGATTGTAGCTAAATAGCTCCTGGGTAACTCTCAATCCCATCTATGTTACCTGGCATCGCACTCAATAAAAACAGTTCTGGAGTTAGTACAGTTTCCTTTAACTGTTGTTTAACATCTGATGATTTCTCTTTCATCAAATCTTCCATCTGGTTAAGACGCTCATTTACCTCCTGAAATCCTGTTATTATTATCATTTGCATGGTAGCCTGCCATTCTTTATCTGGCAAAGTCCCCAACAGTTGATATTTAAATTTTTCGGGGGTCATTTCCATCTTTCCAATGAGTATGGTCTGTATAAATAACACTCTTCAGCTTCCAGTATTTTATCAACAAACCAAACCGATCATCACAAACCTCCCCTAGATACTTCCTCCCCTCCTTACCCAGATATTATAGTATATAAATCAACTTTTAGTCCAACAATTTAAATTACAACCATGGCAGTATTATCAGAGTCCCACACAGTCCAGCCAAAAAAAAAAAAAAGTCCAGACTAAACAGCAGATACAGGAAGTCAGTCTCTCCAATAGATATCGTTATAATCCATCAACCTCCAGTCCTGGTTTTCCTAGCTCCTCAGTCTATTCGGTTGCATTCGTCCACAGTCTGTTTTCTTGCTTCCAAAAGTTTATTCCTCCTTCTAAAGCCCAGCAAGGTTCTGTTATTCCTAGCACCTCAATCCAGCCAATTGCGTTGGTGATTCACAGTCTGTTTTCTTCCTTCCAAAAGCTTATTCCTTCTTCTCCCAAAACCCAGCAAAATTTCGTTATCAGGATCCCACACAGTCTAGGGAGAAAGATCCAGGCTAAACAGCATTCACAACATTTCAGTCCATTAAAGCCTGTCCAGTGGTATTTTCTCTGGGATTTTTTCCAGAAACACAAGATTTTTCCGTCTCACTGTCTCTCTGTTCGACCTTGAGCCAGCCTGCTGTTTGAGAGTCAGGAGCAGGCTGGCAAGCAAGACTCGCCGCTCCTTATCTTCTTTCGGTCAGGTATTTTCACTCTAATTTCTTTTTCATCTTAATGAGGTTATTCATAAATCAAAGGCTTCAACTTACTTTGTTATTGTATATTTTCAGTCGTATTTCTTGTTCTCCTCTCCTCGGAAGGTGGGGGTGGAGTTACTCACAGCTATTCTGCCCAAAATGGCTCCCGTCTCTGATCTGTGCTCGGGTGAATTTTCAGAGGGAAGAAAAATCAGGTTGCCGCCCAATCTTCTTCCTTCTGGGGCTCACCAACTGCTACAGAGAGACCTCTCCTGATCTCCCCTTCGATCCCTCAATTCTAGAGGGACCCCAGACCGGGCGGTTCCAGCTTTTCCCGGGAGCTGTTCCCAGTGGCTGCTGGCTGCACCGCGACAAAACTCCGCCTCCTCTGCCAAGTCATTGTCCACCCCAGTAAAATGTATGGCCATTGGAAATATGTGGTGAGATAGACACCATTCCCAGAGCAGGACCGCTAGGAGCAGAAGGCATAGACACCGTGTTCCCCTTGCTTGTTTATGTAGTACATGATGGTTCTGTTATCCATGACCACCTGTACTACTTTGCCATGCAAGAGGGGGGAAATAGCTTTGAAAACACCCAGAAAGTCCAGCTCATTGATATGCCTGTGTCTGTCCTTGGGGGATCACAGGCCATTAACCTGGTCACTGCTGTAATGAGCCTTGGAGAACCACAGGTGGTTAACCTGAAGGTTGTTGCAATGAGCCCCCCATCTAGTTTGACTGGTGTCTGTTGTGACCTGTAACTCAGGATGTAACAAACTGAATAAGCATCCCAGTGCTATGTTATATAGTTGTGACCACCATGGGAGCTGTAGGCTTAGCTTGGGTGTGACAGTGAGGCACTTCATAGGACTGTCACACATAGGTTCGAACTGAGCTAGGAATCAGGACTGGAGGGAGTGCATGCACAGTTTTGCATGAGGGACATTCAAGGTAGTGGAGGCCATAAGAACCAGTAGTTTGTGGGCCAGAAACACAGTTACTTTGACCATTGGTCATAAATCTTGAACCAGTGCACATATTCTTTACTGTCTATCCTCAGGAAAGAATGCTCTTTCGAGAGCCTAGAATCACACCTATATGTTGGATGCATTGGCATAGGTGAAGAACAGATGTCTCCAAATTTATTTTGAAACCAAGATCCTCGAAAACTCCCATTGTGAAGGCTACATGCTTCTCTGCTTTCTAGTAGGAGGAAGGCACTAGGAGCCAGTAGCTGATGTAACGGTAGACGGAGATTCCATGAAGATGGAGGTAAGCAGCTACTGGTGACATGCACTTGGTGAACCTATGAGGGGCAATGGAGAGGCCAAAGCCGAGTGCTGTGAACTGAAAGGCACGGTGGCCTAAATTAAAGCTGAGAAATTGGTGGTGGTGCGGCTAAATTGATACATGAAAGTACAAATCTTTGAGATCTATGACAGCAAACCAATCACCCTTCCACAGGAGGGTCACCACCTGAAATTTCCTGATGCAGATGAAGTAACTGATGTTGTGAAAGTCCAATATGGGACTGAGTTCTCTGTCCTTCTTTGGAACTGTGAAATATCAGGAGGAAATCCGTGGTGGATTAGAGATGGGTGAATATGTTTGATAGCATTCTTTTCTAACAGCACTAAGACCTCTTACAGTAGAAGAGGTGAGGGAAGTGTGGGTCTGAAAATACCAGCAGGAGGAAGGCAGAGGCATTTGATGGCATAGCTGTGCTGAATTTTTGAAAAGACCCATTTGACAGTGGTGATGGACTGCCAGCTGTGTAGAAAAGCTGCCAGAGATGATGTTGTGTCCCTTGTAGGTGTTGTAATTGAGGCCTAGGTCTAAAGGAAGTTAAAAACTGTTTAGATTTCCTGTCATGGCATTTGGTAGATGAGATATGCTGAAACTTAGGGCATTGAGTCTTGGAGTTCTAAGAGATGACTGAAGCAGGAGGGGTAGAATGTGGCCTATTCTGCTGTGGCTTGGTAGGGCAGTGGACAGTGGTCTCTTCCAATAATAACTGAACTGTTGTTGAGTAGGTTGGTTGTAGAACCCCATCTACTTGGCGGTCATTCTCTTTTTATGGAGGTTATCCATAATATCATCGGTTTTAAGGTTGAACAACCCTTCCACATCAAATGGCAAGTCCTCTATGTGTACCCTTTTATCTTCAGTAAGGTCTTCTGCCTGTAACCAAGCATGATGGTGCAAGGAGACAGCTGCGGACATGTGTCAAGCAGCACATTCTGTTGCATGGGGTGCAGAGTGCATCTATTGCACTTCTAGCGCTATGGCTTCCTGATGAATCTTTGAAGCCAGGAGCCAATTGTCATCAGACAGGATATCCAGAAGGGGCTGGATTTTGTCCCACAAGAATCTTTTGTATTTACTTAATTTTTTATTCATTTTCAATAGGGATAGGATTTGGGGATAGAGGGCTGGGGGGCTGGGTGAGTGGACATGGGTAAGGGGATGGTAAAATTCCAGCGAGCACGAGGGTACTTTTACATCCACTTATATAATTCTACTAGAATAAAAACAACAACAAAAAAGAACAATTTAACAGGTTTTACCAGAATTACTATAGTTACTAATCTCTTCATTCCCTGATTGGACCTTCACATTCTTCTTTTATCTATGCCTTCCAGTCCATATTTCAAGTCCAAATATAAAATAATTCCAAATTTTGGCGTCCTTTTTAAGATAACTGTGTTTCTGTTTTCTTCCAATGTGTCCCATATTATAGCTACAGTAATTACGTGTATTATCAAATGTTTCATTTCTTTATCTACAGTCTCAGACATAATACTTAATTAACACCATTCTAGTTTAACTGATATCTCAAAATACAAAAAATATATAAATAAATAAAAAATAAATAAATAAATATTCCCCAACATTTCATATACTAATCTGCAATAATCGCTAATAATTTTCTGCTTCCCTGCCTGTCCACCCAATATGGTTAAAATTACCCTCCTGTATTTTACATTTCCAAAACTTATTAAAAAACATTTCATAAAGCAGTTCTTGATTTTCATACTATAAGTTCTGAAGACAGATAGTGTCCAATTTTAATTTCTATATTTGATCATAAATTCTTATACGTTTGATGTTACTCTATTATTTTCATATGAGTTTCTTGGAGGCTCATTTTATCCATCTTTGTTATTAAGGTTTTCTTTCCTCTTCTTAGATCCTCTTTTTTCCATGGTGTGCTTTCCTTTGGTGCTTCCCATTTGGTTTTCTAGCTAAAATTCTGAACTTCCTTCTGAGTTTGGTCCTAATGATCCACTTGATTGCTCCTCTTCTTGTTTCTCATCTGTCTTTTTCTCTTCTTTCCTACCCAGTAATTTCCCCTTTTTTTCATAAAGTCTTCTGCCTTCATTGTTGAGTTAACAGAATATCTCTGCAACTGGAACTGGAAAAAGACACCTTCAGGTATCAACTACTTATATGTAATGGAGTTTATTCTCAGGAAATATGTCAACTTCGTGTATTGTCTCCTTTTCTATCTTATTTGCCAAGGAATATGTTTCAAAATCTTAATTTCTTTTCCTTTTATAGTGGATCCTTTATCTTGCATATTTCTTAGAACTTTTTCTCGAAATACCATTCTCGTGAATTTAACATGAATTTCTCTGGAGAGTTTGTTATTCCTGGTGTATGCTGTATTCTTTGTGCTGTATCTATATTTTGCCGTACTTCTTCTGGTCGCATCTCCATAATTGGGGCTAAAAAGTTAGTTAATAATTGCACGGTGTCTTCACCTTTTTGTTTTGGAAGATTCTGGAATCTAAGTATGAGGTTCACTCTCTCCATCTGTAACTTTAGCAGGTTGATTTCATCTTGTTTTCTTTCACCTTGCATCACTAACAGCTCTGCATTCATCATCTCAATTTTTTCCTGATTTTCTTGAGGTTTCTTGTATTTTGGCTATTTCTTTTTTATTTTCTATAATTTGGTGTTTGACATTAAACACCATTAATTTGTTCAGATAGCTGAGCCATTCCTCCTTGTACCTGCTGTAATCCTGTGGATAACATATTTTGAATGTTCTGTTGCCAATTCTCTTGCCCCAATAATTTCAGATATTGTTCCTGCGCAGGTGAGCCTCTCGGGGCCTTTTCCTCTCCTCCTTTCGCTGTCATCTTCCATTTTTTAAAAAATGATTAATCTTCCAAATTTTTTTAAGGATACTATCTGGTTTCTTTCCCAGCAGGTGTCGCTGCTGCCCCACATTTCATTCAAACAACACTATTTACCTAGCCCATCCAAAACATAGGTCAGCACCTCTCTCTCGTTGAAATGTTCTCACAGCCGCCAGTCAAAACAATGAGTGTTTAAGATAACAAACAATGCCTTGAGGCGTGTAACATTAGCAGTTCAATCTTTCTATCCAGCTACAGTAATTAGGGGTAGGTCCTCCAATCAAAGCTGTTCCGGGCAACAGGAGGGAGGGTCAAAGAAAACAAAGGAAAAAGAAGTGCCTCCGATCCAGTGATGTTACACAATCCAAGACTCTTCTTAAGTTCCAAGTTCCAAAGTTCAAACGTTCTATTTTCTGATTCTAGCTTCCTTCATCAGCACTGTAATTAGACAGTTTAAGATTAAACTATTTCACGGGAGCGAGTCTTTGCCTCTGATTAAAACAGTTCATTCACCAAATAACTTTCTCCCCTCCTCCCTCTTTCTTCTCCTTTTCCTGACCAAGGCTGAGGGATGGGGGGGAGGCTTGCTCTACCGCGGCTCGAAGAGTTACAGGATCTAATCCACTTTCATTAACTCGTTAAGCCCAGCTTTCTTCTGTGTCATTGTTTTAGGTATATAAAAGTTTCTTTACATAAAACACATATCTTGACTTACTTAGAATCCTGGTCAGGATCTTTTCCAAGGCTCTTCTGTATTCCTCCACTCTCTGCAAGGGGTGTTCCCAGCTCTTTGCCTAACATGGCTTCCACCTTGGTCCATGCACTCAGAAAAACTTCAGGGGGAAAAAAAGCAGCTTCCACCAATTTCTCTCCCTTTATGTTGCCTCTGCTGCTTCAGACGCCGCCTTTCCTAGCGGACCATCCTTTGCCCCCTACATTGGGGACTTCGAAACTGAGGGGTCCCAGTCAGTTTCAGGACCTCTCCCGAAACCTGACTGGTCTCGCTGCAACAAAACCCCACCTTTCTCTGTCGTCCCACAAGAATCTTTGATAGCTCCCCATTGCTCCCTGATAATTGGCTATGCACATGGCAAGGGATACTGTTGAGTAGATTTTCCTGCCCAGTATATCCCATTTGTAACTCTCACAGTTATTAGGGGTGGTGGATTGATGACCCTGGTTTGTGCAGCGTCTCCAATGATCAAGTTGGGGTGAAGGTGCCAGGATATAAAAATTGAATCCACATCAAAAAAATTTATACTCTCCACACATCTGGAGGTTGGTGGAACAGTTGAAGGTTTGACCCCCAAATCCTTCACTATGTCAAGAAGACAGGGCATCATGGAGAGGTGCACAGATATGAAAGACTGTTTGTCGATTTGATCATAGTGGAGATCTGATTAGTGTGTAAGGTTTCTGAGCCTGTAGATTGAGTGACCTGGTAAGGCAGAGAATGCGGTCAGAATGAGACTGGAGGACTGGTGACAGAAAAAGAGGGTGTGCAACTGCAACATCTGATTCAGGAATAGTGACCAGGGCTGAGGTCTCCTCCAAAGATTCTGGGTCAGAGTCAGAAGCTTGGGACCAAGAACCATCTGAACCCAAACCCTGTTCCTGTTTGTGTTGCCACAGCACTTGAGAGGGACATACATCTGGAGTTAGAGAGGTAGGGACTCCCCTCCGATGTCAAGAATCAAAATTGAGACAGTAAGATTTGAGGTATTTTGGAGGAGGCTCATATCAGTATTGAGTGGATGTTTTGGAATGTTCAGGACCAGGCACCCCACAAGTGGATGGTTTAGGAGAGTGGTATTTCTGTCGTTTTGGTTTCGGTGAAGGGTTGGCTTTGATGGGAAGTCACTTTTGTGATGTCAGCATTGAAGCAGTAGGCGTTTTTGACACAGCAGGGTCCCTGCTAGTAGAATGTGGGTGTGCTCTGGAAGGCTGCTGGTGGCAAGGCAACTGTCTGGTATCGAAGTTGGATGAAGGGCTTCGATGCTGGGAGTGATGAGCTGAATGCTCAGCACAGCAATGGTCTTGGGCTACATTCTGCTGTCAGCGCTGAGGAGACGACGGATGGCTAGAGTGGCAACACAGCATCGGGGAGAACCATGGTGTCCCTGTACTCAGGCCTCTGTGCATGCCCAGATAAGGGGGCTGATGATAGCCATGGAAAGGCTTTGCCAATCAGAACCCCTTGTCGTTGGCTAGGGTGAGGAGGCAGCTGGTGAAAAGTTGGTGGTAGAGGACAAGGGATCCAAATTTGAGGATGGAGAACAATTCCAATGAACTGGGCAGAGACCTGTGGGGACTCTGGCAGCACGTGGTGCACTGAGGTGAAGCCTCCAGAGATGGAGACGTAGAGGAATGGGGGGAAACTTGAGCCGGCTCCTCAAAAAGGGGAGAGAGCTGCTGAAGGGAAGGTTGAATTGCATTGGTCCATTCCAGCAACTGACTGAAAGTTGGGGAGCCCGGCAGGCTATCTCAGAGCTAAAGAACCTTATTGTCAGAGTGGGCAGAGAAACAGTGTCAGGGGTATCTTATATGAGAGGTTGCTGAGGGTTCTCCTGGAGTTGAGGGTAGTATTGCAAACTCAACAGGCTCAGAGATGGGAGCCGATTAATCTCGAGAGGAGTCCATGTCATGCCTTAGCTACAGTCTTAGAAGCCTGAAGGGAAGCTTCCCAGAGGTGAACTTTAAGGCAATCTTGACCGTGTCTCAAAGCGGCTTTCGTATAGCTATGACAGTGGGGACAGGATTTAGGTTCGTGTCCCTCCCCAAGGCAAAAATGGCAGAGAGCCATTGGAAAGTTGGACTTTACTCTCACAATGCTGGCATATTTTGAAAGGACTTTTGGATAAAATAATATTAGCCAAGGAATAAAACCGGCAAGGAAAGGGAATTGGGGGTGGGGAGGAAAAGAAATGGAGGGAGATTATAGAAGACTGGATTGGATATAAATTGAAGAACAAGGTAAGCAAAAGCTTCAGAGCGCTCCTCAGATTCTTCCAGGATGGCAGCAAAAGAAGAACTAAGGGAAGGCTGTTAGAGGTGCGAACATGCACTGCAGGGAAGGCTTCTCTAATGGCTTATTTTTTCTAATCTCTAGAATGTTCTGATAACTTCGTGCAGGCACAGAAGTTACCCATATGTGTGCACTTACGGACAACACAATGAAGAAACTTTTGCCTTCCCTTCAGCTTTCTAGCTTCAACTTTAAAAAAACAAAAACCTTATCTGGATCAAAACTGTTCTCTGATCAGAGAACCCACATCTCTTTCAAAGAACAGAAATGTTTGACTAAGCGTCTCTAGCCTGAGTATCATTTAGTGCTCTTGATTTTCCTTCATAGCTTCACCAGGCTTAAGAGAATACTGGAACAAAAGAGAAAACACATCCTTTTATTCTATCCTGGTACTTTCTGGTACATAATGACTCCTGATGCACTACCTCCACAACTCATATTTGCCTTCCTCCAGAGATAAGATATATTTATTTCTAAGGCTAAGGGGAGCAGTATAGAATACTAGTTCAGGTCAAAACAAGTACAAGATTTCCCATACTGGTATACAGAGAGAATTTTTGACTCTTAAGAAAAACAACCTGCATTTCCATCTTGCATGTAATTTTAAAAATTGCAAAATTGGGAAATTATGGAATCAGATCAGAACTGTTGATTTTTTTGTATAAAGAAACTTCTCTGCAAAAATAGATGTAAATAGAAATAGCTGTTCACTGTCACTTTATTTTGTATACCCACCAGGAACAAAGTACCAAATCAACATGCATGAGTCTATTCTTGACTGATTTTTACCTGTTGTCATGACAACACCAGCCAGCACTTTTCTGCGTGCATGAGGTGATGTAAAGTTATCCGTCAAATTGCTGAATTTATCCACCACCAAGCGTGCAACAGCATCAGCTAAAACCTGCAAAAATTATATAAACATGTTGGACAAGTGAGCAAAACCGATCTTTTGATGCTTGTTATAAATATTCAGCTCTACAACAGTTTTAACATTTTCACAATTGATTTTTAAACCCATATCATATTTTTGTAACATTTACTAGAATTAATCAGCACTGTTGTTTCTAATATTCGAACAATGTAGAGCCATATGCTTTAGCTAATTCCTCAAATCACACTGATTTTCTAATTTTGTAATAGAAAACACTATGGGATATGCAAATACAAGGCTGCACAGACTACATCGAAATTTAAGTCAGATTCTAGCCTTCTTTATGACATGTTCTTTAGAAAGTTTTGAGGCATCACGATTATGAAATTGGAGCAACAAAGAAAATATAAAGCATGACACCCCCATACTCACCTGATGGAGGGAGGATTCTCAAAGTTTTATATTCTGTATACTGTAAATAAAGTACTAAATGATTTAGGGTATAAGAATTGTAACACTAGGAATGTGAAATGTGATTATACCATGGAGGTTTGAACAACAATGAACTGCTTGATTCAGAACAACCTTGAAAGTGAGTTGTGATGCAGAATGTCCATTAGAAGTCACTACAGAGTATTTTCAAATTTCTCATACACTCCTATGCATTCTTCAATGTTAGTGAAGCCTATGTAAAAGTCCATTGGGTCTGCAACTGTAGCAGCTCCCATAGAGAATGCATTTGCTACCAAAGCAGACTCAATTGGAAAATACATTGAGCCTGCTAGGTTTGGAGAAAGAGAAGAGAAGAGAAACTGTTACTGTTTCCTCTTAGCGCTTCTGTAGTAGAGTCTATGAGATTTTGCATTAGCCTACTAAAATTGAAACTGCAACTTGATGGGAAATGTGTAGACAAAGGTAAGGATATATAAACATCTTTTGCGTATAAAAGGGTCAGTGTAATGTAGCAAGATGCCAGACACCCAGCACAGAGTTAGCTAAGTCAGCTGAGCCACAACAGAGCCAAGCCAAGCCAAGTTGAGAAGCTGGGGGTGGGGAGGAAAAAGATAATGAAACAGCAGCTGGAGATAGATGCACAGAGGCAATGCACAGAAACCGTGGATTGTCCACCATAGATTTTAACTAGCAGATGGCCAAGAGAGCACTTAGAAAATGTATTGTTTTTCTATGTGTGTATTTAAATGTGCTAAAAGGCTAAGAAATATATTTCTGTTACTGATTTTTACTTCTTTAAAAAGTTACATTTTCAACATCTTTGAACTATCTTTATCCTTAGAAGCAATGTACCATATTTTTCCATGTATAAGACAACACTTTTTCCTAAAATACTTAGAGGAAAAATTGAGAGTCGTTTTATACGTGGAAGGCAGCAGCAGGAGGCGGAGACTGAGGCAAAGAAGCAGCTGCACTCGGCCGCCTCTCGCTGCTGCCCATTGACTGCTGCTGCTGGTGGCAGATCGCCCCCTCCAGTGATTGTCTCCTTGTGATTGGGTGGCAGCGGCAGCAGTCAAAGGGCAACAGCGAGAGGCGGCCGAGCCCGGCTGCTTCTTTGCCTCAGTCTCCGCCTCCTGCTGCTGCTGCCTCCGCTGCTGGAGCCCTTTGACCGCTGCTTTTCCCTTCCTTTTGCTAAGCTCCGTGGCTTCACAAAAGGAAGGGAAAAGCAGGGATAAAATTTTCTAATTTGGGGTTAGAAAAGGGGGGAGTCGTCTTATACATTGGGTCGTCTTATAAACAGAAGCCCCTTCATGGATTGCTGCCTTGTTGTGGCGAATGGGCTTGAGTAATTCAGAGAAGCTATGGGCTAGGCCGTGCAGGGACACCCAAGACAGACAGGTCATAGTGGAGAGTTCTGACTAAATGCGATCCACCTGGAGCAGGAACTGGCAAGCCACTCCGGTATCTTTGCCAAGAAAACTCCATGGACAGAAACAAAAAGCTAAAAGATATGATGCTGGAAGATGAGCCCCTCAGGTCGGAAGGCGTCCAACATGCTACTGAGGAAGAGCGGAGGACAAGTACAAGTAGCTCCAGAGCTAATGAAGTGGTTGGGCCAAAGCCAAAACGATGCTCAGCTGCGAACACGCCTGGAAGTGAAAGGAAAGTCTGATGCTGCAAAGAAAAATACTGCATAGGAACCTGGAATGTAAGATCTATGAACCTTGGTAAGCTGGATGTGGTCAAACAGGAGATGGCAAGAAAAAACTTTGACATCCTGGGCGTCAGTGAACTAAAATGGACGGGAATGGGAAAATTCAATTCAGACGATTATCATATCTACTATTGTGGGCAAGAATCCCGTAGAAGAAATGGAGTAGCCCTCATAGTCAACAAAAGAGTGGGAAAAGCTGTACTGGGATATAATCTCAAAAATGATAGAACGATTTCAATATGAATCCAAGGCACACCTTTCAACATCACAGTAATCCAAGTTTATGCACCAACCACCGATGCTGAAGAGGCTGAAATTGACCAATTCTATGAAGACTTACAACACCTTCTAGAACTGACACCAAAGAAAGATGTTCTTCTCATTATAGGGGACTGGAATGCTAAAGTAGGGAGTCAAGAGATAAAAGGAACAACAGGTAAGTTTGGCCTTGGAGTTCAAAACGAAGCAGGGCGAAGGCTAATAGAGTTTTGTCAAGAGAACAAGCTGGTCATCACAAACACTCTTTTCCAACAACACAAGAGGCGACTCTACACATGGACCTCACCAGATGGGCAATACCGAAATCAGATTGATTATATTTTCTGCAGCCAAAGATGGAGAAGCTCTATACAGTCAGCAAAAACAAGACCTGGAGCTGATTGTGGCTCTGATCATCAGCTTCTTATAGCAAAACTCAAGCTTAAACTGAAGAAAGTAGGAAAAACCACTGGGCTAGTCAGGTATAATCTAAACCAAATCCCTTATGAATACACAGTGGAAGTGAAGAACAGATTTAAGGAACTAGATTTGGTGGACAGAGTGCCTGAAGAACTATGGATGGAGGCTCGTAACATTGTACAGGAGGCAGCAACAAAAACCATCCCAAAGAAAAGGAAATGCAAGAAAGCAAAGTGGCTGTCCAACGAGGCCTTACAAATAGCAGAGAAGAGAAGGGAAACAAAATGCAAGGGAGATAGGGAAAGTTACAGAAAATGGAATGCTGACTTCCAAAGAATAGCAAGGAGAGACAAGAGGGCCTTCTTAAATGAACAGTGCAAAGAAATAGAGGAAAATAATAGAAAGGGAAAAACCAGAGATCTGTTCAAGAACATTGGAGATATTAAAGGAACCTTTTGTGCAAAGATGGACATGATAAAGGACAAAAATGGTAGAGACCTAACAGAAGCAGAAGACATCAAAAAGTGGTGGCAAGAATACACAGAGGAATTATACCAGAAAGATCTGGATGTCCCGGACAACCCAGATAGTGTGGTTGCTGACCTTGAGCTAGACATCCTGGAGAGTGTAGTCAAGTGGGCCTTAGAAAGCATGGCTAACAACAAGGCCAGTGGAGGTGATGGCATTCCAGTGGAACTATTTAAAATCTTAAAAGATGATGCTGTTAAGGTGCTACACTCAATATGCCAGCAAGTTTGGAAAACTCAGCAGTGGTCAGAGGATTGGAAAAGATCAGTCTACATCCCAATCCCAAAGAAGGGCAGTGCCAAGGAATGCTCCAACTACCGTACAATTGCACTCATTTGACACGCTATTTATTTATTTATTTATTTATTGGATTTCTTAGCAAAGTTATGCTCAAAATCCTACAAGGTAGGCTTCAGCAGTAAGTGGACCGAGAACTCCCAGAAGTACAAGCTGGATTTCGAAGGGGCAGGGGAACTAGAGACCAAATTGCTAACATGCGCTGGATTATGGAGAAAGCCAGAGAGTTCCAGAAAAACATCTACTTCTGCTTCATTGACTATGCAAAAGCCTTTGACTGTGTGGACCACAACACACTATGGCAAGTTCTTAAAGAAATGGGAGTGCCTGACCACCTTATCTATCTCCTGAGAAACCTATATGTGGAACAGGAAGCAACAGTTAGAACTGGATATGGAACAACGGACTGGTTCAAAATTGGGAAAGGAGTACGACAAGGCTGTATATTGTCTCCCTGCTTATTTAACTTATATGCAGAATACATCATGCGAAAGGCTGGACTGGATGAATCCCAAGATTGTCGGAAGAAATATCAACAACCTCAGATATGCAGATGATACCACTCTGATGGCAGAAAGTGAGGAGGAATTAAAGAACCTCTTAATGAGGGTGAAAGAGGAGAGCGCAAAAAATGGTCTGAAGCTCAACATCAAAAAAACTAAGATCATGGCCACTGGTCCCATCACCTCCTGGCAAATAGAAGGGGAAGATATGGAGGCAGTGACAGATTTTACCTTCCTGGGCTCCATGATCACTGTAGATGGTGACAGCAGCCACGAAATTAAAAGACACCTGCTTCTTGGGAGGAAAGCAATGACAAACCTAGACAGCATCTTAAAAAGCAGAGACATCACCTTGCCGACAAAGGTCCGCATAGTCAAAGCTATGGTTTATCCAGTAGCGATGTATGGAAGTGAGAGCTGGAACATAAAGAAGGCTGACCGCCAAAGAATTGATGCTTTTGAATTGTGGTGCTGGAGGAGACTCTTGGGAGTCCCCTGGACTGCAAGGAGAACAAACCTATCCATTCTGAAGGAAATCAACCCTGAGTGCTCACTGGAAAGACAGATCGTGAAGCTGAGGTTCCAATACTTTGGCCATCTCATGAGAAGAGAAGACTCCCTGGAAAAGACCCTGATGTTGGGAAAGTGTGAAGGCAAGAGGAGAAGGGGACGACAGAGGACGAGATGGCTGGACAGTGTCATCGAAGCGACCAACATGAATTTGACCCAACTCCGGGAGGCAGTGGAAGACAGGAGGGCCTTGCGTGCTCTGGTCCATGGGGTCACGAAGAGTTGGACACGACTTAACGATTAAACAACAACACTTGGTATTGGTGGTTTTAGCATTTAGACTAAATAACAACAAAATGAATGGAAGAATACGGTAAATGAATAAAGCTTGTAGAAACAGACAAGCAAGTGATGCCTGGACTCATTTTTCTCTGTTTATCTCACCATGAGCTACATTTCTGGCGAACTAGGAAGGAGCAAGTAAATGATTTATACCTTAATACCCAGATTAACTTTAATAAGATTGGCATGGTTACCTGATTCAAACTGGTATTTAACCCTTTCAGGTATGTTAGCCATGACAGACCATCACAGACTCAAACAACCAAACTGTGTCATAAAGTTCTATAGTGCTCTAAGGGCTTTGTTAAAGTCTCATACCTATGATCTTCATGGAGGGAGCTAATTAGAAGCAATTAAAACACACATACACATGATTTATTTGAAAAACATATCCAAAGACTCTGCAGTAATCAATTTCAAACAAGCTGGTAGTATTAGATGATGTTCTATAGAGGTCATTCCAGAAACATACATTAATGACTTTGATAGAGTGAAACTATTATCAAACCTGCAAAGAATGCAAAATTTTGAGGAATTACAAATATTTTAGTAGAATAAGATTTTTTTAAATTATCTCAATAAACTGAAGAACTGAACTGAGTACAATAAAATATATATATTCGCCTAAATCCAACAGCTGGCCCCAACTAAAACAGGTCTGTTGAATTTAAAATGCCTGTAAATGCTATTGATGCAACGGACCTATTCTAGTTGGTACTATCACTTGGATTTTAGCCTAGTGGATTTACTTCATGGACTTTAAACGTTCTTTTAGCTCAGATTATTCACCCAAGGTAATTAATATTTGTCAATAAAATCAAGCAATTGTATGTGAAAATATACACTTTAAGATCACATAGAAAAATAGCACATAAAGCAATATATCAGATGAAACAGATAAATGAATCACATGAAAATAGTAGGAAACAGTAAGAAAATTCAAATAACAGTAGTAGGCAAAACAATTAAAATACCATAGCTAGTGCCATTCAGAAGGTTGACTGCATTAAAAAGGTCTTTGGAGCCAACATAAAGGTCATTTTCCCTGAGGAGATTATTCCACAGTTCTGATGCAACCACAGTAAATGCCCTGTCCCTAATACGTACTCACCATTCTAAGAGTTCTTACGGAAGATCTCGATAGCAGGCCTCAGATATAAGTTGAACATAGACCAAAAAAATGCATGGGGAAGACAGCATATCACAAAGCCATAAAATGGCAAATATCTAGCTAGATATTAACCCAACCAATATAAATTAAAATATGTCAGGCATATGTTTTGGATGGTAATAAAGCCAGTCAACTATGATGATGCCATTTTGTTCAAACTAACCTATCAACTGTCTTTGTTTACAACAGAAGGCAGCAGCTAAAACACCCATATTACTAGTCAAATAAATGTATGAACGAACTTCATGTAAAAGTATACTCCATCAGCTCAAAGCGAAAGCGAGTAAACGCCATATAAAGATCTTTTTTCATTGGAAAGAGCATGTATGGAGACAAGGATGTTACAAGGCCGATATCAGGGCATTCCCATACAGGATAGACTGTTTATTTGTGGGACAGCAAAAGTTGAAGATCTGGTACGTTATCTATTACATTGTCAACTATATGCTAACATCAGAAAACTCTACTTAACACCCTGTTTGGAGTGTTGGGAGGCTGGGGATGATGAGAGTAATTTGACTTCTTTACTGCAAGGGGTTAACCCCCATTTAACTCATAAAATGGCAATTTTTGCTGTAAAAGCAGCAATCCTGAGGAAACAAGAAGCCAGTAAGGGGTCTGTTTAGTTGAGGTATGCCACTAAAGAGGTTCACTACTTAGGTATAACCACTAATAGGTTACCTGGAGTGTCAATGGGGTTCGTTTTAAATAGTTGTTTTAAAAGTAATTTTATACGCATTTATTCTTGTTTATTATCATTTTACACATTCATTTATATTTATATGTTTTGCTATGTAATATTGAAACATCTGTTGACTTATTCAATAAAAATGTGTGTGTGTAAAAGTATACTAATGAAATTTCCAGATGATATTCAACAATGTAGAACCCATAATTCTAGCAGAATATAAAGCCTAAGAGAAAATGAGAAAGTGCTGAAAATAGGGTTACAGATTATTCTAATCTGAGGGTGCCATCAGATAGAGAAATAGCTTTCACTCTGGACTGCTTGCGGCACGGTTTGGTGTGGGAGCTTTTCTAGCAATCACAGATTGTGAACCAGCTAAACCCTGCTATGTGCTCAAGCTGGTCCTCTTTGGTCCAGCCACAGATCTGCTTTTTTGGACTTCTAATGACCATCTTGTCTTTTAGAATGAATGAAATGCTTTTAAAGAAGTTTCACTCACTCAAAATGCAAGGAACTGAGCAATATGAAGATTTGCAGATTTGTTTACAGAATTAGACAGCAACAGTTCCTCCACAAGCTACTGACATATACAATATTCAAATCTAAGATGTATTTTGCACTTATTGGCCTAAATCTTTTTGTCTAGTTACACTGTCATAACATATATGGCATAATTATCATAGACATTAACTGTTTCATACTGAGTTATGTGATTCAGTGTACAATTGGTAATGTCTGCAGTGACTTCTTCAGAGCTTTACCTCTAAAAGTTATGCTATTTGCATAGCTCTGCAAGAGGATTTTGGTCAATGGTTTTTGACACAGTGAGAGAAGTATATGAGAAGGCCCCCATTGCTTGTGGATTGTTGCTGACCTTCTGGTGACCTTTCTAGCCACAGCAGAATCAAGACTGCTTCCCTCCAGATAATAACCTCTATCTTGTTAATTATAAAATATGTGTATTTTGTTTTCATTCCAGCACCACCCTTCTCAGCTGACAAAAATTAAATTACGTGTCTGCTGCTCTTTCTTTAGTATGTGGTATATTTACAATTTTGTTTGTACAAAACCAAGGTTTTTAAATATTAAAATTTCTTAAATGTGCCAAATAGTACAATTTTATATGGTAACTAAGCTTATGAAAGAAGCATTTTATGTTGCTAATCCACTAAAACAAGTTTGATTATATAAATAAATAAGTATTGTATATCTTTCTACTTCCACCCAAATTTCCATTTTTTAATTGGGGGAAGATAGGGAATCACCCTTTCCCCCATCATAACATCGTATCTTTACCTGGCTTGATAGCTCAGTGAGTTAGGTATCTGGATGTTGAGGCAGAGGCTGGCAGTTCAGTTCCCCACTCCGTATCTCACAAGAGTCAGCCTATGTGGCCTTGGGAATGCTACAAAGCCCCAGGATGCCCCCAAAAGAAGGGAATGCTAAGCCACTTCTGAATATTCTCTACCTAGAAAACCCTGAAAAGGGTTGCCAAAAGTCAGAATTGGCTTGACAGCACACTATTATTATTATTATTATTATTATTATTATTATTATTATTATTATTATTATTATTATTATTATTATTATTATTATAACAACATCATATCTTTAGTTGGAACACATTGGACAGGAACCTAGGTTTTGTCTAACAGCCATTACTTGGATGTGTTTTCTAAATCTGCTCACTGTGCCTATATCTGCCCTACAGTTGTAATGATGTCCATGTAGCGATGTTCAGTAACATGTCCAATAGACATAACAGCATGGCATTATCTAGGTTTAAAATTGTTGCCTCATAGCAGCACAAGTGTCATATGTTCCTCCAGTGTGTTGGAGGATACAAAGATTTTATATTTCCCTTGATTTTTGGCCTCCTTTCTGCAATGGGAAGGTGAGTAACACCACAGAATCTATAAGCATAAACACTTCTCGCAAAATGTAACAGAGCACTGTAGTTTTTCTGAGAAATCCTAAGTGGAATCCTTTCTGGAATTTGTCAAAATTAAACCAAAACTTTCCCTCAAACTCTAGTCATCAGTGCCACAAACAGAAACAAGTAATGTCCAAGTAATGGAAGAAAATAATAATGCTGGAATGGTTAAAGCAGGGGTCCCCAACCTTTTTAACACCGCAAACTGGTTAGGGAAGGCGGGGCACCCCCCCCCCCCGCGCTCGTGCGCATGCGTGAAGGAGCAGGGGGATGCTCACGTGGGGGCGCGCGCACTCACGCGCATGAGCGAAGGTTGGGGCACTCGCGCGCATGCACGAAGGGGCTGTGAGGGGAGGGAGTGTGTGCGGGGTGGGTGGGAGATCTGTCTCCGCGGCCCGGTCCAGCCCAGGGTTAAACCCACGGACCGGGGGTTGGGGACCCCTGGGTTAAAGGATAGATGGCCAGTTTCAACCTTGTTTGTACCAGGTTTGTACTCACTAAAATGGGACAGATCGAAAATTCACTTCATTCACCTTAGCACCTCCCCCCGTCCAGGAGTTCACTGATGAGACCAAGTAGTGGGCTCAATATAGCAACTCCCCCCACCCAAATATGAAAACAGCATGGTAACATTTTTTTTTTACAGCATCAAACATGCAATTAAATGAATCAGGAATCTTTAATGTTTAAGCAGATGAAGGTTATACCTTCATCATAAAGCTTTAATGATGGGGGGGTGATTACTACAAAAACAATCCGTAGCATGCATAAAAGAATATGTGTTTGGTTTAATACATAGTTTAGCAAGAATATACGTAAGAGAAACTTAAAAGGCAAATGCTTACGTTTTCTCACCTGTGGCAAGTGTAACTGAAGCCCCTCACTAGGAATAGGTTGGTGAGAAGGAGTCTGATCCAGATGCATATTAAACAAGGATGCAAGAGCTGACTGAGCTGCCCGAGCCTTTGCAAGTTTTTTGTTTCTTCCAGATCCTTCAAAGGTGTGACCATCCACTGACACAGCCATCACAAAATTTTTAGCATGGCTTTCTCCACTCTCCGAAAGAAACTCATACTTTAACCCTGGTCTGAGCTCATTTAGTATCATAACTGGATTCTTCCCACTTGTTGATGGATACGGTGAAGGAGTTGGGAGAGAGGACTGAATAAGGTTACTAGCCAGAGTACAGGACAGGCTGTAATCTGTGCTAGAGCTAAAGGAACCATCTCCATTGGAATCCAAATAAAAAGAATGATCAGAGTGGGCTGGATTTTCAAAGCCATTGAAGAGTGTGTCCGGGAAATCTGCTTGGTCAGAGGTAAAGTCTGTATTGATTGACAGAGTTCTTCCCATGGCTAGGTGTGCTTCAGAAGCATTAGGAAATTGAACAAAAGACCTCAGAGCCTTCTCCGCTGCATGGAGCTTTGCTTTCTTTTTTGTTGGGCCAGAGCCTTCAAACATCTGCCCATTAACCTCTACTGCCATTACAAAAATAGGGGCATGAACAGGTCCTGTTTGGGAAATGAGCTTGTATTGTAAACCGGGCTTGATTTCATTCAGCTGCATGAGGGCATTCTTTGGCAAGACTGGCCCCGGCGTTTTCTTCCTCTTCTTGGGGTGGAACTTGGAGTGGCCATTGCTCCCCTCTTCCAATGGTCGTTTCCTGCTTCCTGTGCCACCACCATTTGAAAGCTGATTCCCCTCCCCGGTACCTTGTACACTCCCATCTTTAGAGGAAATGTTGTCCATGTTGCGGTTCTCTTTAACATCAGTGCTGCCTGAACCTGTGGTGCCCAGAAAGAGTAACTTACAATGCCTTCGTTGCAGGACCTTGTAAATGTAAAATTTACAAATTCCTTTATCTATCTTTGCAACTGGTTAAGTGATGTGTGCTTAGATTTTAATATTTGTATTACACATATTATTAATTACAAATTAAATAATCAAAACTTCTATTGATTAACTATTTAGACAGCATAAACCATTTTTTGTTTCAATTCAGAATTGCTAACAGAATTCATATACTGCATAACAAATAGTAAAATAAAAACAAGTAAGTCAGTTGCTGACAACATGCTGGCACCTCCAACTCTGTTCCTTTAATATCCAGTTGCAGATTCAGCATCAGAATCCACAGGACAGATGTCTATTCTGTTCCCAAGAAATGGTACTTTTCCCTTGGAAGATGTGGCCATCATAGTGAGACAGAGAGACAGCCAGCCTCCTAGAGTAAATACATATGTGCAAGCAAGAGAGGTATTCACACGAAACATCCTTCCTATATTCATTACACCAATCAGTGGGGGGCAATGATGCTCCATAGCCCTATACCCAATGGCCATGTATTTGAAGAAGGCTGTGTATATCCACACCCATTGGTTGTGCTCAGTCAGGATGCAATGTTTTACTGGACTTTTCTACAGCCCATGACTATTACAAAGGGCTGGTCATAAAATATACTGCCAGAAAAATGCACAGAGACTTCCTGAGATAAAGAGGAAACACAAAATGTAGGGAGGCATAGATAGTAGGTACAGTAAAAGTCAGATAAGAGAATTGGGACAATTCAGGTATATAATAGGTCATTATGATTCAGGAAACATAATGGAAACATAAATCAACATAATAGAAACATGAATCACTACCACAGTATGATAAGTTATAATGAAAATGAATTAAACATTAGAATCACAGGCATGGCTGGAAAACAGTGAAAATGGAAAAACAGCATCCAGACAATAATCAACAGAAGATATTTTTAACAACTAAAAGCAGAATTTTCCTGATAGGTTGTTGTTTCTATTGTTGTTGTCAGTGTTGTTAACATTATTTTGATGTTGTGATTCGCAAATCATATCACCAAAATTCAAGTAACTGAACCATTAGGAATTTAAATAAATTGAAGCCGCAAGAGCAACTTACTTGCACACACATGATAAACACATGGTTATTGAAGAAAATTTTAGACTAATTGATACAGTAGAACTTGTCTTTCCCAAGGTCATACTTGCTTTCTGCTGCCCAACCAAAGATGGCAATTAAAAAGCAGAATCCTTTTAACACACACAATAAAGTGCATAAAGACATGTTCATTTATGCACTATAGTCAGAAGCAATACAATTGTCCACCATAATAAGTATGTCATTACAAATGTTTAAAAATATTTAGCTGATGGAAAGGCTACACGGAAAAACACAGAATGGCTAAATGGAATGGGGGAAATGGATTCACCAGTAAGGACAAATGTCAAAAACACATAGGTAAGTCAAAGAACTAGAGAAAGGTGAAGGGGGAATTCTCACCAGGATATCTTCTGGGATATATCCCAGAAGCAGCTGGTGCCATCAGACACCAGGTGGGGTCAATGGTCAATGTTCTACTTCAAAGCTTGGTGCAGGGAAATAGCTTCTCATTAAAGAGGAGGAATTCCCTTTCCCAATATTGTTCTGCATGATGTCTGACTATCAGAGCTGCTGTCCAGTAGAGTACCAATGTTCTGTTTGAAAAATTAAATTCTTAAACATCAACCAGATAACACATGTAAATCTCCAGTCTGGGGATACTTCTTTCCTAGCAGAAGGATGTAGAGCTTGGAAAGTAGCTTTCAAAATGAATGAAGACATGCTGAAGCCATTCAAAGCTTAGCAGTGGTAGGATGATGTTCTGGGTCCTATACTCAGTTGCAGATGGCTTCAGCATGTTATTATAATTATTCCTTTTAAATTAACGTTCCAAACTTTGAAGCATGAAACCCTGTCTTCCCAATGACTGGCTTATTCACTTGAGGGAGATAGGAGAAACTTTTTTAGATTGACTGTTTTCTTGTGGTCACTCTCTAGCTGATCACTGGGCCTGCAAACTCTGCTTTTGCAAAGCTCCAAAATGAGGAAGAAAAAGAAGCTAATGCTTATCTGCCCTCATCTTGCAAAGGATTTGTGTGCCCTATTGTGTACATATGACTACATATGACCACACAGTGAGGGAAATGGGAATTCACTCACATTCACTTGTTGTGAAGTTGCTACGGGGAATTTGGATTTCCCTGGGTCTCTTTGCACTAATTGGCCATACAGGCAGAGAGGAGAGCATTGTAGCTCTATTTATAGTCCTGCGGATGGTGCCATTACAAAGGAACTAGCTAATAAACTGTAAACAAGGGTTTCCTTCCTCAATTTCCTCATCTCATTATATATATATTTAAAAATACTGTTTCTTGCCAATGGAGAGAGGCTGTGTGCTGGCATGGTGAATTTCCTGCATCAGTTCAAGCAATCACATACCTGAACTAATGTGAATGGATCTGTTTTTTAAAATCGCAGCAGAGGCAGAAACTATTGATGGTTGTTTTTTTTAAATTCAGGCTGATTTTCATTTTCTTTTGCATCATGTGGTCAAAGGAAAAAAATGTGCCCATCCCAGTCCTGGAGCATTTCCCACATTTTTTTACCAAAAAATTGAAAAGAAAGGAAGAGTGACATAGTGAATAACATGATGTGCTTTCAGAGAAGGCTTTTCTTGTGGAATCACACTGCCTCATTCACATATTTTACAGCACATTCAGACACAACTTTCCAATGTTTTCCCACTACTTTATCCATCTTAACAGGAAAAAAAGAGAAAGCATTAAGGACAGCATAGCTGCACATTGCCATATCTCTGGAAACATCACTGGAAGTAAATTTTCTTTAAAATACTATTTTGGGGGAAAGCAGAAAAAAATATTTAGAGCAACATGGCCCTTTTGGGGTCAGGTGACTTAAGTATCTGGCTGGTGAGCCAGCGATTTGGAGTTTGATTCCCCGTTGTGTCCCCCAGGAGAAGAGCCAGCTTATGTAGCCTTGGGCAAGCTTTTCTCAGGGTGTCCTGAAAAAAAGGCAATGAGGAACCACATATCCATACCTAGAAAATGAAAACCTAGCTCCACATAAAGATACTGTTAAGTTTCTGTTTCTATTTCAAATGAATGATCTCCTCCCACACCACAGAGCCATCTGACATAGTAGTGGTTCATCCATAAGGCCTAGTGGGACATTGCCCCAGTGCAAGCTATCCCGAGTAATTCACTCCTGCCACGCTCAAAAGCAAAAAGCTTATCTGAGGTTGTGTGTGTGTGTTTGTTTATTTATTTATTTGATTTCTATACTGCCCATCTGGCTACCAAGGCCACTCTGGGCGGTTTACAAACTCCACATTATCCCACTCAATAATCTGGCTGCTGTGTTCTAAACCTGCTGAAGTTTCCGTAACAGCCCCATGGGCAGAGAGCATTGCAGTCGTCTAATCTCGAGACTACCAATGCATGAACCAGTGTGGTGAGGGACCCAGTGTCAAGGTAGGGACGCAGCTGGGCAATCCACCTTAGGTGGAAGTAGGCAGAGCGGACCACAGACGCTATCTGAGACTCCATTGATAGTGCTGGGTCCAGGAGTATGCCCAAGCTGTGAAACTCATCCTTAGTGGAAAGAGTGCCCCCCCCCCAAAGGAGAGGGAAGTACCCAGACTGCAAACACTAGGGGTATCCACCCACAGGATTTCTGTCTTGTCTGGGTTCAGCCTCCATCTATTATCGCTCATCCACCCCAGCACGACATCCAGGCAGCGCTCAAGGGATGGGATGACATCCACTGCATAAGGATGGAAGGAGAGATAGAGCTGGGTGTCATCCGCATATTGGTGACATGAAGCTCTGAAACTCCTGATGACTTCCCCCAGGGGCCTCATATAGATATTAAACAGTGCTGATCGACCCCTGTGGGACTCCACAATTGAGAGTCCAAGGGGTGGACAACATCTCCCCAAGCTGTACTCTCTGGGGACAGTCCTCTAGGAAGGACTGGAGCCAGGCCAAAGCCAGGCCACTGATCCCCAGCCCAGAGAGCTTCCCCAGGGGGATACCATGGTTGACAGTATCAAAGGCCAGGAGGACCAACAAGGCCATTTTGCCCTTATCAGCCTCCCTCAAAAGGTCATCTTGCAGGGCGACCAATGCCGTCTCCATGCCATGATGTGGCTTGAACCCAGACTGGAATGGATCAAGGGCAGTGAAGCTGGCTGGCCACTACTCTCTCCACTAGCTTGTATGTGTGAATGCTTGCCTGTCTGTGTGTAAGAGAGAGCATGACTCTGTGAGGATGGTTATAATGAATACCTGCTTTTGCTCCTAGCTCTGCCCAGCACAAATTATTATGCTTTCTATCTCACCAACCACAATGGTTGCTGGCTAAACGGATCTAACTTTAGCTGCAAAACAAAAAGGAGCAGGTCAGAGAGAAAGCAGAGAAACACACCCTCAAGAGCATATTCCTGATCTCAAGGGCTATTATATCTTGTTTTATTATATGTATAGAGCATTCCTTGAAATGATATATGCTACCTTAGAGTAGGAATGTACAGATGTTTTTAGAGCTTTGTGGTGCAGTGGTTAAACTGCAGAACTGCAGTAAGACTCTGCTCACGACCTGAGTTCAGTCCTGTGCTCAGGTAGATGGCTCAAGATTGGCTCAAGGTTAACCTTCCATCCTTCCGAGGCTGGTAAAGTAAGCACCCAGCTCGCAGGGGATGGGCAACGTGCAGCACGCATAATTAAACTGTAAGCTGCCCAGAGAGAGCTTTAAGCACTATGAGGCGGTATATAAGGAGCACATTTTGCTTTTTGTTTGTTTTTATAAATCTACTCCATGAGGGATGGATGGGGAATGTATATATAAAGGCTTCCTGATTATCTTGGCTACAATCTTCACCATTTCTTCATCACAATGGGTCATGCTGAGTGAGGAGTGATGGGAGGTAGAGTCACAACCACCTCTGACAAGCCACATATTCACCAAAAACTGAACTAAAAAAGGAAGTTGGAACAGATACTCTTCAAATTCTTTTGTATCCTAAAAGTCTAAAAATTTAATTAGTCTGTCAACAAATTAGACATCTAACATTTTATCCTATTCAGGTGATATTAAACCCAATGCTGTGAACAAGCTTAGAATATCTTACCCCCATCTTTCACCAGTGTCATCTTTCCCCCAGTTTCACTGTTGAATCTGGAGAGGAGAAAGGTCCTACTCATGTGTAACTTCTACCCACAAGCAAAAACCCTGGAAAACACATAGAACCTATATGTAGGAAGAATCTTCTTACTCTATAGAACCAATGTTGAAACTAAGAGTAATGTGGTAATAGAGGAGGCAGGGTTAGGTGCTCACCTCTAAGCATTTCTGCAGCCTCCAGTTGAATAATATCTGAATAGGGATTTTGCTATAAATACCAGAGTCCCTTTAAATATGCTGAGCAAACTGCTGTACATGGAGCAATCTGGTGAAAAATAACATTCCACTTTCCTAGAGAAAACTGTCCAAACTAGATGAGTTCAGATGCAGTAATATAGTCACATTGTTAAGGATGTATGGTCAAAATTCAAAATGTGCTCTTCTGGGTAAGATATCTAAATTTCTCTTAAATTCCACAGTTAAAAGCATGCACACACCACTTTACCCAGTTGACAAAGCTGATGGAATAGTTATTAAATTTTCATTTATAACATCCTCCAGCAAAAGCTTGATAGGTTACTCCTTTCGGTGCTCAAAAGAACAGAAAATTAGAAGAAACTGCATAGAAACACACAAGTTATAAACATACAAGATATAAATGCTTGCACAACAGTTGCAAATACGATTTAAAAACACTCTCATGATTCTAAATGCAAACTCCTTAAAATTATATTTAATCAAATCTTAAATTTTACCTGAAATGGAAACATATAGTAAACAAAACAGTTTCAGATCAATGACTTCCAGCTGAAAGTTCTTAAGTCTTGCTACAAGCTATAAGCAAATTGGTTTTGGAGGTTTTTAGTTTGTTTGAAGCAAAACACTATACTTCCATTTCAATCAATAGAATAATGTTGACAAAGTTATTACATTGTTTTTAAAATCTGTTTTCCTTAAAATGAAAGGTTAAGTGGATATATTAAAAAATAAGAAAATGAGTAGCTGTAATCACTTCCATAACAGCCCCATCATTTAAAAATTATTTCCACTAAACAAAAAGCACACACAACTTCTAGCACTATAGTTTAGACCTTCATGTTTAAAAAATGTATGAGGAACCAATTTTTTCCCTTATAACAAGGCTATCTTCCTAGAAAGAAAGCTCCCTCTCCAACTACTGTAGTAGAACTAAAGCTAAACCATTCATTAGAGAGAGAAATAATTGTGAAAATGTTATATTTGTAGATAGCTGAGATATTTTAATGCTTAACCTACAAAATATTCTTGTTTAAATACCTTAATATTGCTGTGAATTAAATTTCTTTTAAAAATATCTAATCTACTCACTTTTTAATCCCAATCTATTAGACTTCTAATAGGAAGGATAATCAGCAAACCAAAAGTTCCAGCAAAAAACAATATAATGTCACTAAGAGGAATTGAACATGACTGCATGACTGAAGCTAAAGAACTCATTCCAACAATCACTAGTTTGGATGCAGATTCCTTTGAAACCAGCAGAACTTAGACAAATTAATATATTACTGAAATTAATGTGGTAACTATTTGAAAACCAGTTCCACTTGGTTCAGTCTCAAGTTATTACACCACTATATTCAGAAAAACGTCATTTCCTATGTGGCCAAATTTTGGGCAGGAAGCAGGGAACAGGACACAAGGATACAAGAGAACAATGTGATTAGCATTAGCATGTACAATCAAAGGATCTTATGTTTCCAAGGCAGCACTGAAATAGAATACCGAAAAAAGAATAGTATCATATAATACCCTGTAAAAATCTTCGGTGTCAAAAGGAAATTGTGAGGCAAAATTTTAAAGACTTACTCACTTCCCTACCCCTGCCATTCATCGTGGCTCTCTCCTCTTCTGCTCCTATGATGCCATCCTCCTCACCTGTCCTACTTCTCTAAACTAAATAAGAATTATCCAACAATCATGTTGATACCATCACACTAAGCAACCAACCTGGATCTGGCAAGATGACAAAAAAATGGAACTCAGTTCAGAATGAGGGCAGGAAGGTAACGCTTATAACATTTTTACCCCATCTGTGGTCCATATGGGTGACATTTGTCTCCTGATTCACCTCCGATGTATGGGAAACACATTTCTCAGGAAGCACCATCTTTTCTTAGTAATGTTCTAATTTGGCATCACTTCCACATAAGGAGTACATTATGTTCTACCAAATCAATGTGGTTTTGACCACAGAGTTAAAATACGTAAGTCCACTAGACCCTTATATGGCCCAATCAACTGGGCATCAGACACAGCTGTTACACCCCACTAACTTTCCATGAAAGGAAACAACATAGGCACATAAAAATTCCTTCCCAGCTGACATTTCTGTGGAAGAAAATGAACACAAATCTCCTTTGAAAAGATTATGTAGCGATTATTTTGCATACAAGCCAGTCAGTCTGATTGGATGGCAGAGAAAAGTTTATATAGGCTCCATTATGATACTTATTTCACAGCAACAGATTAAGTACTGTATGTATTAATATGAAATGTCTTTGATTTGGGATTAATTTATTTAGACCATGGAAAAAATCCTACTGTTTAGCATAAACCAAATCATGACTTTTAGTCTATTCCTCCCTCATGAACAAAGTGCCCCCACTGTGATTCTCAGGGTATTTGCGCACATGTATCAAGCCAGTGCGTGTCCTAAAAAATTGCAGCAGGTATGGTATATTTATTGGAGACGAATGGACCAAAAGTTACAATTCAGCTTCTGTGAAGCAACAGGATTTCAGCCTATGGATATAGGGCTAAATTCAACATCCTAACAGCTACAGTGGAGCTTTCTCCTCCCATCTCCACCCAGCTTCAGCTCTCCACTTCACCAAAACCATCCCTAGAGGATTTCCCAGCCCTCTATAGCTGGTTTTAGAGACACACACGAAAGGTGAAGTGGGATAGAGGATCATGCTCCCTCCTCCAGGATACAATGGATTGTACCATTCCATCTGTGGACCACCACCACTGGATATTGGTCTATATAAAAAATGTATCTTGGAAATAATTTTTCAGTTAAGCATAAGCATTCCTTTCAAAAATATAAAATAAGACATTACCATTTAAAGTTTTTTAACCTACACTACTTTACATCATAAAACCACAGAATTGAAGGAATTCCAAGGGTCAATAGTCCAAATCCTTGCCAACGCAGAAATAAAAACAAGTATTTCCTGAAGAAGCATTCACAAATTCTTGGCCATTTGGTCTACATCCAGTGCTAGTTGTTTGTCTTGAGCTCTAGTATTGGGTCACTAAGTAGACAAAGATGTTTTCTAACACTGGCAAAGTGATTAATTTTTTTGGCACATCGCATTCTAAAACATTTCTCTTTCTCTATGAGTTGACTGGGCCCTTAACAGAAGGCAACAGATTATCAACATTAAGTATTATTAGAAAAATAATGTGTACACTGAGAAAGACTGGTCAAATATCCCTTTTTGCAAAAATATGATTAACCACTGCATTCTCATAAAAATTGTAAAATAACATTAACACTACTGTCTTAAAATTAAAAAATAGGTCATTGTGTTGGCATGTGGACTTTATTTAGTGCAACTAGAAGAATTTTTTCTGACCCAATACTTTAAAAATTAGTAATAGGCAAAAAAGCCAGCATTTCCATTTTTTTGCATGCTCATACAGAAGATGAAGCATTTGAGACAAAGTAATATAGTTAAGAAGGATGTTTACACCTCAACTGTAAAGTAAAAAACAAAATCTAGCAAGTATACATAAAATTAACAATAATATCTTAGTATACTGTTGCAATGACAAACAATAAGATCCATGATAATCTAATGATATTGTTAAAGGCCACTGACCTTACTGATTTACCATGAATATTCCTACCAAGGAATTTTCCTACCAAGAAAAAAGTAGGAAAACCTTCACAACTTAGGACCTGTCTATGAACGTACCATATAATTAAAGCAATATACTGCGGAAGAAGAAACATATTTTTATTTGTTTCAGCTTCCAAGATCTCTCTCTCTCTCTCTCTCTCTCTCTCTCACACACACACACACACATCATCATCATCATCAACCACATAAAATAGCTAGTTATAAAAAAATTACCAAAAAAACCCAACACACCTAACTGCATAGAAAGATTAAGAAAAATATGTAACAGAATTGTTCATTGCTTTAATTGGGCAGTATATAAATCAAAGAAATAAATTAAATAAATAAACATAATGGATGCAACAGTTAGGATACAAGGAGCCATTTTTCACATGCCTGGATTTTTGAATGGTCTTTTTCTGAATATCATACTTCCATGCCCTATCACAAAGAGCTTTTGAAACTTCTCTTACTTTCAAGGGAGATATTTGAGATATTAGCTTCTTGGGTGTGTGGACCTAGCTGCATTGTTCTTCAGAGCAGACATATCTTTAATATTCTACAAAGGCATAAAACAGACAACAAGAACTATGATCCATAAGAATACTAACCCAACCAAAAGACTATGTCTATAAAAACAAATTCTCATAGAACTGAATATGGCATGGCACACCATGATACACCATGCTGTGGTTTTTGCTTTTTGTTTTGTTTGTTTGTTTGAGACAAGGGGCACGATAGATCATGGGAATAGAAAATTGGTCCCAGGATCTCTAAAGCTTGCTCACTCCTGGTCCATAGGACAGCAAACTAGGCCTGAACAAGGAACAGTTCTGAAAAAATAAGCAGGGGGTTGAGACACAATTTTCTACTGGGTCCAAGGGCACAGTGACACATTTGAATCTTCTCAATTTCAATAGCACTTAAGAGTCCTTTTTCAAGGACAGTAAAAATGGGTCTTTATCTGAGAAACCACTTTGATATGCAGCCACCAATATATTTTAGGGTATGCAACTAATGGAGATAAATTGTCATGATTTCACCCAAGCTTAAAACAAAAAGTTTTTGACGACAAAAAGGCAAGTAGCTTCAGCGGTATTCTGCTTCCCAGCACCATGTAATATACACATCTTACTCATATTCTCTTCATCATCTGCATCCATTGTGAAACACTTCTTCAAGCTTCTAGACTGATGTAGGTGTTGCTTTCTGAAAATCAAAGGACAGTAGTTTTACTTCTTTAACAATACTTAAATATTTGAACTTAATGGTTGAAATCAAGTTGGTGCAACTGCACTGCGTAAATGATGATGATGTCATACCTGACAATGGAAACCTTTAATTTAATTCACGTCAAAACTTCCTATTCCAACCCCCTTTCAAGTTCCAAGGTTATCTAGATTTCCCTTCTGCCTGGGAGAAGCCTCTGGGAGATTTGGGATGGTGTGAGGAAGCCTTTAACATTGGAAAATCACCACTGCCAGTCCTACTGCTGGATTTGGACCACCACCAGTGATTTGGTGGCAATTTTCTGATATTAAAGGCTTCCTGCCCCCAGTCCTCTCCTAAGTCTCCTAGAGGCTCCCCCTGGGCAAAGGGGATCCATGGCAGCCACAGAACCTAAACAAGAGATCTTGAAATTGTCATAGATTACAAGCTGAATATGAGCCACCAGTGTGATGTGGCTACAAAAAAAGGCAAATGCTATTTTAGGTTGCATTCACAGAAGTATAGTCTCCAAATCCCGCATGGTACTAGTCCCCCTCTATTCACCATTGGTTAGGCCTCACCTTGAGTACTGTGTCCACTTCTGGACACCACACTTCAAGAAGGATGCAAACAATTTGAAATAAGTTCAGAGGAGGACAACAAAGATGATCAGGGGGCTGAAAGCCAAGTATAAAGAGGAAAGACTGAAAGAACTGGGCATGTTTAGCCTTGAGAAAAGAAGTTTGAGGGGAGATATGAGAGCACTTTTCAAATACCTGAAAGGCTATGATACAGAGGAGGTGCAGGATCTGTTCTCAGTCATCCCAGACACACAAGAATGGGCTCAAGTTACAGGAGGCCAAATTTTTGTTGAATATCAGGAAAAACTTCCTGTTAGAGCAGTACGGCAATGAAATCAATTACCTTGAGCGTTGGTGAGTGCTCCAACACTGGAGGCATTCAAAAGAAATTTAGACAACCATCTGTCAGATCTGCTTTGATCTGTATTCCTGCATTGAGCAGGGGTTGGACTCAATGGCCTTATAGGCTCCTTCCAACTTCATTATTCTATGATTATATGATTCTAGGGGATAGAAAGTTTTAACATTAATTAAATTAAAGATTTTTGTTGCCATGTGATCACATCATCACCATTTATGTGTCACCGTCGAGCCAATTCCAGCCAATGTGATTATAACCAGAGCTAAGTACACCTGCTCATGTCTCAGAATTAAACTAAATCAATAATTCCCTAATTTAAACTCAGAGCTATTTTGAGTCCAGTTTAAGTCCCAAAACATTTATTATTTGATTTTACCACATGTACATCCGACCCAAATTAAAAAACACACGAAAGGGTGATGTAACTGACATTTTCCTCATAATAGCCCTGGAATAAACACAGCATTTGACTGAAGGACACTCTGTCAGCTTCATGGCTGAATGAATATACAGATCCACATCACCGTGGTCTAACATTCTGTTCAATACTCCAAACAGAGAGCATGAATACTATGCTGCTTTCCTCCCTCCTACTTCACTAGTTCTTTGTTGACTAACATAAGTGTTCCTGCTGAATTCTGACCCTCTGAAACAATATGCTAATATTATACTGAACAAATTATAATTACATACTGAACAAACATTTGCATGAAAGCAATTCTGGTGACTTTAAAGGGCAGGTCACTGTTATTTTAATTTATTATTATGGTATTTTTACTGTGACAGAGGGAAGAGGAACCCAGCGTTTTTCTGCCTCTGTTGCCAAAATAAATCAAGCAGCTTTGGACTGGATGCATGAGGAAGAGAAGGATTTGCTGCACCTTAGGTAGCAAAATGTCTTGGCCAGCCCTCAAATCTACTGGTCTTTGTTTTTTAATGAAATAAGTGTTGCATGAAATACAGAAGTTACACAACTCTTCAGAATGTCATATATGCTGTTGATATACATGCCTCTCGGAAATCTCTCACATAAGTACATAAATAATTTAATATGTGACAGGAGCATAGAATTGCACTTCTGGAATAGACCTAAATGGTAATCAAATCCAGCCCCAACAGTGCAAGAACCCATGGCTAAAGCATCCCTGAGGTGGCTATCCAGGCTCTACTTAAAAAGCTCCAGTGAAGGACAGTCCATCACTCCCTGAAGCAGTCAATTCCACTATTGAATGGCTCTCACTATTAGGAAGATCTTGCTAATATTTAGTCAAAATAGCCTTTTTTTTTTGTAATTTGAATCCATTACTTCTGGTTCCCTCCTCCTGAGTTTGTGTGTGTGTGTGTGTCACTTTGAATCCTGATTCTTCTTTTGCTGTATTAGCTAACCTTCCAAATTTATTGTCATCTACAGATTTAATAAGCATCCTCTCCACAGCTTTGTCCAAGTCATTTATAAAGATACTGAATGACCCCAACCCTGGAACAGATGAGTAGCTATCAGGTGCAACCCATAAACCAGCTATATATCCACTTAAGTGTAGCATAATCTAGCCCACATTTCACCAGCTTGGATGCATGAATATCATAAGGGATCTTGTCAAAAGCTTTGCTGAAATAGGGACCAACTTATCTATCAAGTTTGTGACTCTACCTAATACGAGTAAAGAGTTAAGATTAGTGTGGCATGACAATGGGTGGAAAAGGACTGCAGAGATGGGGTTTTCACTCACCCCCCATTCCATTGTCCGTCTAACAAGCCTATTCAGACCAGGGGGAAGTGAAACCAATGGGGAGGATATATCAGGAGTCTCCTATCAACTATCCTCAGACTGAAGAAGCTACTTAGATGAGTAGCGAAATGTTTCAACTTAATAAGGAAGAAGTCCAGTTGCCATGATTCAACTTTCAGAGAACCTCAGCTGGATGACTGAGAATCTTCACAGATACATTCCACTTAGAAATCTTTTAAAGAATTTCTATCTGTGGAATCTTATACAGTATTTCTTTGAGCTTACTGAAATCAGCTTTCTTGAAGTCTAGAGTGCATATTATACTAGTCTCAGCTTTCCCTTGTCTCAGTATAACAAATTCCAAGAGAGCATGGTCACTTCCACCCAAAGTTCCCATTGTGTCCACCTCATTGATTGATTTTTTTTCTCCTTAGTCAGGACCAGATCTAGGATAGCTGATTGCTTTGTTGCTTCCTCTACCTTCTGGTAGATGAAACTGTCAGCAAAGCAAGTGAGGCTTTGAGGGAGCTGGACTTCTTGAGGGAGCTGGACTTCCAGCAGATTATCTATTTTTACCTTCCAAGATGCTAGACTGTAGGCTGCATCTCTTCAGCCTCCAGATCTTCTCAAGTCAGATGGACTGAGGAAACAATCTTACTTTTTGCTACTTTTTCCTTCTATTTTCTTCTATCAACTTTGATCTCATAATTCCCTGCTGCATTCCTGGAATTTAAGTAGATATAAAGAGAAACTGCTTGCTGTTAGGGGAAACCAAGGAAAGCTGATTGCTGCTAGGGGAAACCAAGGAAACCAAGGATTGAGTTGGTTGGCTGAGCTGGTTGGGGGAAGGGTCAACCTAGGAATTAAAAACAGTTGGGCCCCTTGCTGTGGATGTACTTCTGGCTCCTTCCTTTCAGGTAGATATAAGAAGAAACTGCTGCCAGAGGCATCGCCTCGGAGTGCATCTCATGAGCACATGAAGTGCGGCGCTTGGCGTGGCAAGTAGTAGTGAATAAACTGGTAATTTTGGTATTGGGCTACTTGTGGAAGGATGTGTTTTTATGGGAGGGAGAGTAATGGAGGCAGTGGGGGAGTAACCATTGGAATTATTCAGGGCAGGGGAAGATGTGGCAGGCGTAAGCAGTTTCAGCACTATGTAAGAAGGAAGCACAACAGGGTATTCGTGGCCCCTAAGCTTTCCCCAAATTTAAATAGTTTGGATACCACTGGTGACAGGACTCCTGGATTGAAATTGCTGCTGGTTAAATGCCAGGTCAGTGAATGGGAAAACACCAGCTATCCAGCACCTGATCCTGCATGAGCATGCCAACCTCACTTCATACAATCATAGAATCATGAAGTTGAAAGGGGCCTATAAGGCCATTGAGTCCAACCCCCTGCTCAGTGCAGGAATACAAATCAAAGAATATCTGCCAGGTGGCTGTCTAAATTTCTCTTGAATACCTCTAGTGTTGGAGCACTTGCATTACAGATACTTGGTTGGATGAGGCTGGTGGTGTTAATCTCACTCAGCTTTGTCTACTAGGGTTCTCAGTGCAACAGCAGGCAAGACGGGGTGGCGGGGAGGTGGAGTAGCAGTGGCCTATCATGATTCCATCCCTCTCACCAGATATCATATTCCCCAGTTCCCTGGGTTTCAATGTATGCTTCTGAAAGTAGGAGCCTGGGACAGAATAGGGATTCTCTTGGTGTATCGCCCAGCCTGTGGTGCAACAACCTCTCTTCCAGAGCTAACTCAGCTGGTATCTGTGGTGGTGTTGGAGTCTCCCCGGCTTGTCATGCTGGGGGATTCCAACATCCATGCTAAGGCAGCTCTGTCTGGGGTGTCTCAAGACTTCATGACCTCCATGGGTCTGTCTCAAATGGTATCTGCCCCCACCCATGCCACAGGCCACACTTTAGACCTGGTCTTCTATGCTGGTGCAGATGTCGGTGGCCTGGGTGTGGAAGAACTTTCTGTAGTCCCATTGTCATTGACAGACCATTATCCGGTGCAATTTGGACTCACTGGAACGCCAAGCCTTTGCAGAGATGGGGTCAGACTAAGGCAATCTGCCCCAGAAGGTTAATAGATCGAAATGGTTTCCTGGTTGCCCTTGGGGAGTTTCCTGTCACCTTGGCAGGTGATTCTGTTGAATCCCTGGTTGATCTCTGGACTGGGGAAATGGCAAGAATCATTTACATGATTGCTCCCAAATGTCTCCTCCCTCAAAGTAGAGCCAAACTGGCCACCTGGTTTACTGGGGAGCTGGTGGCGATGAAATGAGTGGGATGTAGATTTGAGCAACAATGGCAGAACACTCAGAGTGAATCTGATCAAACACGAGCTAGGGCCCAATGGAAGGCTATTCCATGGCAGTGGGCGATTTTGTGCATATGCAATGGTGGCAAAGAAGAATGACTTCTTTGCCATCATTGCATATGCACAAAATTGCCCAGCTGAGTTTTTTCAAATAGTCAAGGGCCTGCTACATGCTGGTCCCCAGGAAGATAATGCAGACCACATTGCAGCTCGCTGTGAAGAATTTGCACAACACTTTGCAGGCAAAATTGTTCAGATATGCTATGACTTGGATGCCGTAGTTGATTCAGGTCCTCTGAATGTAACTGTTTGCCCTGTGTTAATGGATAAGTTTCAGTCTCTATAATGTCAGGAAACTTCAGTGGATGCAAAATGCAGCAGGCAGATTGCTGACTGGGGCTTGGTTACAGGGATCACATAACCCCTCTGTTACAACAATTCCACTGGTTGCCTATCAATTTTCAGGCACAAATCAAAGTGCTGATTTTAACCTATAAAGCCCTAAATGGCCTGGGTCCAAACTATCTCAGAGACCGTATCTTCCAGTATGAGCCAGGTCAGTTGTTAAGATCATCAGGAGAGGTCTTTCTTTCGGTCCCGCTACCTTCACAGGTACATCTGTAGGGGCACAGGAGATGGCCTTCTCTGTTGCTGCTCCCAGACTTTGGAACTCCTTCCCATAGGCCAGTATGCCCCCATCTTTGCTGTCCTTCCACAAGCAGGAGAAGACCTTTCTCTTTAGGCAAGCCTTCCCTCAGTAACTGGCTACCTGAGTGTGATTTTTAGATGGATTGTTATGCATTACTGCTTTGACTGCATTTTGTGTTTTCCATTTCTCAGAGTGGCATCTGTTTTTTTCCTTTTTAATACTTGTATACTTATTGTTTTTAGCTTCAATATTGTCTTTTAATTATATGAGCTGTCATTTGCATTCATTGTCTTTAAATATTGTCTTTTAATGATGTAAAGCACCTTTATATACTCATTGTTTATAGCTTTAAATATTGTCTTTCAATGATGAAAGCCAGCTTTGGTCCTTTTCAAGGAGAAAGGTGGGGGCAAAAATATTTTAAATAAATAAATAAATATCTGGATAGCTGAAGTCTCCCATTACTAATGTGTCTCTCCTCTTTGAATGTTTGGCAATCTGATCTAGCAGGGCATAATCAAAATCTTCAGTCTGGCTGGGAGGTCTATAGCAGACCCCCACAGTGTCAGTGCTATTATTTTCCTTTCCTTTGATTTTCATCCAAATGCTGTCCAACAGCCTTCTATACTCCAATTCATGCATTTCTTCACAGCTGTACACATCCTTAATATACAATACTATCCCTCCACCACTACTGTTTAGTCTGTTCCTTTTGAAGAGGTTACACCCTTCAATCAGTACATTCATTCATGCGTCTCCTCCTACCAGGTTTCCGTAGTATCTATTAAGTCATATTTGCCTTTCTGGGTTAAAAGTTCCAGCTCATCTTGTTTATTTCTCATGCTCTGTACATTGCTATAGAGACATTTGAAAGCAAGTGTCATTCCTTCTACCTGCTTCTTTGTTGTCTCTTCCTCTCCATTTTAGGATTCCTTAACTGCTATCCCAGTTTTTGATGCACCCCTGGTGCACTACTTGCTGTCTTCTGGCCCCTGAAATATTGTCTCCTTTTCCGTCTGTATTCAGTTTGAAGCCCTCCTGACCAGGTTGGCAAGCCGCATAGTAAATATGTTATTCTCTACCATTGTAAGGTGCAATCCATCATTTGCCAGTACTCCCTCTTCATGAAGCCCAGGCCATGATCCAAGAAGTCAAGCTTTTTCTGAAAACGCTGTCATGTGCAACTGATTTTTCACTTCCAGTATATTCTCTCTCTTGCTGGGCCACAGCCTTCAATAGCAAGGAGTGACAAAAATCCACCTGTGTCCAGAGTGTTCCTGTACAGGGGAGTGAATTCATCTGAACATGTGCACTTCTGTGTAAGCCAGAGCAGTGATTCTTAATTATTGGCCCTCTGCATATTCCAGGCCTCAGCTTCCAGGAGACTTAGCCAGCAGCACAGCCAGTGGCCACATATTCTGGGGTATTAAATCCAGAATCTCAGAACCGTTATTTCACTGCTGCCAACAAACATCTTGATTTTGATTGCACTAATTTTCATCTGGATCACTGAGTGATGGGGAGAGAGAGTAAAGCCTTCCTACCCCACACAAGTGATCCTAATTAGAACACTGTGATGGAGGCCATGTTGAACAATCTCAATTGTTCGGTTGCTGCACTGCTTTTTCATCACTCATAAATTTGGCTGGCCTATTCTATCTGACAGGGACGTGGTGGTGCTGCGGGTTAAACCACAGAAGCCTCTGTGCTGCAAGGTCAGAAGACCAGCAGTCATAAGATCGAATCCACGCGACGGAGTGAGCTCCCGTCGCTTGTCCCAGCTCCTGCCAACCTAGCAGTTCGAAAGCATGAAAATGCAAGTAGATAAATAGGGACCACCACGGTGGGAAGGTAACGGCGTTCCGTGTCTAGTCGTGCTGGCCACGTGGCCACAGAAACTGTCTTCGGACAAACGCTGGCTCTACGGCTTGGAAACGGGGATGAGCACCGCCCCCTAGAGTCGGACACGACTGGACTAAATGTCAAGGGGAACCTTTACCTTTTACCTTATTCTATCTGACTGATTCAGAGGGCACATAAACAATATTAATCTATTCCCAAACCTAGAAACTTTCAGTTTTAGAGTTAAATACTGAACCAAATCAGATTGCCAAACCTATCAAGGCTGACTCATAGAGTAGGAATTGCGATCTTACTACAATTTTAAAATTATTTATTTATGGCATGTATAGACTAACTTCCTGTCAAAACAACTGAACCTTACAATGTTAAAATACTGACATTAAAAATTTCATAAACACAGAACAAGAGTTTTTTCAAGATAATCAAAACTGTTTTCATGAGCTTCTGATGCTATGACTTCCTATAGGGCATGCAGTACAGAAGTGTTCAGTAACCTTCCAAGTTAAAATTAATCTATTCATTCTTTCAAAATAAGCTGTTTTCTCCATTGGTTCTAAATGCCTAAATTAGCAAATTAAATGTTTGTATGAATGTAATTTTGTTTTTAAAAAGTTTCACTATAATTGTTCTCTCTCAACTTTACAAACCTTTTGTACTGTATGAGCAAAGAGAGATAGACCTTATGATCTTTAAGCAGTTCTAAAATGCACAAACAGGAATGGTGATGGATGGTTTGAATAGTATGTTCAAAAAGGAGCTAGAGAACTCATTAGGACACAAGCTGAATAAGAGCTAACAGAGTGATATGGTAGTAAAAAAGCAACAGATAGAATAAGGAAGACTTTATTCAGAGCAGTTGAAATACAACAGAAAACACTTGCAAGATGGGAGGTATACATCAATATCTGTACCCAAAGTAGTTACACCTGATGCAAGATGGAAAGTAAACAGAGCAGGAATATGTTGGCTGGACATCCAAAGCAACTTGCTTAACTTAAAAGAAAGTTCCTTAAAAGAAACAAGTAAGACAGGAAGCAAATAACAGCAATTGCTAAAGTCTGGAAACATATTTAGATGAACTTATTTCTAACAAGTAGAAGGCTGAAGTATAGCTCCTTTCATCTTCATAGACATAGCACTCCCTCTGCAGGTCTCTGGAACATGTCTGTCAATGTCTAAGGTGCTAGGCATTCAAGAAGTCTCTAACATTTTCCTATAATCTGGCAAAGCTTTCCCTCCTGAATTTCCGTCTGCTTATTCCAATTCATCCCTCCTGGAAACAGTTTTGTTTCAGATTTGCCTTGTTCCTTGTTAGTCTCTGCTTTGGATTGTCTCCCTGCCCAAAGCCACAGACTTTTATAACAACAGACTGAGTCAGGTGACCCATCAGAGCAAACTCTATCTCCAACTCAAACAAGCAGTTCACCGGGGGCGGGGGGGGGGGGGGAGTATCAATAGTATATTGCATATTTGTCTGTTACTTAAATGAAATGATATTTTCGTGGTGCATTGTTGCAATAGAAACAAAAAAAGTTTTCATGTATATACAGGTTTGAAACTACCATTATTTCCTACTCTGTATTTATTTATGGCTTGCTAGATGTGAACATAGGAACTTTGCTTCATGCCTTATTCTTTTCCTGTTTTAGTAGATGAACTAAAAAGGCACCAAATACAATCAGCAGCCAGGAAATAGCTTACTTCCCTCCAGGATCTTTTTGCTGCAGCTGACCTTCTGCAGGCAACAGATAATGGCATTTTATTATATTTGTAACTGTTTATAAATAAACTTGCATATGATGGGAAATAAGAAGGAGATGGCAATGGAAGAGAGATGAACATGAATTGGAAAGAAAAAAGTCATGCTGTGCCGTTATGTTCTCTGGCCTTAGGAGTCCTTCTTTGTAAAAACAGGGGGGGGGGGGGAAGCAGAACAAATACAACCAACAAGTTTTAACAAAGGTTAAAACAGTATCCACACTACTGCAAACGCTGTGCTACTATTGTTGTTATGCATTGTCAAGTCACACATGAAGTAATTCCTTAACAGTTCTGTCATTAACAGTTCTGCTGTTCAGGCCAACATCCTCTACTGAGCCAATTTATTTCATGTTCACTCTTTCTCTTTTCCTATGGCCTTCTACTTTTCCTGGAATTATTGTCTTTTCAAGTGAGTCTTGTCTTCTCATGATGTGCCCATAATAATCTCATAATATGCTACAATCATGCATAATGGCCACATAATGGCTTAAAACCAGAAACTCCAAACATTTGTCTTTGGGCTGCTTAAAGATAAACAAAATTACCATGTCATGAATTTTAATGAACTCAGTCTCACTCTACCAGATGTATCCGCTGGTCATGTCCAGACCAGGAGAAACACAAGTACCAAACTTTTCCAAAACTCAGCACTATCAGAAGGACACACTATTCTACAAGAAATGCAGCAGGAACATACAACTTATGATGTCATGATAGCAGTACTCAAAGGGCCATTCTGAAAAATATTACACATAGACACCAATAAATCTACTGATGCCTCAGTAATGTATTTTAAGAATAAAGCAAAAATAATCAAAAATAGGTTTTAATCTCCAATAGCTTGAGGTTGAACAGTGACACAATTAAAAATTTCAGGTTCAAGCATAAGGCTCAGTCACAACAGAGATATCAAACCAAAAATTATTTCATAAGTTCATGCAAGGTTCCATAGATACCAACAAAAATCCTTGCTTTGAAGAGACAATTACAGAATTGTACACATCTAAAATGCACTCATATGTTCCAGATATGCCAGGCAAGAAGCTTTAGGATTTGGTGGAAGCCTCTTTCATAGGCAGGTACATCTCTGCCAATGACATTATGCAAAATGACAGTCCAGTTCTCTTGACAGGAAAACCAAAAGAGTATGTTGACAGGGACATGTGAAGGGTGCAGAAGTCTTATATCAAACCATAAGATCTTTAAGATCTCCACAGGCAAATAAGAAGGGATATTGTCCCTAATGTATCCCGGACCTAAGTCATTCAAGACTTTAAATGCTATTAACAAACACTTTGAAAAATGTCTGGAAGCAAATCAGTGATCAGTATAGCCCCTGAAGGATTGTATCAAATATGACTTGTAACCAAGTGCCCAGCAACATTCTTTCTGCTGCACCGGAAATTCCACCTGAACATGGAGATGCAACCAATCTGTGGCTGTGATCTGCAGGACCCACAGCTTTCTTCACATAGATAGATTTCTTCAATCTTTTCCCACCTCCACCAGTGCCACATTCTATACTTGTCATTCTTAATACAGGATAATGAGCTTGGTTGTCCCATCAAGAGCAGCTGGATTAATATACCGTGTTTCCCCGAAAATAAGACAGGGTCTTATATTAATTTTTGCTCCAAAAAACGCATTAGGGCTTATTTTCAGGGGATGTTTTATTTTTTCATGTACAACAATCTACATTTATTCCAATACAGTCATGTCATCTTCTTCTGGTTGCTGCACAATGGTGGAAGGTGGGGTTTCACTTAACTGGGGCTTATTTTTGGGGTAGGGCTTATATTACGACCATCCTGAAAAATCATACTAGGGCTTATTTTCAGGTTAGGTCTTATTTTCGGGGAAACAGGGTAATTGGGGCAAAAACCAACAAGAACATGGTAGTTGGAGTCTACTACCAACCGCCCAATCAAGAAGATGCAGATGAAACTTCTGAAAAACAAATTGCAAGAATTTAAAAGAAATGCGATGTAGTAGTAATGGGAGACTTAAATTATCTTGATACATGTTGGGAGAAAAATTCTGCCAAATATGGACCTTCCAAGAAATTCCTGGCTTGTGTGGCTGATAATTTTCTCCTATAAAAAGTGGAGGAAGAAACCAGAAGACTAGCTATCCTGTACTTGATCCTAACCAACAAATATGACTTGGTGGAAGACATGGCAGCAAGAAGAACTCTGGAAGAAAAGTGACCATGTTCTACTTGAGCTCCTTATTTCAAAAGAAACAAAAGCAGAGTGTAGCTGCTGGACTTTAGGAAAGCCAATTTTAATAAACTCAGAACAAGGATAAGTAAGGTCCCATGGCAGGAGATCCTAACAGGAAAAGGAGGCCAAAATGGGTGGGAGTTTTTTAAAAAAAGGAACTTCTAAAGGCACAACTACAAACAAATCCAACAAGAAAAAAAGATGGAAGATAGCAAAAAATACCAATGTGACTTCACAAAAAGCTCAGAGAGGACCTGAAAACAAAAAAGGACACATATACGAAGTGGAAGGAAGGTCAGGCTACAAAGGAAGAGTACAGACAAGTAGCAAAGAATTGCAGGGATGGCATTAGGAAGGCAAAAGCTGGGAATGAGTTGAGGTTAGCAACTAATGATAAAAGCAACAAAAAAAGCATTATTCATGTGCATGCATAGCAAAAGAAGAAACAATAGTTCAGCTACTCAATGGAGATGGGAAAATGATAACAGGCAACAAAGAACAGGCAGACGTGCTCAACTCCTACTTCAGCTCAGTCTTCTCCCTAAAGACAGCCTATACTCCTCCAGGCAAAGGTGAAGTACAAAGGGAGGGGACAGGATTGCAGTTTGAGATTGATAACAAAGTCAAGGAGTACCTTACTTAAATGAGTTCAAATCTCCAGGGCTGATGAACTGTATCCAAGGATATTGAATGAACTGGATGAAGAACTCCCAGAACCACTGTCTATTATTTTCTTGAAATCATGGAGGATGAGTGAAGTACTAGATAATTGGAAGAGAGCTAACATTGTCCTAATCTTCAAAAATGGCAAAAAGGAGGAACCAGGAAACTACAGATTGGTCATCTCACATCAATCCTAGAGAAAATTCTGGAGCAGATTATAAAGCAGCCACTCTACAAGCACCTTGAAAACAATACAGTAATAACTACAAACCAAAAAGTCCTGCCAGACTAATCTTATCTCATTGGGTAACCTCCCTGGTAGATGGTGGAAATGCTGTAGACAATATACCGTACTTTTCCATTTATAAGATGACCCAATGTATAAGAGGGTTTAGGAAGTGGATAAAGCAGCCATGAAAGGGCTTCAGGATCAAAGGGCTGCGATCGTGCAGCCTTTACCTGAAGGGAGCCTTCCCTTCCTTTTTGCTAAGCCCCATGGCTTCGCAAAAGGCAGGGAAAAGCGGCTGCCTTCCGTGTATAAAACGACCCTCAATTTTTTGTCTAGTTATTTAAGGGAAAAGTGTCATTTTATACACGGAAAAATACGGTACCTTGACTTCAGCAAAGCCTTTAACAAAGTGTCCCATGATAATCTAATTTGCAACCTAATGAGGTGTGTGCTGCATAGAACAACTGTAAAGTGAATATACAGTTGGTTAAAGAATAGTACTCAGAGAATGCTTATCAATGGATCATTTTCAAACTGGGAGAATGTAACAAGTGGGTACCCCCAAGGATCAGTCCTGGGTCCACTGCTCTTCAACATTTTTATTAATGACTTGGGCGGTTCCGGCTGGGTGCGGTGAGCAAGCATTTGTGAGTTCGAAGCGTTTCTTTTATCCTTATCTATTGTTTTTAGCAACATTTTCTCTTTGACCTGGCTGACCAGGCTGACACCCTGCCGAGAAAGCTATCTCTTACCCGGGGCTGAAGTGTTGGAATGTCTGGAGGAGTTTACAACTCAGAACATAAACAGCTTATTACCTGAACTCATTATTGGGACTCAGCTTTCTTCACGGCTTCTGCTGCTGTTGTCGCTTCAGCCTTCTGCTGTGGAGGTTTAGCAAACAGAAGAGCTTGGGAGCGTACTTCCACTTTCTGCTTCTATTAAGGTGGTAACCCACAATCTCTGGATCCTGTATCCAGTCTCGATCCTGTATCCCCAATCTGAACTTACAGAGAATCTATTGAGAATGGAGCAGTCTATTTTAAGTATTGATGAAACACCTGATCAAATACTTGATCTTACGCTATCTCCCCCAGTGCTGCAACAGATGTACTCCTATGACCATTGCCACAGTGACTGAACTTAGAATGAAGAGAAAGAAAAGTGAAACCTTGGATCACTCGCTAAAGGACAAGTTCCTGAGTAGCAAGAGTGACAATAAAACTCTAAGAACAAGGAGACAAACCAAGATGACAGACTACATCTGCAGGCAAAAATCATATTGCTCAGGAAGGCTAAGTAATTTATCCATTGATCTACCAAATTCGATTGCTGAGCAGGGGCACCTCCTGGATCTCAGTCACTTGAACCAGCCTCCTAAGCGATGACTTCGGCAAGCTGCGAACAGAATATTTTACAACTCCGGTATGCAATAGGATCATTCCTGCAGTCACTCCTGTAGACATGGTCTGCCAAACACAATAATACTCAACCTGAATATCCAATAAATCTCCCCACATTTGAGGAGAGCATAGTTAAGGAGTTAAAGGACCTGAAGACGACCACATCTAACAATGCCCAATGTAATCAAGTCCCAATTCCACCAGAAGGAGGCACTTTTTCACCTCCAAACACCCTACTGGAAATTAGGGACTCACTAAAGGCCCGTTGGGGCGGTTGATTGATCTAATGGAGGAAAGGGTTATTCCTTCTTTAGCCACCACCCCCGACCATACAGGAACATCTAATCTCCCACTGTAGGCAGAAGCAGATGAAAACTTTAATTTATCACCTAATACCATTTAATAGCCACATGGAGTCGTCATCAGGAAAGATGGTCAACAATGTAGTAGCTGTTGGTAAAGGTAAAGGTAAAGGTTCCCCTTGACAATTTGTCCAGTCGTGTTCGACTCTAGGGGGCGGTGCTCATCCCCGTTTCCAAGCCATAGAGCCAGCGTTTGTCCGAAGACAATCTTCCGTGGTCACATGGCCAGTGCGACTTAGACACGGAACGCTGTTACCTTCCCACCGAGGTGGTCCCTATTTATCTACTCGCATTTGCATGCTTTCGAACCGCTAGGTTGGCGGGAGCTGGGACAAGCGAGAGGCGCTCACTCCGTCACGTGGATTCGATCTTACAGCTGCAGATCTATAGACCTTACAGCACAGAGGCTTCTGCGGTTTAACCCGCAGCGCCACCACGTCCCTTCAGTAGCTGTTGACATCAAGGCAAATCCCAGTGCTGATACGAAATAGATATACTGTACAATTGCCAAGAAGGGAAGGAGAACACATAGGAGATCTTCACACATCAATGGCAATGCAAACCATTATGTCAATAACCTAGCAAATGTGAAGTCAGACTGGCATCCTGTGGAGTTTAACCAGGCTAAGTATAAAGACCCAAACCAAACCCGCTGGGACTATAGAAGCACCGAGGACAGATGTACCTGGAACTTCACCTACTGACCAAATAGTAGAGCCAGCAAGCAGTTCAAATCCCCACCTCATAAAACCTAGCGGGACGCCCCAGCCAACCCACTTGCTCAGTTCTGCAGGTTTACATCTACAGCCTAAGTCAGGGACCCAAAAGATAGCCCCAACCTCAAGGGCCGGTTATTTGAAAATCCTTTCTTGGAATATAGCCGGCTGGGACTCCAGACTGAATGACCCAGGTATCCTCGATTATCTCAGATCTCATGACATAATTGCAGTCCAAGAAACCTGGAGTATAGATGACATCAGCTTGAATGGTTACTTAGTGTTTAACATTCCCGCAGTTCCAAGTAATGGGAAGGGTCGGCCAAAGGCGGGGTTGTCCTTAATGTTTCCTGCCGCCTTGAGGGCTCGGGTGAAATGGCTTCCACCTTGTGATGAAGCTGCTGTTGCAGGGCTACTTGTCACCCGGGCGAACTCTTACTTGATTATTAACATTTATATCCTCCCGTCATCTTCCAAAGGTCAAACAACCCAAATATGGGACCAACTGGAGTTCTACATTACATATTTAGAATCCCTAGCACCTAAGGCACATGTAATACTTATGGGAGATTTGAATGCAAGGATTGGGCCGAATAATGATATCTTTTACTCCTCCAATCCTCTGGATGCGTTACCAGTAGAGACTTATACCTTGAGGAATTATAGACTATCAAAAGACTTGAAGACCAATTACAGTGGATTATGCTTGGCTTGGATGGCTGTAAGCTTTTCTCTTCATATTGTTAATGGCAATGATTTGTTTGATAACTGTACAGAATTTACTTTCGTTTTGATACCTGAATATACCAAAAACTAGATTTTCCTGTTTGGTCTTAGCCTGACACAGGCCCTATAGATATTCAGCAGAACCATGGGCCTGGGACATTCACACATAGTATAGAATTTCCTTTTGTTACTTTTCCCTGCACCCCTTCACCTTTGATCTAGCAGATGACCAGCTAAGGAATGTGGGCGAGGAGGAACCAGGCGATATTAGTCAAAACATCACCAGCAGAAGAGCTGAAAGTTGAAGGCCATATATCAGGGCCCAGGAAAGGAATACATAAACATATCAACAGATAACGGCAATGGTTACACTTTCCTCCAGACATTCAGGCGCATCCTGGCATGGGTCAAAGGGAGGGGGGGCATCACATATACATATCTATAAGACCCAATAGAATAGCTAAGTTGGCATCATTAACCAATGAGGGACTGGATCTAAGAATTGGGAAAAGGTGACCAATAGAATTGTAGTACCTTATGGCTCTTTGTTTGTATCATTATAAAACATATGTACACTGTATTTTCGGGGTCTTCTCTACTTTTAAGAGAAGTCCCCAGCTGACCTTTTCTTTGCTGCTATTCAAATAAAATTGGGCCTTTGGCTCAGCTCGTTGAGTCTGTGCCTGATTCCTTGCCGGAGAAACTTAGAACCCAGGTTTGGCCGGTAACAGTTTCAGGGAGAGGAACTTCCTCATCTTTAGCCAGCTCAGTTAAGGGATTTACAGTTGGACAAAGATTAGAAACTGATCACCTATCCTTATTGTTAACTCTATCATTCTCAAACACGATACATCTTCCCCCAGATGACAATGTCCTATCCGTATGTTATAAACGTTAAATCTGGACAGACAAAGTAAATGCTAATGTTTCCAATTTCTTATATTTCTCCCCCTCTGAGAACTTCAGAAATTTAATAATGGCACCCATGGAATCTACTACGCCTCGGTTGTCCTAAACTATAATTCGCTGGTCTTAAAAATGCGTTATGTGCTAAACCCAAAACAACTTCACTTTCGTGGACAATCGGGCAGGTTCACCCCTAAGTGGTTTGACAAGGAATGCTTATTAAAGAAAAATCAAGTCAGAGAAATTTACAAGCAGTACAGGAAGAAGAATCTAGCAGTTCTTCCCAGGAGTATTATGTAGTTAAAAATCAATACAAAACTCTGATTGTCCAGAAAAAGAAACAATCAACTCAGAAACAATGGAATGTTCTGTTAGACTCTGTACTGAACAAAGTTTCCAAGTTATTCTGGGCCCTGGTGTCTGGGGCGCTACCTGCCCGCTCAGGAACAGCTCGCTGTAGCATCCCACCGAATATATGGGAAGTGCATTTTACTCAGCTATTTGAGGAAGCCAAACCTACTCAATCGGTCAACATTTCATACCCAGATTTAAACAAACTGCCATACTGGGATCCAGTCACTGAAAATGAAATAGCCTGTCTAAAATCTGGGAAGGCACCGGGACCGGATTTAATTCCAGCAAAGTCCTTAAAGTCTAATGCAGACTGGTGCCCCCCCCCCCTTTTAGTTCAGTTATTCACATTCATTAACAACACTGAGCAAATCCTACATTTGTGGTCAGAGGCGATAGTGATACCAATCTATAAGAACAAACCCTGAAATTATAGACCAATTAGCCTTCTCTCTATTTTGGGTAAGCTTTATGCTAGATACTTAAATGACAGGCTAAGCTCATGAATTGAGTTGGAGAACATTTTAGGGCACGAACAGGCTGGCTTTCGAAAGAATCACTCCATCTTCAACCATTGTATAGTTTTAAACCACCTTGCAGATAAGTATATGGGCCCTTACGGAAACGGCCTGTTTGCAGCTTTTATAGACTTAAAGTCTGCCTTTGATTCAATTCTCAGAGGAAATTTATGGAAAAACTTTTTTTTCCTTGAGTGATAAAAGGCTTTTATACCTTATCAGAAGCCTCTATCAACAGTCCACAATTAGGGTAAGATGCAGAGTGGATGGAAATTTGTCAAACCCCATTCGGGTGGAGAGAGGGGTTGACCAAGGTTGCATATTGGCGCCCACACTATTCAACTTATATCTTAACGACCTCCCTAAAAGCTGTTTAGCACCTGACTATCACTCCCCGAAACTGGCAAAAATCAATGTATCCCCACTACTATATGCAGACGATGCGTTCTCATGACACTCTCGGAAATAGGCCTTAAACGAACCATATGTGCCTTTATGAGCTATTGGAGAAATAACTCACCAACAATCAATTTTGACAAAACCAAAATAATGGTCTTCTCTAAATATATTAAAACCAAAGATTGGGTTATTGAGGGCCAATGGATAGAACAGGTTAAAAAATTCAAATACCTGGGAATTACTCTTTTACGCTCCCTCTCCTGCTCCTACCACAGACAATCAGCAGTACAGGCGGCCAATAACACAAGCAAACTACTTAGACGATTTCACTATGTCCAGGGTGGGGAGCTGATTCCTGCGGCCCTAGAGACAGTCAAGTATAAAATCCTTGTGCAGCTGTTGTATGGTATTGCTGTTTGGATTCAGGGATTTAACCCCTGTTGAAAGTATTTTATCAAATACGTTGTGATCCTTATTTGTCATACCAAGATGCGCCTCTTCAGCCAGTCTGTGGCTCGAAGCTGGTACGCCCTTAGTAGAATGCCAAGCATGGCTACATGAATTTCGTTATTGGTTAAAGGTGGCCTATGCCCCAATAACCTGTGGCTACCTATACTATTTACAGAAAGATGTCTTTGCCAGTTCATGGCATAAGGGATTTACAGAAAAACTACATCTCTTAGGCTTCTCTATGGACTTCCTACTGAGACAGCCTCAAGGTAGCATTAAGCCAATACTTATTCAACGTATCAAAGACATAGACCTTCAGTACTCTCTAGCTTGTGCAGACAGGACTTGTTCACCACTGTGTTTTGGCCTAAATTTTAACTTCCCCAAACCAGCTAACTACCTATACCAAATTACAGCACCAAGATATCGCTTTGCTTTTTCAAGGGCTAGATTTAACTGCTTTCCCTCAGCCCTTTTAAAAGGGCGTTTTAATAACACCCCATACGGTGAAAGGATTTGTCCCTGCGGGAAAGAAATTATTGAGACCTTGTCACACATCATTTTAGAATGTAGTTTATATAGGATCGAATGTACCCGATATCTTGGTTCAATCATGAGTAAATGTACTGGTCTACCTCCCACAGGCTATCTGAAGTTTCTGTTGTCTGGAGCGAATCAAATAATAACACAGTTAGTGGCTAAGTTTTTATTTTCAGCTATGAGAATTCACAAAACGCTATAGCAAGATTTTAACTATACAGTGGTGCCTTGACTTACGAACTTAATCCGTCCCAGAAGATGTTCGTAAGTGGAAGTGCTCGTAAGTCGAAGCACCATTTCCCATTGAAATGCATGGGAACGGGATTAATCCGTTCCAGCATTTTAAAAAAGTACCAAAAAAATAAAAATAAAAATAAACTGAGCAAGTCCCACGCTGGGACTGAAAAAAAAAAAAAATTAAAAAAATATCCAAAAATAAACATTGGAGCAAGTCCGACGCTGGGACTGCAAAAAAACCAAAATCACCAAAAAACAAAACAACACCGACCCTCAATCCCCCCTCCCCAACAAAACAAAAGCCACCCAAAACTTTTTTAAAAAGCAAAAAGCAGCACCTTACCGGTCCAAAGCCTCCTGGGCTTCCACCGCCGCTGCGACCACCACGACCGGGAGGCGAGCAGCCGGACCATCCCGGCCGGGCTCAGCCTCCCAGGCTTCCACCGCCGCTGCAGCCGCCGTGGCCGCTTGCCTCCCGACAGGCTCCAACGAGGCTGGGGTCGGCGCTCCTCACCGCCCTCCGCGGGCCGATGCCACCGCTGGTGCCTCCAGCTCCGGAACCGGCACCAGCGGCTGCTCGCCAGGTCGGCCGCGTCGGTCATCGGCGCTCCTCTCCGCCCTCCGGAGAAAAATTCAAATGGCGGAGGGCGGAGAGGAGCACCCGGCCAGGCTCAACCTCCCGGCTCTGGGCCACCCCCGCCGCCGGAGCACCCGGCCAGGCTCAACCTCCCGGCTCTGGGCCACCCCCGCCACCGCCGCCGCATCCATTTCCCTAACCGTTGGGGCGAAAGAGCTACAAAGAAACAGCCTCTTCGCCACCAACGGTTAGTACATTTGAATTTCCCGCCCCTTTTCCCTGCCTTTTTCTGTTTGTACGTCGAAGCTCCGTTCGCAAGTAGAAGCAAAATTTTGCGGCCGGAGCTGTTCGTAAGTCGAAATGTTCGCAGGTAGGGGGCTTCGTAAGTCGAGGCACCATTGTACTATGTATTTATTTTACGTATTTTATCTTTGTATAATCGGGTCTATGACCGCATAATAAAACTTTAAACTTTAATGACTTGGATGAGGGAGTGCAAGGATATTTTCAGTCATATGTCGAGGAATTATCCTACAGTGTGTATGTGTTATAGTAATCAGGAAGGAAGTGGCAGAGAGAAAAAGAAGAGAACTCTCAGATTTTAATCCAGACTGCAAACATCACAGCACAACTCTTCCTCACTCAGCCAAAGAAGCAGACAGGATACAGATTGCATAAAGGAATTTGTCCTCCCACAGCTATCAGCCTAAAGACCCATTCACATACAACAGAATCAGAGTGGCTGCAAAAACAGTCCTAGTTTGGTAGAACACCTCAGGTTTCATATTCATCTTCCAAGTCCAAATTCAGCATCAAAATTTTGACTAACCACTATACTTGGAAGCCATTTGAGGAATGAGGGCACATCTACCACTTCCTCTGAAGCTGTTGATGAATGTTGTATATACAATGACATTTTATCATTCTTTATACTTACAGAATCATAGAATAATGAAGTTGGAAGGGGCCTATAAAGCCATCGAGTCCAACCCTCTGCTCAATGCAGGAATACAAATCAAAGGATATCTGCCAGGTGGTTGTCTGAATTTCTTTTGAATGCCTCCAGAGCACTCACAATCTCTTGAGGTAATTGATTCCATTGCTGTATTGCTCTAACAGTTAGGAAGTTTTTCCTGGTATTAAATCAAAAAGCCCATTGCTGAGTGTCCTGCACTCTGGGATGATCGAGAACAGATCCTGCCCCTCTTATGTATGACAGCCTTTCAAGTATTTGAAAAGTGCTTTCATATCTCCCCTCAGTCTTCTTTTCTCAAGGCTAAACATGCCCAGTTCTTTCAGCCTTTCCTCTTAAGGCTTGGTTTCCATCCCCCTGACCATCCTTGTTGCCCTCTGAACTTATTCCAATTTGCCAGCATCCTTCTTGAAGTGTGGCATCCAGAACTGGACACAGAACTCAAGATGAGGCCTAACCAGTGCTGAATAGAGGGAACAAGTACCTCACGGGATTTGGAAACTATACTCCTGTGAATGCAGCCTAAAATAGCATTTGCCTTTTTTGTAGCCACATCACACTGTTGGCTCATATTCAGCTTGTGATCTACAGTGGTGCCTCGACTTACGAACTTAATCCGTTCCAGAAGATGGTCGTAACTCGAATTGGTCGTAAGTCGAAGCACCATTTCCCATAGGAATGCATTGAAACCCCATTAATCCGTTCTGGCTGGAAAAAAAAAATCACTCACATTTTTTTTAAAACAAACAAACAAACAAACGCAAAACACTTCAAGCCCCATCGGAACGCGTTCGGACCGGGAAAAAAAAACCACACCAAAAAACAAAACCACACTGCAAGCCCCATCGGAACGAGCTGGGGCCGGAAAAAACACACACCAGAAAACAAAACAACACTGTAAGCCCCATTGGAACGCGCTCGGGCCGAAAAAAAAAAAAAAAACAAAAAAAAAAAAACCCACAACTCAGCAAGCCCCATCGGAATGCGCTGGGGCCGGAAAAAAAATCACCAAAACAACCCACAACTCAGCAAGCCCCATCGGAACACACTGGGGCCGGGGAAAAAAATCACACAAAAAAAAACCCAACTCAGCAAGCCCCATCGGAACGCACTGAGGCCAAAAATAAAAAAAAAAATTAAAAAAAAATAAAAAAAAAATAAAAAACAGCACAGAAACATAACCCCCCCCCCCCAGCCCAAATCCATGATGCAAAACCCTGTATGTACTCACTCAGAAGCAGAAAGCACCACCAGGCAGTCCGAAGCCTCTCTGCAAACGCACACTCTAACCGTTGGGGCGAAAGAGCTACAAAAAAGCAGTCTCTTCGCCGTTAGCAATTTAAATTCCCCGTCTTTTCCCCCACCTTTTTTCTGATCGTAACTCAAAGCTACGGTCACAAGTCGAAGCAAAATTTTGCAGCCGGAGCTGGTCGTAACTCAAATTGGTCGTAAGTCAGGACGGTCGTAAGTCGAGGCACCACTGTACAACAATGCCAAGATCCTTCTCACTTGTAGTATTGGTGACCCAGGTATCCCCCGTCTTGTAACGGTGTGTTTGGCCTCTTCTTCCTAGGAAATCAATGTTAAATTTCATTGTGTTTTTTTCAGCCCAGTGCTCCAGCCTATCTAGATAGTTTTGAATTTTGTTTTTGTCTTCCAGGGTGTTAGCGATTCCCACCCAATTTTGTATCATTCACAAATTTGATTAGCATTCCTTTTATCCCGATCCAGGTCATTAATAAAAATGTTGAAGAGCACAGGTTCCCGGGACAAAGCCCTGGGGTACCACACTTGTTACCTGCTCCCAGTTTGAAAATGAGCCATTAATCATCACCCTCTGAGTACGATTCTGTAGCCAACTATGTATCCACCTGACAGTTGTTATATCCAGCCCACACCTAGTTAGTTTGGTAGCAGCATTCCTTCTGTCTATCAGGGAGGTTACCTGGTCAAAAAATGAGATCAGGTTAGTCTGGCAGGATTTGTTCTTGTCAAATCCATGTTGGCTTCTAGTTATTACTGCATTGTTTTCTAGGTGCTTGCACAATGACCACTTTATGATCTGTTCCAGAATTTTGCCTGGGATTGATGTCAGGCTGACTTGGCGTGTAGTTCCCAAGTTCCTCCCTTTTGTCCTTTTTGAAGAAAGGGACAACATTAGCTCTCATCCAATCATCTGGCATCTCACCCGTTTCCCATGATTTCCAGAAAACAATGGACAGTGGTTCTGGGAGTTCTTCATCCAGTTCCTTCAATATTCTTAGATGCAGTTCATCTGGCCCTGGGGATCTGAACTTGTTCAAGGTAGTAAGGTATTCCTTGACTATTTGTTTATTAATCTCCAGCTGCATTCCTTTCTCCTCCATATTTATCAGGAGGGTCATAGTTTGTCCTTCGAAAAAAGATTGAGCTAAAATAGGAATTGAGCACTTCTGTCTTTTCTTTGTCTTCTGTTATCATTTTTCCATCTCCATCGAGTAGCTGTGCCACTGTTTCTTTTCTTTTGTAGCTTTTAGTGTCTCTAGCTAGCCTCAGCTCATTCTTAGCCTTTGCCCTCCTAATGCCATCCCTGCAATTCCTTGCTACTTGTTTCTATTCTTCCTTTGTGCTCTGACCTCCTTTCCATTTCCTACATATGCCCTTTTTTTGTTTTCAAGTAGTGTCTGAGCTTTCTGTGAAGCCACACCGGCCTTCTCTGCTGTCTCTCTTGTTGGAATTGTTTGTAGCTGTGCCTTTAGAACTTTTTTTTAGAAGCTCCCACCCTTTTTGGAATCCTTTTCTTGTTAGGATCTCCTGCCATGAGACCTTACTTATGCTTGTTCTGAGATTATTAAAATTGGCATTTTAAAAATCCTGGAGATACGTACGGCTACACTTTGCTTTGGTTTCCTTTGAATTCAAGAACATGGTCACTCTCGCCCAGAGGTCCCCTTATTGCTACTTCCTCCACCAAGTCATCTCTATTGGTTAGAATCAAGTCAAGGATAGCTAGTCCTCTACAGTGGTGCCTCGACTTACGAACGCCCCTACTTAAGACCATTTTGACTTACAAACAGCTCCGCTCACAAAATTTTGCTTCGACTTGCGACCGGAGCTTCCACTTACAACCAGAAAAAGGCAGGGGGGAAAGGCGGGAAATTCAAATTTTTAACCATTGGTGGCGAAGAGGCTGCTTCTTTGTAGCTCTTTTGCTCCAATGGTTAGGGAAAGGGATGCAGTGGCAGGGGGAGGAGGAGGTGGGGGCGTCCCTCGGCGCTCCTCGCCACCCTCCGCGGGGCCGATGCCGCTGCTGCTGGGTCCCGGTCCCGCGGGGCCAAGGACTGAGCGCAGCCCGCCAGGAAGGAGGAGGCGGTGGCACGGGAGGACCCTTCCTCCGGGATCAGGGCCCCCTCCGCCCCCGTGCCGAGGACCGGGAGCCAGCGGTGGCATCGGTCCCGCGGAGGGTGGCGAGGAGCCCCGACGAGCAGCCGCCGGAGCCGGGCCGCCGTCGTGGCCGCACCCACGCCCCGCTGGAAGGAGAGGCTCCTCCTGGCCGGGACCTCCGGCCGCTCGCCCCGGCCTCGCCCTCCGCCATGGCCAGCCCCGCCGCTGCCGCCTCGGCTGCAGCCAGGGACTGAGTGCCATCGGAGGAGGCTTCGGACTGCCTGGTAAGGTAAGGTGCTGTTTTTTCCTTTTTAAAAACTGTTCTGGGTGGGTTTTGCCTGGGGGGGGGGGTATGTTTCTGTGATGTTTTGCTGTTTTGTTTTTTGGTGTTTGTTTGTTTTTTGCAGTCCCAACGTGGGGCTTGCTCTGTTTATTTTTGGGTTGGTTTTTTTTCCCCAGCCCTATGGGGCTTGCAGTGTTTTATTTTTATTTTTTGGGGGTATTTTTTTTTTTTGCCAGAACGGAATGCATGCTTCGACTTACAACCATTTCGACTTACGTTCCATCTTCTGGTTGTAAGTCAAGGCACCACTGTAGTTTCTTTCTCCAGTTTTTGCAGGAGAAAATTATCAGCCACACAAGCCAATAATTTCTTGGAAGGACCATATTTCACAGAACTAATTGAAATCTCCCATCACTACTACATCATGACTCTGAATTCTTGCAATTTGTTTTTCAAATTTTTAATCTGTATCCTCTCCTTGATCAGGTGGGTGGGAGTAGACTCCAAATACAATGCTCCTTTTATTTTTTGCCCCAACTATACTGATCCAGATGCTCTCAATGGGACAGCCAATCTCCTCTTCCTGTATTTCTGTGCAGGAATGTGTATTTTTGACATATACTGCAACTCCACCTCCCTTTCTATTCTTTTTGAACAAATTATATCATTCAATTGCTGGATTCCAGTAATGGGAGTCATCCCACCAAGTTTCAGTTATTCCTATCAAGGAATAACTCTCCTGAACTAAGATTTCCAATTCTTCTTGTTGTTTCCCATACTCCTGGCATTCGTGTATAGGCACTGGAGATTGTGTAATTTGTGACCTGCTTTTCTTTGTGCACTTTTATGAATATGATTATTAATGTTAATATTATTATTTACTCTCATTAGAACTGTTTGGTCCATTCCTCTTATTCTATAGAATGCTAATCTATCTTTACCTCTGTGCTTGTGTCTCCCATCCCCTTCCAGTTTGCTTTAAAGCCCTCCTGATGAAGTTTTTCATGCTGTGGCCAAACACATTCTTCCTAGTCCTTGTGAGGTGCAAGCCATCTCTTGCTAGCAGTCCATCTTCTAGGAAGCTTAGCCCATGATCCCAAAAACCAAACCCCTCACGTTGACACCACCTTCGTCACCTGGAGTATTTTTCTTTCCTTTTCTATTCTTCTTCCAAGTACTGTCAGGATGGATGAGAAAACTATCTGGGCTCCAAAGTCCTTAAGTTTCTTTTCCAGAGCTTCAAAGTCTGATGTGATCCCTTCGAAAATGCTCTTGGCTGTGTCATTTGTTCCCACATGGATGAGAAGAAAGTGATATGAATCTGTGGGTTTTATGAGAGATGTAAGTCTTTCTGTCACATCCCTAATCTGTGCTCCAGGGAACCAGCATACCTGGCAGATCCATGGATCTTCCTGGCATACTTCAGTTTCCATCCCACGCAGAAGGGAGTCTATTATTATTACTCTTCTCATCTTCTTTTTTCTAGGGTGTGGGTTCAGTGCTTCTGCTTGGCTGAGTTTCAGTCCCTCTCATGTACTTCTGCGAGGTCTGCTCTTTGACTTTGTCTGCTTGCTGTCTGCCAGATTCCTCATCAAAAACCTGAAAGCGGTTTCACAGTTCCACCAGTGAAGATAGTGTTCTCCTTCTTTTGCTCCTGTGATTCTCTTCCATGGTGCTTCCTCTACTATTTTTGCTCTCTCCTTGGAATTCTCCTCCTCTGCCTCCACTGACTGCTGCTCAAGAGTTCTATATACTTCAGCTTCCCTTATAGCCACGTGTGGCTACTCGCTGCTCCAGTTCTCTCACTTTTTTTGCTAACAGTGCCACCAGTTTGCACTTGCTGCATGTGTACGTCATGTTACACTCAGGCAGAAAAGCAAACATTGCACAAACTTTGCAGATCACCACAACTGAAGTGACCCTTCCCTCCATAATCCGTTAGCTTTTTGCTTTTATCTGTTTGTCTATGAATACCCTTTTCCTTTATTTTGTTACCTAGAATGTAGCTAGGAAAGTCCACTAATATATAACTATTTCCAAAAAACCCAAAATTTTGTTAAGGGACTCCCCCTTGCCCTTCCCCATCGAACTCCCCTGTCAAACTCCTGTTAGCTCTCCCTGTCCACTCACTCTGGTTGCAGGTTCCCTCAGTCTGCCTCAGCTTTATTCCTCAGCTGTGCTGTGTTAGGAGTCAGCAATCAACCTGATAAGATAAAAGTACTCCTGAATGTTTGGGTGGTAGTTGCAATGCTCAGTGTAGGGTTTCTGGTCTTTGCCAAGAGTGTGAGTGAGTGCTTACCTTCTACAGAAAAACACTGTTCCCAGCTACTAGACAGGAAGGATTGTTTCACCAATCTTATATAAACCAATATTAGCATTAATGTTAACATCTGATTTTTTTAAAAAAAAACCTAGTTCAACATCTTATTAAGTAGCAAGATTATTTGTACCTGTTGCTGGAAATAAGACTACCTTTCCATCTCTTATTTCTGAACAGGATATTGTGCCACCATGACCTTTTAGAAATGCAGTGTAATATAATGCACAGAGTGATGGATTACCACTCAGGAGACCCAGGTTCAAGTCCCTGCTCAGTTACAGAAACCCACTGGGGATGGGAAGATGGTGTAGGTTACTCTTTGAATATCTGACATACCTTGTAAATCCTATTTGGGTTGTTCTAAATGAGATATAACTTGACAGCATGTGACAAAAACACCCTTTGGCAAGACTAAAACAACCATGCTGCTTGGAAAGGCCCTTAGATGCATAATGCCAAGCTACAGATGATGGTTAATGTTTGTTTGATTAAATGATTCCTCAGGGAGTATTTTAAAATATGCTGAATCAAGTTCTTTATCTATAATGCACTGACTGGTGAATTCAGTAGCAATAAATACTGCAATTGAAATGCTATGTTTAGTTGAATCTTATAAAACACATTTTAATTATTCAAGCATCATTTTTGAGAGCATCGTAACACAAAGTCATATACATAGAAAACCTTAAACGACTAGTCAAGATTTGTTTACACACCTGGCAAGTTTCAGCTTTGATTAAAAGGATTCAGGAATATAAATTGAAATATTTTTGCTATATATACGTCCACAACTAGCATCTACAGTGACTTAACTTAATAATATCTTAGAAGATCAGTGCACTTTATACCAGCAAAACGTCATTTCAAGTAGAGCTGGAAAGGACCCCAAAAAACTCAACTGCAGGCTGGTGCCAGACGTCCCCAGCTACAGCATCCATGATCAGATAGCCATCTAACTTCTGTTCAAAAAGCTCATAAAACAAGCTTGCTCCATCTTCCATATAAAAGCTCCTCAAAAATTTGAAGATGGATATCGTATCACCCCTTAATCTTCTTTTTTTCAGGCTAAACACAACTTGAAACAGTGCTCTTTCAATTATAGAATCATAGAATCATATAATAATTGAGTGGAAGGGACCATCGAATCCAACCTCTTGCTCAATGCAGGAATCCAAATCAGAGCAGATCTGACAGATGGCTGTCCAGTTTTCTCTGAAATGCCTCCAGCATTGGAGCACTCACCACCTCCTGAGGTAATTAGTTCCATTGCTGTACTGCTCTAATGGTTATTAAGAGTTTTTCTTGATTCAGCCTAAATCTGGATTTGTGTAGGTTGAGCCCATTATTATGTGTCCTGCTCTCTGGAATGAACAAGAATAGATCCTGCCCCTCCTGTGATGGAACCCTAGCCAATTTTGTCTGGTAACAGGAGAAATAAGATGATTGGCTGAGGGGAATTAGAGTATGCATGTGAATATGCCATACCAAGATACACTAATTTTACTAAAGGTAAAAATGGGAAAAAGAAAATGGGAAAATTGAAAAATACATTGAAAAGTATGATAAATAATATTAACTATAGAATAATCATTTATGAAGATTAACTAAATGTAATGTATAATTTACAGTGTGATTTGTTACAGGAATGTGTTCTGGTAAGTATGGTAATAGATGAGTAAGAACTAAATGTTAAAGATGTGTGAAATATGTCATAATATATACAATTCACAGTTATTACATATTTCACGCATCTTTAATATTTATTCTCCAGGGTTCATTGTTCTTTGCGGAGAACCATTTAGAGGCTCTCAAATAGAGCAATGAAGTAAAGGGAGGAGGAATGTGATGGAACCCTAGTCAATTTTGCCTGGTAACAGAAGAAATAAGATGATTAGCTGAGTGAATGCAGGCAAGCCTATCCAGGAGAGCCTGCAGGAGGTCAAGCCTAGAAGAACTAGAGAGAAGAGGGAGAAGTTAACTTTTATCTGGAGAGGAAGGTGGTATCTTAGCAGTTGGGCTGTAGCTTAAGAACTTAAGTTGAACTCTGTTTACTTTACCAGTTGATACGTTGTAATAAAGAACTTGTTGTTTTTTCATTATTAAACTGCTTGGGCCCGTATGTTTACGGCTGAAGACAAGCCTTTTTAAAGGAAGGATATTTGAGAAGTGGCAAGCCTGAGTAGAGACTGGTCACACTACCTTTCAAGTACAGCAGTACCTCGCTTTACAAAAGCCTCGGTTTACATAATTTTCAGTTTACGAACCGAAATCCATAGAAAATAATGCCCCGGTTTACGTTTTTTCCCCTCTTTTTTCCCCGCTGTACGAAAGGGTTTCCCCAGGATGCATTGCGCCTGGAGGTTTCTAGAGCTGCCCCCATTCCTAGCGCAATCCATGTATTGGTTTACGAAATTTCCACATTACATAACGTCCCGGAGGACACATTAATTTTGTAAACCGAGGTACGCCTGTATTTGAAAAGTGCTATCATATCTCCCCCTCAGCCTTCTTTTCTCTGGGCTAAACATGCCCAGTTCTTTCAGTCTTTCCTCATATGGGTTGATTTCCAAATTTTTACCATCTTGGTCATCCTTCTCTGGCAATTCGGTACTGCCACAATGAGAGGACTAAATGTAGCAGGACATGAATCTTGTCTAGATAAATATGCTGTGCAGAGCTTGGACCATTATTTAATAATCTGAGGTATGACTTGCAAAGTTCATTATCATTATTATCATTACTGGAGGAAAATTAAGGATTACATCTTTTGTTAACCTTTCTGCTACCGTGTTTCCCCGAAAATAAGACAGGGTCTTATATTAATTTTTGCTCCAAAAAATGCATTAGGGCTTATTTTCAGGGGATGTTTTATTTTATAGTCATGTCATCTTCTGGTTGCTGCACAATGGTGGAGGGCGGGGTTTCACTTAACTAGGGCTTATTTTTGGGGTAGGGCTTATATTACGAGCATCCTGAAAAATCATACTAGGGCTTATTTTCAGGTTAGGTCTTATTTTCGGGGAAACAGGGTACTCTTTAGTTTATAAAAACTACTCTTTATAAAAATCAACCAGGAAGTAAGAAAATGGGCTAAAATTTGGGGGAAGTATCTCCTCAAATGCCGCTCAATAATAACAAGAATAAATAATGACTAAATTATGTTTGCTTGTAACACAGAAAAACTAATGATGTTAGTAGTTCCTATATTGTTCTGTAAAAGGAATGTTGTTACTTCCAAGTTCTTTTTTAATATTTTTTTATTAATTTTCCACAACAAATAAACATCACTTGTATATCACCTTAAAAAGAATTTTTTTAAAAAATACAATTACACATTTTCAACTCCATGCTCGCCACCAATGTTTTATAACACCCCATTTCTCTCCAGAAATGTAGTGATTCATCTCCAGGGGTATAACCTTTCCCTTTCTCAAACACATGTACCAAAAATAAATACCCTTTTTCTTTAAAATCATTTGTATTCTATACTCCTTTTCTAATCATGGGTAGGCTAATGATGAAATTTGAGGAAATTATTGGAAAAAGAGAGAAAAAACAGACATTAATAAAAATAGAAAGGGGACAATAAACATAATATACAAGATGTTAATACAGGTGGAGTATAAAACAATATTATTAAAAGATGTGTGAAAAGAGGATTTGGCTGAAGAAATTAAAGAAGAAGACTGGAATAAAATGCAGCGTAAAAGAATGATGAAAAATGTGTAAGTTAAGGAAAATTGTTATAAGGTAGTATGGAGATGGTACTTAACACCAGTGGAATAGAAATTTATTAAACAAAAATGAATCATCTTTATGTTTGAGATATAAAAAAGGAAAAAGGGAGATATTTACATATGTGGTGGACTTGTGAAACAAGGAAGAAAGAGTGGTCAATGATTTTTAAAGAGATTACATAAATTATGGGTATTGGCATACAAATGTCTCCAGTTATAGCTTTGTTGAATATGGTTAATAGTAATCAACTAAAGGGGAAGAAAAGGAATGAATTATTATTATGGTAACGGTGGCAAGATTTATATTAGCAAAGAACTGGAAGATTATAATCAATTTAATATGAAGGAAATGTATAAAGAAATGTGGAATATGGCTATTAATGATAAATTAACCTGTGAAACCAAGATTACTTCCAAATTCTAATACTATTTTGTATGTGGGCTGCCCTTGAAGATGGCTAAAGAGCTGTAAGCATAAAAATATTAGCTAGATAAGTAACAACTCTGTGGGAAGTACCTAGATTACTAACTGCTTTCCTTAACATTGAAAGGTATATCAGGAAAAGACAGCCATCTGCAACCTTTGAGAGATGATGACAGTCAGTGTAGACTGTATTAACAAGATTATTTAATGATACAGTTTTGGATAAATGTGGGATAATCTATGAAGCAGGCAAGCATAAGATGCAGAAATCCACATAAAGGAGGGATCAGGCTTTTTATTATCTATTAGTCACATTTTAAAACAAATTCATATGTATGACAAGGATAACCTTTAGAACTCTGGTATGCCAAATGTGCTCTTGAGATGTTGTTAAATTGTAACTCCCCGAAAGTTGTAACCAGCATAACCAATAGTGAAGAATGCTGGGAATTGCAGTTTACCAACATATGGAAGCTTGCACTTTTACATCTGCTTTAGCAAATATGGCACACTTCTTCTCACTTTCCTATGTGGCATCAGCCTATCACCGGGCTCACTAAAACAATGTGCCCACAGTATTTCATACAGTGTAATGCCAAAATGGACCACACAATATGGATACAATCAGAGCCCATGAGAGAGGGGTGCAGGGGGTACATCATAACTGGACCCAGGGTGAGAAAGGAGGAGAGCTGGAAATTTCCTGGGACCTCAGAAAATGTTTGCAAATATTGTGTGATTAAGACTAGCATTTACATTTTATGAAAGCCTATGTAGTTTTATATATCGTAATTCGTAGAAATCACATGATCCATAATTTTATGTAGTGTTGGGAAATGTAGAGGTGTAATTGGGGTGGCTCTAGAGGGGGGCTGAGGGGGGCAAGATATGAGAGAGTTCATGCACCTTGTTTTTATTAAAAAAAAGCACTGAGAAAACTGGAGAGAGTTGGTGGAGCCCAGCCTGCTGAAGAGGTGTGAAGAAGAGTTTGTTTGGAGGACTCTGGATAAGAAAGAAGAGGTTCAGCCAAAAAATAACGAACACAAGCCTGGAGGCAAAGAGAAGAGGCTACTGCCACAGGCTCTAGAAGGGCAAGAGGTCAGTCTGTGCTGCCCTGTTGGGCCACTATTGATAGCCACTTCGTTGCATCTGAAGAAATGGGTATTGCCCTGCCTTTGAAAGCTTATGCTGGAGTCTGGAATAAAGTCATTAGTCTTTAAGGAGCTACCAGTGCTATTTTGTAGGAGTCAGATTTAGGCTATAGGGCCTATCCCCTTCAACCATGTTCTGCAGGCCTCACTTTGGAAAGAAGGAGGTATTAAGTGTGCCGTGCTTAGGTCAAGTATTAATGGATGAGTTTCAATTGTTGAGACCTGAGGATGTGGACAGGGTGCTTGGATCTGTCCGTTCTACCACCACTCCGCTCGACCCTTGCCCATCTTGGCTAATTGGAAGATCTGCCAGGGGGGTTCGCACCTGGGTCCAGGAGGCCGTGAACGCCTCTTTGAGAGAGGGAGTGGTCCCTACCACCTTGAAAGAGGCGGTAATTCGGCCACTCCTAAAAAAGCCTAACCTGGACCCAAGGCTGGTGGTTAACTACCGACCAGTGGCGAACCTCCCTTATTTGGGCAAAGTGTTGGAGCGGGTTGTGGCCGGGCAACTCCAGGCGCTGCTGGATGAAACGGATTTTCTGGATCCATTTCAATCGGGTTTCAGGCCGGGTTTTGGTACGGAGACTGCCTTGGTTGCCCTGTACGATGACCTTTGCCGGGAGAGAGACAGGGGGAGTGTGACCCTGTTGATACTCCTGGACCTCTCAGCAGCTTTCGACACCATCGACCATGGTGTCCTTTTGGATAGGCTGGCTGGGTTGGGAGTTGGGGGCACCGCTTTACGGTGGTTCCGCTTCTTCCTGGCCGACCGTGTCCAGAGGGTGGTGCTGGGGGACAGTTGCTCTGTCCCATGGCGTTTATGTCATGGGGTTCCTCAGGGCTCAATACTGTCCCCCATGCTGTTTAACATCTACATGAAACCACTGGGAGAGGTCATCAGGAGGTTTGGGCTGAGGAGTCAGCATTATGCTGATGATACTCAGCTCTACCTCTCGTTTTCCACCAATCCAGGTGAGGTGGTTTCTGTGCTGAACTCGTGTCTGGACCTGATAATGGACTGGATGAGGGTTAATAAATTGAAACTCAATCCAGACAAGATGGAAGTGCTGTTAGTGGGTGCTTTGCCGGACAGGCTGGAGGGCCATTTCCCTGCCCTGAATGGGGTTACACTCCCCCTAAGGGACAGGGTCCGCAGCTTGGGGGTGCTCCTGGACCCCAGTCTAACACTGGAAGCCCAGGTGGACTCGGTGGCCAGGGGCGCCTTCCTTCAGCTGCGGAAATTATACCAGCTACGGCCCTACCTGGACGAGCGGAGTCTCATGACAGTTACACACGCACTGGTAACATCTCACATAGATTACGGCAATGCGCTCTACGTGGGGCTGCCTTTGAAGACGGTCCGGCGACTGCAACTGGTCCAGAATCGAGCTGCGCGGCTGGTGAGTGGTGGGGCCGCTAGGGAACACATCAAGCCGATTCTGTTTGAATTACATTGGCTACCAGTTGCAGAGGGACGTGGTGGCGCTGCAGGTTAAACCGCAGAAGCCTCTGTGCTGTAAGGTCTGTAGATCTTCAGCTGTAAGATCGAATCCACGTGACGGAGTGAGCTCCCGTCGCTTGTCCCAGCTCCCGCCAACCTAGCGGTTCGAAAGCATGCACATGCGAGTAGATAAATAGGGACCACCTCAGTGGGAAGGTAACAGCGTTCTGTGTCTAAGTCGCACTGGCCATGTGACCACGGAAGATTGTCTTCGGACAAACGCTGGCTCTATGGCTTGGAAATGGGGATGAGCACCGCCCCCTAGAGTCGAACACGACTGGACAAAAATTGTCAAGGGGAACCTTTACCTTACCAGTTGCTGCCCAGGCCCAATTCAAAGTGCTTGTTTTGACATATAAAGCCCTAAACGGCTTGGGCCCTGGATACCTGAAGGACCGCCTCCTTCCATATGAACCTACCCGGCAGTTAAGATCAAGCCAGGGGGCCCTTTTGAAAGAGCCGTCCCTCAAGGAGGTAAGAGGGATGGCTTGTAGACAAAGGGCCTTTTCGGCAGCTGCCTCCAGACTATGGAATGCCCTCCCGACTGAGATTCGTCAGGCGCCGACGCTGATGACATTTCGGCGCCAGGTCAAAACCTTCCTGTTCCATAAGGCTTTTAATTGAAATAATATCAACTGTGGGGTCCTGATGGCAATTTTTAGAGAATATATTTTAATTGCATTTTAATTGTTTTGTCTTTTTATTGTATTTTAATTGTTGTAAGCCGCCCAGAGACCTTTGGGTAGTGTGGGCGGCATATAAGTTAAATAAATAAATAAATAAATAAATAAATCCATCTCTTCCCTGGCCTTCTTTCTTTTTTCTCAGGGCATTAGGCCAGGAAAGGAGGGGGAGAATTAACCTGCACCTTCCCTGGGCCTTTCTCCTCTGTCCACACTCTACAGGCCTCACTTTGGAAAGAATGAGGTATTAATCCATCTCTTTGCAGTCATAGTAGATTCCACACCAGATTCTTCCCATAATGAGCAAACAACATTTATTTTGAGATACGTACTTAAAAAAAAATACATTATAAGATTCAAGAAAGATTTCTCAAGTTTGCAGATGGTAGCAACAAAAGAGGGGAAGAAATTGCTCACTTGATAACTGATACAGGGGCGCACAAGCAAAAATACTACAGTGTTTCTCCGAAAATAAGACAGGGTCTTATATTAATTTTTGCTCCAAAAAACACATTAGTGCTTATTTTCAGGGGATGTTTTATTTTTTTCATGTACAACAATCTACACACGACTGCATTAAGTATTTCCGTTACAACACAATGCCGAAGGTCAGTTGGCCAAGGAGACGCAAAGAAGATGATGATGATTGGGGAGGAGGACGCAAGCCGCCGGCAAGAAGCAACCCGGGAAGGAAAAGAGCGGGAAGGCGGTGATGGTCGTGGCACGGGGTGGGGGGGAGACGTGAGGAAGAGAGTCTGAAAGAGCATCCACTGTGGGTCAGTCACCCGGCGGGCACCGTGCAAGATGCTAACACAGCTACAGCTGACGGCTGCTCTCCTGGAAGGGGAAACATGCAGGCCTCTTCTTCCTCGTTGGGAGGGGCGCCCTCCAGGTGCTGCGGCACCCAATCGGCGGCAGACCTCACAAGCTCCACTTATCAGAGCCACACACTCCCTTTCTCTTTCTCTCTCCCCACTTGGCCAAGTCCTCTTTTCAACCCATGCGAGCGTGCACGAAATCGAGCGTGGGAGCTCCTAGCCTTGTCTTTCCTGTCCTCCCCCCCCCTCCACACCTCCCATCCTTCCAATTCCCTGGATGTTCGGCTTCTTTTTTAACCCTTTCTCAAGCCCTCCCTTCCCGTTCTCCTTCCCCTTCTTTAAACGTCCCTGGTGCCACTTCTTCCAGGGGTGCCTCCGCCTCCTCCTCCACTGCCGAGAGGCGCCATGGTGGTAGCTCGGGTTCCTCCAGCGGCAGTGCCTGGGCTGAGGCTCCTGTTGGGGCTGGCAGATGCTGGGTTTATTTTGCGGAAAACAATGGCAGTGTTGGCGACCGCGACGGTGGCAGTGGAGGGGGCGGTGGTGTGGAGGGCGGTGGGGGCCTGAAGCCGGCAAGCCCGGTTGAGGAGAGGGCGGCGGCAGCAGCGGCTTCAACATGGCAGTGGCCCTGCCATCAGCACCGAAGGGGGAGCCGAATGAGAGGAGAGGGAGCTGAATGAGAGGAGGGTTAAAAGAAGTTTTAAGTCTCTCTCAAGGGCTTGGAGGATCCCAGTGAGTCCCTGGTGGAGGGCGGGGATTCACTTAACTAGGGCTTATTTTACAATCATCTTGAAAAATCATACTAGGGCTTATTTTCGGGGAAACACAGTAAAACAATGCTCAACAGCAATTTTTTCACCTTGTGGTTGTCACACACTCAACTTATGGGAAAATGATGATGCTGAATGCATACCTGAAACAATAACCTTTTTCAGAACAGTTCAAACAGTGTACCATCTGTTCAGTTCCAGTCCTAAGTGGTGGGAATTACTACAAAACCATATTGGTTGTTCTCTTCATGGTATGTCTGAAACAAGATGGTCAGATCGTCTTGAATGTATAAAGCCTTTTGTGGCTTACTTGTCTGTCATTAAATTAGCACTGGAAGATCTCCTAGAACTAAATTTGATAGCCAAAACAAGAAATGAGGTCCATGGAGTTTTATTATACATAACATCTTTTACCTGTGTGTTAATGTCAGCCGTGTGGTACAAAATATTAGCTGGCATAGATATCTGCAACAAGGTCATCCAAGCTAGAGATGTCACACTGGATGTTGAGGTAGCAAACATAGAAACTCTCCTCACAGAGCTAACAAAACTTTGAAACAACTGGAAATGCATGTGGAATAAAGCCAAATCGGTTGTGTCAAACCTAAATATAGAAATAAAACTCTTCTGTAGAGTTAGGGGCAAGAGGGTAAGGCCACATGACAACTTGGAAGAAACAAATGACACAGATGATACTGCAGAAGAGGCCTGCTTCAGAAAGTGTGTGTTTTACGTTTTGGTAGACAATGTTACAGCAGGATTAACTGTCCGCTTCAATGCTGTTAGGCAGTTGGCAGAAAAAAATTGGTTTCTTGTGGAAATATCTCACCATGTCCAAAAGTGACATGGAGAGAAAAGCTTTATCTTTATCAGAGCAATATTCTGCTCACCTTAATGGTGATTATTTTGGAAAAGAAATGCAACATTTACCCTCAGTACATAAAGCAAATTTTGTAAGTGCACAGTTAAAGCCATTAGATCTCTTGAACTTGTTAACAGAGTACAGACTTGGTGACTTGTTTCCAAATGTTTGTATTAGCTTAAGAATACTATTAACAATTCCAGCAACAGTAACGTCTGGAGAGAGGTCATTTAGCAAACTTAAGCTAATTAAGAATTATTTAAGGTCTACAATGTCTCAGGAACATCTTGTGGATTTGACCAGGCTAAGTATTGAATCATACATGGTCAAAACACTTAATTTTCATGTTGTGATTTGAAATTTTTCACACAAAAAAGACTTAAATAGTAAGTTTATCATCTTTTGATGATCTGATCTGCATTGCAATATAAAATGATGTTTCAATGTGAGTTTTATTTCATTATCTGTATTGTAGCAAAAACAAAGATGTTCAAATCAAATGTGCTTTCTCATCTCTGATCCTCTTTTATTTATATTTACTTATATTTATCATGGAGGGATAATTTCCAAGGGAGCATAAGGGCATTAAGTCTTAAATACAAAAAATGAAGAAGGGAGGGGGCCCCAAAAGAAACTTCATACTCCCTGATAAAATTCCTCTCCGAGGGCCTGGATACAGTTCTGACACTTAAAGTGCAATCCTTCACTCAGTTTATGTCAGCTAAAGCCATTTGGTCACAGGTCTTACTAAAATCAAGGGCTATAATAAATATGGAAGGTATACCTACAAAATGTTCCCCACTCCTATCTTCTGCACACCTTTATTTTTTTTTCTTTTTAATTTTTAAATGTTTATAATTATATAAGTTATAATCCTCTGATCACATAACAAAAAAGAAAAAAGTAGTAATTACCTATAAATAGTTACACTTCCAATAATTTTCTTATCTATAGTATACTAATAATATTTAAACATTTATATATGTTTTACTTCTAACCCTAGGTAAAGGTAAAGGTTCCCCTTGACAAATGTCCAGTCGTGTCCGACTCTAGGGGGCGGTGCTCATCCCCGTTTCCAAGCCGTAGAGCCAGCGTTTTGTCCGAAGACAGTTTCTGTGGTCACATGGCCAGCGCGACTAGACACGGAACGCTGTTACCTTCCCACTGTGGTGGTCCCTATTTATCTACTCGCATTTGCATGCTTTCGAACTGCTAGGTTGGCAGGAGCTGGGACAAGCGACGGGAGCTCACTCCGTCGCGTGGATTCGATCTTACGACGGCTGGTCTTCTGACCTTGCAGCACAGAGACGTCTGTGGTTTAACCCACAGCGCCACCACGTCCCTGTTACTTCTAACCCTACAGTTATTCAAACTAACCAGTATTTCAGCCCATTTTCCATTTGATCTCCTCCACCAGAAGTCAACAAGGGATACCATATTTCCATAAATTTATCTTGTTTTATTTCACCTCTATAGAGTTTAATGCAATAGGTCAGTTTTTCCAACAGAACCAGTCTCCATATTTTGTTTTGAAATCTTTGCAAGGACAAGTCCTGAGTGTCCTTCTAGTAATGGGCAATTTCATTACGGGCTCCTCCTAATATAATCGCAATTAGTTCTTTATTCACAATGTTTTCGTTCCCTCCCATAAATAATGAAAAAAGTAGAAAAGTTTCATTTGAAATTATTTTTTCTTTTGTTATACTTCCCAACCACTTAATTACCTCAGACCAGAAAATTTCCACTCTTGGACATGTTAAACACATATGTTCCAGAGTTCCTTTATTCCTACACTTCCTCCAACACATATCTGATATTCCTTTATTTATTCTATTTAATTTTACAGGGTATAAGTACCATCTGTGCACTACTTTTAACAGTTTCTTTAGATTGAGATGATACTGATTTGTAAGGTTGAGATGTCCATATTCTTTTCCATGTGTTTTCTAACATCTCAGTTTTTAAATTTGTCTCCCAAACTATCTTGGATCCCATATTGTCTCCAAGTTGTTTATCTATAATACTTTTATAAATTACTGAAATTAACCCTGTTTTCTTTTTATTCCCTATCTCTATACAATATTTATCCCTATTTTTTCTGTTAATGGTTTATTTGAACCTGGTGTTTTATGCAGTTGAGTTGCCAAATTTCTAATTTAGGTTATCTGATACCAATTAGTTACTATATGCCTAGTTTTCTCCTGGAGCTGTCCGATTGTAATAGGTTTTCCTTGTATAAACAAGTCTCTTATTCTATACATTCCTCTCTCTTTCCATTGCTTAAATTGTGCGTATTTATCTTGAAATTTAAATTTTGGGTGTTCTAATATAGGACACAATGAAGATATAGGGGGAGCAAAGATTATCATATATTTCCTCCATATCTGGAGTAATCCTTTAGTAAAAGGATTCCATATTTGTTTCTCATTTGTCAAAATTCTTTCTTTATATAAATATACATCCAATGACCTTCCTTGTTCTTCTCTCTCCATTCTAGCCCATTCTAGGAGTCTCGCAATCCTGTATAAGTTTGATTACTTGGGCTATTTGGAAAACATAATATTTTAGTAAATGTGGTATTGCTAGCCCTTCATTTCTACTTGGGCCATACTTAACTGTGTTTATAAATCTCAGGAATTTACTTTTCCCTGCAATAAATGTTTCCAATATGTTTTGCCATTGTTTTATCTTTTTCGTTTCCAATTGTAGAGGGTTATTTTGAAATAGAAATAGAAGTTTTGGTAAGATATGAGCTTTTACTATTGCAATTTAATTTTTTCCATTTTTTAATTTTTTCCTTTATAGAGCTAAATACGTTTTTATAGTTCCTATAGACTAGTTGCCTTATATTTTTTGTTATCCAGACCCACAAATATTTAAAACTTGAATAACATAGGTCTAAACATGTTCTTTTCTTAATTTCTTTTTGTTCTAGGATAGGAGTATTTATGCATAGCAACTTAAATTTGGGCCACCACTTCCTCTCTTGACCCTTGCCCGGCCTGGCTAATCAAAGCAGCCAGGCCTATAACAATTGAATGGGCCACAGCAATAATTAATGGGTTTCTCCAGGAGGGCAAGGTCCCCCTTGCCCTCAAGGAGACACTCATTAGGCCCATTAGGAAGAAACCTAGTTTGGCGGCGGACGATATTGGCAATTATAGGCCCGTTGCCAATGTTTCCTTCCTTAGTAAAGTGGTAGAGAGGGTGGTGGCTGATCAGCTTCAGGCGCTTTTGGATGAAACCAATGCCCTGGATCCATTCCAGTCGGGCTTCAGGCCGCGCCATGGCACAGAAACGGCATTGGTCGCACTGATGGATGACCTGTTGAGGGAGGCTGACGGGGGCAAAATGTCCTTGTTGGTCCTTCTTGATATCTCAGCTGCCTTCGATACCGTCGACCACGGTATCCTCCTGGGGAGGCTCTCCGAGTTGGGAATCGGTGGACTGGCGCTTGCCTGGCTCCGTTCCTTCTTGGAGGACCGTCCTCAGAGAGTACAGATTGGGGAGAGTGTTTCGGCCCTGTGGAGTCTCAATTCTGGGGTTCCGCAGGGCTCGATCATCTCCCCAATGCTGTTTAATATCTATATGAGGCCGCTGGGTGGGGTCATCCGGGGGTGTGGGGCCTCGTGTCATCAGTATGCTGATGACACTCAGCTCTACATCTCCTTTTCATCTACCTCAGTGGATGCCGTTCTGTCCCTTCAGCGCTGTCTGGAGACTGTACTGCAATGGATGCAGGTGAATGGGCTGAGGCTGAACCTGGACAAGACGGAGGTCCTGAGGGTGGGCGGCCCAGACATTGGTGGTTTGGGAAACTCCCTCTCTTTTGGGGGGGTGACTCTCACCGCGAAGAGTGAGGTTCGCAGCTTGGGGGTCCATCTGGATCTGGCGCTCACCATGGAGACCCAGGTGGCGTCAGTGGTCCGCTCCGCCTACTTCCATCTGTGGCGGATTGCCCAGCTGCATCCCTATCTTGATGGTGGAGCGCTCACCACTCTGGTCCATGCGCTTGTAATCTCGAGATTAGACTACTGCAATGCACTCTACGTGGGGCTACCTTTGAGATTGATGCGGAAGCTTCAAATGGTGCAGAATGCGGCGGCCAGACTTCTTAGTGGGATGAGAAAACATCAGCATATCTCTCCCACACTGGCTGCTTTGCATTGGCTGCCCGTTCGTTTCCGCATTGATTTCAAAGTCTTAATGATGACATATAAAGCCCTAAACGGTTCAGGACCTCGATATTTGGCGGAACGCCTTCTCCCACCTAGATCTACTCGTATCACTCGTCATACCCAGGAAAGACGGCTGAGGGGCCTTACACCGAGGGAGGCCTGGAAAGAAAGAACAAGAAACCGGGCCTTCTCGGCATTGGCCCCTCGACTATGGAATAGTCTTCCGTCTGTGATTCGCCTGGCTCCCTCGCTGGGTGTTTTCAAGAGCCAACTTAAGACCTGGCTCTTTAGGCAGGCCTTCCCCCCTGTCACTACTTGAGCTTTACTTTTCTATTTTAATTTTCTGTCTTTACTTTTCCATTTTGACTGTTTTTCCATCTTGAGCTACATTATTATTATGTTTAAATTGTGGTGTAAAGTGTGTGTGAATTGTTTTTAAGCTACTTTGTTGTAAGCCGCCCAGAGTAGACGCTGTCTAGATGGGCGGGATATAAGTTTAATAAATAAATAAAATAAAATAAATAAATTTATCATAATTAATTTTTAATCCTGTATAATATTTGAATTCTTCCAATATTTGTTTCAGTGTTTCTATACTTTCCATTGGGGATTGTAGGAATAGAAGTACATTGTCAGCATATAAAATAATTTTATGTTGTTTATTTCTAACCATTATTCCCCTAATATTAATATTTTTTCTAATAAGTGCTCTATAGCCGGTGCAAATATTAATGGAGACAAGAGGTCTCCTTGTCTTGGTCCTCTATGTAGTTCAAATTTTTCAGATTCAATTCCATTTATTAATATTGAAGCCCTTGCTCCTTTGTATAGCTTCTTTAGAACGCTGATAATTTTTTTTCACCCATATTCATTTTTTCTAATAATCTGAACATATACCACCATTCCACGCGGTCAAAAGCTTTGAGGGCGTCTAATGTGAGTATTGCTACCTTCTGGGTTTTTTTTCTGATGCAATGTGTATAATATTTAATATCTTACGAATAGCACCCGACATTTATCTCCCTGGCATAAATCCGTATTGGTCTCCGTGAATATAATTTGTAATGAAGCTATTTACTCTTTGTGCCATAATAGATGAGATTATTTTTTCATCTTGATTCTGTAAATTTATTGGCCTATACGCAGATGGAAATGTGTCTTTATCTTAAACCTGCTCCAACCCAAGAGAAGAGATGTCAGATTAAAAACAACCACTAAACATAATAGTCAAAACATATTCTCCTAAACATATTCCCCTCCTCCTGCTTTACCCATATCGCCAAGATCCATAGTCATAACACACCAACACTAATAAATAAGGTAGTTCAGATGACATTGGCACAGAGCAGGCTTCCTCCCTCTCCATCACACAAAGAACTCTGAAGGTAGGACATGTTATGTATGCAGGGAGAGCAAATCACCAAACATTGTCTTCTCATAACTCTTGCACAGAGCCTGCCTCTAGATTCCATGCACAAATTCACAGCTTCTATGCCATTATCACAACTGGGGATCCAATGCAAGTGTTTCTTTAACAAAGGCAAGAAGGAGAAAACATGTCTCAAAGCATGACTTCTGCAAGCACCTCCCATGTGTTAGTAATGCTATTCAATTCTTCAAAAAGCACAGGTTTCTGCATGTGGGATATGCCCTCTCTCCCAATTTCACTGTAAGATCTACAAGGGATGAAATATGCCATTTAAATGTAATTTTGCCTTCAGGACTCATTTAATCCAGAGTTAGCCTTTTTTAGAAACTGGAATTGACCAGCCTTTCACTTCCTATTTCTGACTAGCCAGGGTGCATGTGTTGCATTTAAATGGCAAATGGTTCTTCCAAGATTTCTGGGAGATGTGAAAAATTGAGAGGCTATGGTGCAGCATACAAAACACTGGGGGTGGGTGGGGAACAAGAGTTCCCAGCCCCTCAGAGGTTGACTGTTCTGTTATAAAACACATTCAAAGAATCAGAAATTTTGTGTTTCTCGATGAATGGTATATTAATGTTTCTTTGGCTTAATCATCAACTACTTCATCAACTACTTCTTCAAGGTATGGGCACAACTACAACTCAAGGTATGGGCACAACTGGCACAATTGGCACACAAGCTTTAACTGTGCAAATGCACTCCTGGTCACCACTGAAATCTGTGCATCCAAGCTCAGGGCTGAGTCCAGGAGCACACCCAAGCCACAAATAGACAGGTTACTTACCTGTAACCATGGTTCTTCAAGTGGACCTCTGTGAATTCACACAATAGGGTTTGACAGCGCCTGCGCTGGTCCTCTCGGAATCTTCTAGAGCTTTTATAGAAAAGTAACAAGTTTAGAGTTGCCCCTATTGCGCATGCTCCGCCCGCCTCAGCCCTCAGTTCCATTTATCCGCCACAATAGCCTGAGCTTAGTCTAGACATAATCAGTGACGGACAGTGGGGAGGCTGGGCGGGATGTGTGAATTCACAGAGGTCCACTTGAAGAACCATGGTTACAGGTAAGTAACCTGTCTTTCTTTATCGTGGCCTCTGTGAATGCACACAATAGGGTGACTAGCAAGCTCACTTACCGGAAGGAGGGCCGTCACTGCAGAACAGAAGTCAGCACAGCTCTCCCAAAGTTTGTCTCCTTCTTGGCCCGAAGGTCCAACCTGTAATGAATCACAAAGGTTGACACATTGGACCAAGTGGCTGCTCTGCAGATGTCAGGCACATCGACACCACGCAGCAAGGCCGTTGATGTTGCAACAGCTCTGGTGGAATGTGCTCTGAGACCCTCGGGAGGGGTCTTGCCTTGCAGCTCATAAGCCAACGATATAACAGAGACAAGCCATCTGGAAACAGTGGAAGAGGAGACAGGAGAGCCTCTACGTTGTCCATAGAAACATATGAACAGTCTTGGTGAAGTACGAAAATTCTTGGTTTGTGAAAGGTAGTATGCCAAGGCTCTTCTAACGTCGAGAGAGTGGAGCATGCGCTCAATATCCGTGGTTGGTTCGGGGAACAAAGTCGGCAATATGAGGGGTTGATTAACGTGAAAATCGGACACAATTTTTGGCAGAAAGGTAATGTCCGGATATAAAGTAACCTTATCTTTGAAGAATTGAAGGTAAGGAGCATCGGATCTGAGAGCTGCCAACTCACTTGCTCGTCTTGCAGATGTAATGGCCACCAAAAAACAGTGCTTTAAATGACAATAGCTTAATGTCACAAGATGCCATAGGTTCAAATGGGTGACGCGTAAGCCCACGCAACACAAGCTGAAGGGACCATTGAGGTACAGGAGGTTTGGTTGGTGGTCGTATGTTAGAGAGACCTTTCAAAAAGGATTTGAGAGTAGGATGTGAAAAAAGACGAGCAGAATCCGATTCACGAGGTTGGAAAGAAACAATGGCGGAGATGTAAACCTTAAGGGTGGATAGTGCCAAACCGGAGTCAAACAGATAACAAAGGTATTGGAGTAAGGTAGGCAAGGAGACAGGGCAAGCCTGTAGGTGATTTGATTGGGCAAACTTAAGAAAATTATTCCACTTGTATTTGTAGAGGAGGATGGTAGATGGCTTTCTGGCTCTATCTAGGACCTCCTTGATCGATGGGTGATCATCCAGGCTGTCAAATGTAATGACTCGAGGTCTGGGTGGAAGACTTGGCCCGAGTCCTGTGTCAGAAGATGAGGGATGCTCGGTAGTTTGAGCACATCCACTGCCATCGCCTGGAGGGTGGAAAACCATGGCTGACGAGGCCACCACGGTGCAATGAAAATTGCATTGGACCTCAGTTGGCGGGCTCTGACCAGTGTTCTCTGGATGAGTGGTATCGGTGGAAAAAGGTAAAGGAGATCTGGTCCCCATGGGATCATGAAAGCATCCCCCAGTGAATGTCTGCCTCTGCCTGCACGGGAGGCATATCTCATGCATTTGTTGTTGGTTTGAGTTGCAAACATGTCCACGGCGGGACATCCCCATCTGCTGCACAGCAGGCTGAAGACTTCCTTGTCCAATTCCCACTTGTGGGTTTGTGATGTAAGACGACTCAGTGTGTCTGCAAGCTCATTGTCTGTTGTCGAGACATGGAGCACCACTGGAAAGATTTGATGATGGTAACACCATTCCCACAGATGTATTGAGAGAAGGAGAAGGGACATGGAACGTGTCCCACCTTGTTTGTTGATGTAGTACATGGTCGTGGTGTTGTCTGTGATCACTTCTACACCACGACCCTGTACCAGAGGAAGGAACGCCTTGAAGGCTTTTATGACGGCTAGCATCTCCAGATGGTTGATGTGCAAGCTCCTGTCATGATGTGACCAAAGAGCATGTATTCGATGAGGCCCGCAGTGTGCTCCCCACTCTGTGGGGCTTGCATCTGTCGTCACTTGAACTGTCAGCTGTAGAGGTCGAAAAGGTCGGCCGACCATGAGATGTGGGAGGAACATCCACCATTGTAATTGCTTCACTAGCTCTGTTGTGACAGGTATCCGCTTCCATGGACTGTCCTGAAGAGGATCGAAAAGAGCCAGGAACCACGCCTGAAGAGATCGCATTTTGAGGCGGGCGTGCGACACTGCTGATGTCGTGGAAGCCATGAGGCCAAGTAGATGTTGAGCGTGCCTCGCTGAGACTTTGGAGTGTGGACGAAATTTTTGGACAGCTCTGTTGATTTTCTTTATGCGGTCTGGTGGCAGGAATATTCGAGCTTTGAGAGAATCTAACCTTCCTCCTATATAGTCAACCACCTGGGATGGTACAAGGTGGGACTTCTTGTGGTTGACTGAGAGTCCGAGGTCCCTCAGAGTGTGGAGAACGAACTTGGTGTCTTGCAGTGCTCGTCGCCTTGATGGAGATACCACCAGCCAGTCGTCGATATACGGGAAGACCTGGATGCCGTGAAGACGGAGGTAGGCCGCCACTGGAGCCATGCACTTGGTGAATGTCCGTGGGGCTGTGAACAGCCCGAATGGAAGGGCACGGAATTGGTAAATGGTGCTTTGAAAAATGAATCTGAGGAACTTTCTGTGACGTGGATGAATGGTCACATGAAAGTAAGCATCTTTGAGATCTATTCCAAGCGGGGGGTAGTCGATGGTGTAGGAGTGGTTTCCATCTCGGAAGGTTTCGATGCCGACAGCGTTGTATCCCAAAGAAAAAGTTTTAAACGCTGCTGTCAGGCCTTAAGGGCGGCTTTAGTAAACTTTTTACAGTGTTTACAGGAATGTGGTATATGGGAGTCTCCTAAACAGAAGAGACAGCGGTCATGACCATCGGAGAATGGTAGCTTTCTAGAATAGGTCACGCACCTATTGAATGGACCGGATCAGGACATAAAGTATAGCAAAGCTGAGGTAGCAAGACTCACGATTAAGTAGATTGCTAAAGCGAATGTCCAATCCAGGGATAATATAAGACAGTGATAGCGGACAGTTGAAAAAAAGGTGGGAAAAACAATACAACCGATAAACCGTCCAAATCTCGAAGAAGAAGAATCGTCAAACAGTCCGAAAATCGGGGGCAACAGAGAGTTCGAATATCCGTTTTGAAAAAGCCGCGTCAAAGTCCGTAAATCAGTCAGAAATAGTAAATATGATAGCTCTTAGACCGAGAGGTTCCAATCGCAAAGGCGGTAAAATGGAACTGAGGGCTGAGGCGGGCGGAGCATGTGTGATAGGGGCAACTCTAAACTTGTTACTTTTCTATAAAAGCTCTAGAAGATTCCGAGAGGACCAGCGCAGGCGCTGTCAAACCCTATTGTGTGCATTCACAGAGGCCACGATGAAGAACTAATTTTTTAGGGGGAGTGTAACCTCATCCAGTACAGGCTGAATCTCTATCCCCTTATTTGCTTTGCTATTGACCAGAAGCACTTCTGTCTTATCTGGATTAAGTTTCAGTTTGTTAGCCCTCATCCAGTCTGTCACAACAGAAAATGGTCTAAGCTCAGAACAGCTTCCTTTGAAGGATATGGGAAGGAGAGATAGAGTTGGGTGTCATCAGCATACTGAAGACACCAAACCCCAAAACTCTAGATAACCTCTCCCATCAGTTTCATGTAGATGTTAAGTGACATGGGAGACAAACCTGAGGCCTGAGGGACACCATTGACCAACAGCTAGGGTGTCAGACAGTACAGTATTCTCCCAATACCACCATTTGAGTTCGTCTATCAAGGAAGGATCAGAACCACTGTAAAAACTGAAACTGAATCTGGAGAAGATGGAGGTCATGTTGTTGGGAGGTCCTCCAGAAAGGTTAAGGGGTAGCCTCCCTAGGCTGGATGGAGTTCTCCTTTCACTTAGGAGAACTCCTAAGTGTTTGTAACCTGGGGGTGCTCCTGGCCCTGGCTTTATCTCTCAAGCATCAGATTTCAGCTGTGCCCAGGTCAGCATTTAACCAACTTAGGTTTATTGCCTGGTTATAGCCCTACCTAGATGGGGGAATCCCCAAGTACATTGGTCCATGAGCTGGTGATTCTAACATTGATTACTGTAATGCTCTCTACATGAGGCTGCCATTGAAGCTGGCACAGATATTGCAGCAAGTCAAGAATGCGGTGGTCAGACTGGCTTTAGGTGTAAATAAATTTAATCTCACTAGTTCTGGTTTACCTGCAGTGGCTCCCAGGTGTTTTCCATGCCAGGTTCATGCTTTTAGTGCTAGTTTATAAAATCCTTAAGGGTTTGGCGTCCATAATCTTTCGGAGTGTCTCTCCCTCAGAATATCAGCCTATTCCACCCATTCATCACAGGTCTTACTTCTCTAGGCTGCTATGCTGAGGGAGGCAAAGAAAACTGTGGGAAACTTCTGCTTGAAGGTTGTAGCTGCATTCTGTTCCAGTGACGTGCATACACTCCTGGCAGGAAGCGGCAGCTGCCAGCAGGCGGGGTAACCCCTTATTCTGCCCTTTCGCTTAGAGGTAGAGCATAAGATCAAAGGGTTATTTCAGCCAATCCTGGTTACAGTTAAGTAACTAGTATCCTATCTGAATTCTAACAACATACTATGTAATCATGCTAAGTAAATAAAAGAGCTCTCAGGGCATTGCCTGTAGGCTCCGCTGGCTCTGACATCCGTTGTCGACTCCTTTGTTCTTTCTCTAAGGCAATTAGCCTTCCTTTGTTCCGTGATCACCCACAGAAAACAGTTACCAGAAATCATGCCTTCTTGGCTATGACCTCTACTTTATGGAATGGACTCCTTGTGGAAGTATGTCAGGCCTCCTCTCACCCTTTAAGAGGATGCTAAAGACATTTTTGTTTCAGGAAGCATTTAAGGGCATCCTCCCTTAAGTTTCTCATTATGTGCCCCTCAGAATCTGCCATCATTTGGGATTTTATTTAATGTAGGGTTTTATCTTATTAGTTTTGTTGGGAGGTCTGAGATATCATTTATTTTCTCTTTGTAAAGAACTTAGAGTAGTGTCTCACACTAAGTCAGCAGTATATAAATTTATAAACAAACAAACAAAGAGTACCTTCAAAAAGCCATCCCAGAAGGTGCCTCAGAAGGATACCAAGGTATCAAAAACCACTGAGAGAACCAACAGGACACACTTCCCTGTCCAGTTCCTGGCATAGGTCATCCACCAAGGTGACCAAAGATGTCTCTGAATCCAGACTGAAATGGATCTAGATAATCCGCTTCATCCAGGAACCTGTTGAGCTGAGATGCCACAACATGTTCCCAGACCTTGCCCAAAAACGAAATATTGGAGACTGGCTGGTAACTATTCAATACAGTGGGTTTAAAGGAGGGCTTTCTAAACAAAAGTCTTACAGCTGTCCAGCATACATGTGGCGGTTATAATCTCTCCAAAGATCCTGTCCAGGGTGAACCAACTGAAACATATCTATTCTAACGGGACAAGCAGGGGCCAAAGTTATATCAACAGGCCCTACATCAACTACAACATGTAAGTCAGAGTGGATCTGAGCAACTTTCTCTGCAAAATACTGTGCAAAATCTTCACAGTGGGCTGTCCAGTGGTCAATGTCCTTCTCTTGTGGCCATTTATGCAACAGGTCCTTGGCCACCTGAAAGAGCTTCTCTGAACAGCTTTGTGCAGATGCAGTGGTGGCCAAGAAGAATAACTTCTTCGCTGCCACCACTGCCATGAAGTAGATTTTCCAACAGACTCTAGCTTGTGTTCGATCAGATCTGCTCTGAGTTTTCCACCATTGTCATTCTAGTCTCCTTCCATTCATTTCATCATCCCCAGCTTCTTAGTAAACCAAGGATCTAGTTTGATTGCCCTTTGTGGGAGGGGATGCTTAGGAGTGATCATGTCAATAGCTCTGACCACTTCCGCATTCCAGAGATCTACCAAGGCCTCAACAGGATTGTCTACCAGAACAGCTGTAACCTCCTCAAGAACTGTCAGGAAACCATTTGGATCCATCAGTCTCCTAGGGTGGAGCATTTTAATTGGTCCCCCACCCTGCAGAGGCTCGGAGTTCAAATAAGCCTAAACTTTACCAGGTCCATCTGACCATGACAACAGAACTATTGAGAGTTCTTCCACACCCAGATTGCCATCCAGCCCAGTACAGAAAGCCAGGTCAAGAGTGTGCTCCGCAACATGAGTGGGGACAGATACGAGTTGGGAGAGCTCAATGGTTGTCATTGTAGACATGAAGTCCTGAGCTGCTCCCAATAGACTGGTCTCCACATGGATGTTGAGGTCCCTCAAAATGAGAAGCCAAGGTGACTGTAGCACCACACCCGAGACCAGATCAGCCGGATCATGCAAGGAGACTGCTGTGCAGTAGGGTGAATGGTACACCAAGAGAATCCCTGTTCTGTTCCAGGTACTTGCTCTCAGGAACATGCATTCAAACCCAGCAATCTGTGGGACAGGGCACCTGGTAAGGGTGATTGAATCTTGGTAAACTATTACAACTCCTCCTCCCTGCCCCCCAGGTCTGGTCTGCTGTTGCACAGAGAACCCAGGTGGACAAAGCTGAGAAAGAATAACTCCCCCAGCTTCATCCAACCAGGTCTCTGTAATGTAAGCTAGGTCAGCATGTTCATCCAGGTTTTGGTTTCTCTAACACAAAAACAGCCACTCGTGGAGGGTTTTAAGAGCAAGAAACCACTTATTTGTTTAAAAATCATATTTCTATTTTCAGAAATGGGGAGAGGGGCTATAGAGTGAACTGTGGGGATGGCAATATAGGTATACAGGAGTACACCTCATGACGAGTCAAACCAAAATTTCATAAGTCATTACTGATAGGAGGAAACAGTCCAAACAAGAAGTAAGAACTTCTGAATGGGTTCTTGAATCAGGACCATATTTTGCAGTGATTATAGAAAATACAGGATTGCCCTGTGCCAAATCTGAAGAAGGCAGGACACGTACAGTACTGAGGTTTTAGTTTAGAAAAAACAACTGCTCCTGCACTGCAGGGGTTAAATGCTTGTTTGTTTGTTTTTCCTATGGGCGGTATTAACAAAGAAATACTTACTGGTCCTCCAATCCCCCATTGGGCTAGACCAGTAATGGTCGCCATTGCACCCCTCCGCTGGACCACTGCACCAGCAGAGGGGAGTGCCAAAATCCGGGATCGGAGGATGGGTAAGTATTTCTCGATGGCGACTTATGGCTTGCGGGCCCACAGAGAGGGCTCTGTGTGCCAGCTGTGGCACGCGTGCCATAGGTTCGCCATCGCTGCCCTATAAGATGCCACATGTTTTTGTTTGGGTTTTTTTGTTTTATTTTGTTTCTTTGAATTTTGCCTATTTAATTCATTGAGACTTCTTTCAAAGTATATTTGCTATTGTAGCTAGGAAATTCAATCCTTGTTGAAAAACAACAACAAAAAACCAACTGATTTGTGTTTAGGTGAGATATGATTAACTGATGACAAAAGGAGTCAGGTTCTGGGATTTTCCCTTGCTTGTTGTCTGTTTGTGAATGGCAGTGAGCACAAGAGGGATCCTGCAAACCATCTTGACTGCTAATACTGGTTTATTTTATTATTTATTGAAAATATGTATACTCCACCTTTCTCCTCAAGTATTAACAACAGAGTGGCATTTATTAAAGCTTGGCATTCTTTTCCTCCTGGCAATGGGAACACGATATTGCAAGGCATCACGGACACAGAAGCAATATCTCACATCATAAATCAGAAGGTTTTCAAAGGACTGAATAGTAGTAACATCCGCAAACAGCAGATCTACAATATAGTCCTACCAAGAGAGATAGCTAACCTTTACTGACCCAGTCCTCTTGAGGCATATGCTGTATAAGGCAGTCTAAGGTGTGTTCAGTGGGCTGAATGCTAGGTATTCATATTTTTTTATATCTCCTTAAGAATTCATGGAAAGGAAGTCATATTTTATATTTATTTGGGGTGGAAGTTAAAGCACAAAGAGGACACTTCAAATTAACACAGTTTTCTCTTTTGAACTGCGTTGTAATCACATAATATTTTAATTGATCTATTACTAAAATACTTCATACCACTGGCATCTGAGAAACATTTTCACACAAGCACAAAGTAGCAGGGTAATAACAGAAAAATGTTGGAGAAAGTTTAATGTCAGTGATTTCTGACAGTGCAACAATAGACAGGGATGAGATTTTTGTGCTAACATGGATAAAAAAACAGGAAACAGGTTCTTAGTCTCACTCTTGTGTCCTTTCATTGATTCCCAAAAGAGAGACCCTTAAACAAAAATATTTCATGTTAACAAAATAGAGAAACATGAACGTATCCTCTTTTTTTAATGTTTCCTTTTCCCATTTACTCTTTCTTCTACCTCTTGTCTACCAAATCACCCAGGAAAATGTTCATCCAATAACATTGGAAGGGCTACTATCTGCAGCCAATCAGAATGTTCAGGAGGGCTGAGTGGGAATTTTGAAGCTGCAGAACAGCCTGGAATGCTTAGAATCCAATGGGATTATTTTACTGTCCTTTCGTGGTTTCACTGGTTCAATAAGATGTGGGAGCACCCGACACAGTCCATCTTGTGCTGCCTGGTGCAGCTCACTCCTGCTTGTGTGCACCTCACTCTGTCTTGGATTATTTCATTTCTTCCTTGCCTCTCTGGGATTTTTTTAAATTCTTCCCCTTGCCTCCTTGGGATTATTAGATTTTTGAATAAACAAATAATTTTATTTGATACTTTCCTTTCTTGGATTATTTTTGCTGTGTGCCTGGCTGCCACTGTGTTGGACTCAAAGAAAATAAGAGAAGGTATGTGGAGGGGGAGAGAAATCTCCCCATATTTTAGTTGTTTGGTTTGGAGAGGCTTTGCTTGTATATTTGTCTTATTTGCTTGCTTGTTTTTCTTGGTGTTTAGGAGAATGGATTGTAGGTGTTTGAGGGTTGTTGGTTTTTTTGCTATTTCTTTTCCTCTGTGTGTGGCTGGATGCTTTTTCTGGTTTGATTTATTTTTAAAAATGTTATTTTGCTATTTGTTAGACAGAACATAAAATGGGAAAAATGAAACAAAATATCTGAAAGAGGCTATCTTTTTAGTGTTAAATAAAAGGACTGTTGCAAAAAGATACTTATTTATTTATTTATTAGATTTATATACTGCCCATCTAGAACGTGTCTACTCTGGGCAAAAATGATAAAGGCAACCCCCTACCCAAATGTTCCTGAAAGGAAGCAAAAACGAAAAATGCAAATCTTCACAGTGCACATCTCTAATAATGTAAGCCCCCTACATTGTTTGCTGCAAAATTTTAGTAGTTATGTCAGCCTAAGAAATGATAGATAACATGTCCAAGTGTGTCAGATCACCCACTACTAGACTGCTCTCTTAACAGAGATAGAACCAAACTATACAAGATACAAGCTTCACAGTTTCAAGCAAGAGTTTCCTTTTCAAGTTGATTGTGCAAAAACAGCAGCTTTAAAGGACTACATCTCTGAAATGATAATATTTTATCATCTTTTAATTGCAAAGGTGGTGTCTCACATACCTAGACCCTGAAAATCCATCCCAAAGCTTTGACAACCAGCACAAACTGAATCCCTAGAGGTCACATGGATAGCTAGTGAGTCAGAATACCTGGCTGAGGCGGCAGGTTCAGAGTTTGATTTCCCACCATGCCTCCCAGGAGAACAGCTGGTTTGTGTAGCCATGGGCTAGCTACACCATCCCACAGTGTCACCAGAAGAAGGGCTGGTGAACCACTTCTGAGTATTTTATACCAAGGAAATCCTGGCAATAGTCAGAATTGACTTAATAGCATGTGATTAATTATTACTTAATCTCAAAATACATATCAAAATCTCCTTCTAGCAGCCAGTCTACTGCTGGAATTTGAGAAGAACTTACTGAAAGGGTTCACAGTGACTATTTTGCTACTTTTGTTTTTCTGAAAGTGCTGATTGCTATATTAATTTGCACAGTAGATCAACTAATGGTTCTTCATCAGTTTCTAACCAAGGACATTGCAGAAATACTTTTCTGCCTTGATAAAAAGACTTCCTTCGCTTTCTTTTGGAATAACACTTGGCTTCAAATCCTGTTGAAACAAGTCATAAACTAAGATAATATATGTATGAAAAAATGCACATGGTAGTATAGAAGTGTGACAAGTTTTGGAAAAAGCACTTGAAAAAAATTAGGTCACAATCTTATGCCAACACAGTATGGCATAGTGTTTTGAGTTTTGGAAGGGAACTTGTGAGATCTGGTTTCCATTTCCCTCTAAGCCATGAAACTCACTAGATAGCTGAAGCTGACCCACCTCACAGGACTGTTTTGAAGATAAAGAAGGTACAATGAGAGACTCATAAACAACCTTAAGTTTACCAGAAGGTGAGACACAAATGTAAGTAATAAATCAGTAAGGTTCAATGAATACAGAAGTGTTTATTTCTGAATAAACATGCATAGAACAATTAGGCAGAACTACTGTAACTCATGCAGTCTATGGTTTTATTTGGAGAGTGGCCACCTCCCAGATTCACTAATAGTAGTTTTATAAAACTGTGGTTCATACTATTCATTGTTTCCATCTTTCCAGCCTCCCATGTGCTTTAAGAATAACAAATTACATTTTTGTTTAAAAAAATTATTCAACATACTACAGTGCTGGTTCATGCTTAACTGTTTTTTAGTGCAAGCTTAATTCAGTCAGTCCAGTACTACAGACTTTTGGATCTATACATGCACCTGAATCCAACCATAGGTCGGATACATACTCATATTTAGAGTACAATTATGGGAATCAATTATCTACTCCATGAAGAATATGTCTCAACCCACCCTCACAGAAAACAAAGAAGAAAATATGTTTTCTATTTATGAATCACTTTTCTATTAATATCACAGTTCCCCCTGAATATAAAAACATAAAACAACAATTCAGTGTAAGAATAAATAAAACATAAATTAAAAATGTATGTGTGTGTAGACATTATGTTCTTATATTTTGTTGACTTTTGTTGCATTTTATTGTTTTCATTAGCTACCTTGTAGAGGATGTGGAAAGGTGGGATAGAAGTATTTTAATTAAATAAAATGGCCATCCTGATTAATTTCCAATGAGACACACTGACAACATATTATACCTTTTCACTTTTTAGTCAAGTCAAGAACACTTTTTAGATTTACCTATTTCACAACCCAAAAATATTCTTAAATATGTTTGCATTCCCGTTATTGTGCTAGTCCTCAAACAAAAAATAAAGAACTGCTGTGTAGTTATAAGAACATGCAATCTCCAAATAAATGTGAAGCTTTTAAAACATTTTGTCTCATTTCCTGTGACAGGCTTATATCTCCACATAATACAGTTATTTCTGTTTGTATTTCCTTATGAAGATTCAAGTTGTTTGTTTGTTTATTTAATGTATTTAAAATATTTTTACCCACATTTCTCCTTAAAAGTGCCCAAGTTGGCTTAAATAATTAAAAAGACAATATTTAAAAACTAAAAACAGTAAGCATACAATTATTAAAAAGAAATATATTCAAAACTTGCTAATATGCGCTGGATTATGGAGAAAGCCAGAGAGTTCCAGAAAAACATCTACTTCTGCTTCATTGACTATGCAAAAGCCTTTGACTGTGTCGCCCACAACAAACTAGGGCAAGTTCTTAAAGAAATGGGAGTGCCTGACCACCTTATCTATCTCCTGAGAAACCTATATGTGGAACCGGAAGCAACAGTTAGAACTGGATATGGAACAACGGACTGGTTCAAAATTGGGAAAGGAGTACGACAAGGCTGTATTTTGTCTCCCTGCTTATTTAACTTATATGCAGAATACATCATGCGAAAGGCAGGACTGGATGAATCCCAAGCCGGAATTAAGATTGCCAGAAGAAATATCAACAACCTCAGATATGCAGATGATACCACTCTGATGGCAGAAAGTGAGGAGGAATTAAAGAACGTCTTAATGAGGGTGAAAGAGGAGAGCGCCAAAAATGGTCTGAAGCTCAACATAAAAAAAACTAAGATCATGGTCACTGGTCCCATCACCTCCTGGCAAATAGAAGGGGAAGATATGGAGGCAGTGACAGATTTTACTTTCTTGGGCTCCATGATCACTGCAGATGGTGACAGCAGCCACGAAATTAAAATACTCCTGCTTCTTGGGAGGAAAGCGATGACAAACCTAGACAGCATCTTAAAAAGCAGAGACATCACCTTGCCGACAAAGGTCCACATAGTCAAAGCTATGGTTTTTCCAGTAGCGATGTATGGAAGTGAGAGCTGGACCATAAAGAAGGCTGACCGCCGAAGAATTGATGCTTTTGAATTGTGGTGCTGGAGGAGACTCTTGAGAGTCCCCTGGACTGCAAGGAGAACAAACCTATCCATTTTGAGGGAAATCAACCCTGAGTGCTCACTGGAAGGACAGATCCTGAAGCTGAGGCTCCAATACTTTGGCCATCTCATGAGAAGAGAAGACTCCCTGGAAAAGACCCTGATGTTGGGAAAGTGTGAAGGCAAGAGGAGAAGGGGACGACAGAGGACGAGATGGTTGGACAGTGTCATCGAAGCTACCAACATGAATTTGACCCACCTCCGGGAGGCAGTGGAAGGCAGGAGGGCCTGGCGTGCTCTTGTCCATGGGGTCACGAAGAGTCGGACACGACTTAACGACTAAACAACAACAACAACATATTCAAAACGGTAAATAAAATCTATACTAAAAACACATTTAAAAGGAACAGAGCACAACAATCCATTAAAAAAAAACCCTCTCAGACAGCCAGTCATTAAAGGAAAGGCCGCCTGCTTGACAAAGCTGGGGCCAGCCTGGCTTCCCATGGGAGGTAGTTCCAGTGTCTGGGAACAGCAACAGAGAAGGCCTTCTCTCTCCCCCAAATGCGCCTGTGAGGGCGGTGGGACTGAGAGAAAGGCCTCCCCTGATTATCTTAACCCCTGGGTAGGCTCACAGAGGAACATGTTATCTTTTAGATAGCTTGGACCCAGGTTGTTTAGGGCTTTATAGGTTAAAACCAGCATTTTGAATTGTTCCCGGAAACAGATTGGCTGCTGTAATAGGATTGTTTTCAAACAGTTTTCAAAGGCAACCCCACGTAGATCATATTTCAGCCAGGATGTAACTAAGGCTGTTTTACTATCAAAAACTTCTTGCTTGTACTAATCCAAAGCCAGGAGCCATTCTAACAATAATATAATCTTCTGCAAATAACATCTCTATGCAGAACTATATTACGAACGTTTCTGTAGGAGTCTCAACAACAGTTTTGGGAAATCCAAAACAGTCAATATTATATACAACTCTCTTCCCTCAAAGCAGGAGACTGTCTGCTTCCATTCACTGAAAATCTACATCTCCAGAAGAATTTGTGTCTGAAACATCATGGAAGTCAAATAAATCCATGTTTTGTTTTCAATCCTATTTTAAACAAAATAAAAGTAATTTTAACACTGAATAAGCTTGTTGTGATCCTTTTATGCATTTGAAGCAGCAGGTTTAATCTGCCCAACTGTTGCTCTTTTATAATCTATATTGCAAACATCCTGCTATTCACTATATAAATAAAAAGTCACTAGTTCTCTGACTTGTATCAAGGAATTTGATATTAAAATCAGATTTAAATTTTAACTGCTGGGAAGAAAGATTACTCACATATAAAAATAGAGATGTAGAGTGTATATGTGAGTGGAAGAATAAGAACAGACAAACAGAAGCTAAAGCATGTAGTGATAGTTGTCATAGTTTGTCTTACTAAATTCCCAGGGAAACTATTTACATTCAGTTGCATTTAGAGCCTAGGATGCACTTTAAAGAAGAAAATAGTATCTGGAGATATGTTAATCTGGGGGGGGGGGGGAAATGAAGCTGGTAGATTTGCAAATTTGTCACAGCATGACCTAGTGTGAATTGCTTTGCACATCACCTGACACAATGAAATTTTATTCCCAGTTGGCAGGCCAACAGATGCAAAGAATGTTCAGTAAAGTAGTAACAGAGATGCAATGCAAGGCATACATACTACACTACACGGTTAAGGCCACCAGCCTATACTAATTTACTGAACTCAATAGGAGTTACTTTTGCATGGAACTGTCTGGAATATCACCGCAAATGCACGCAAAAGAAGGTGAAAGCAGTACCACGAAGTCCTGGATGAAGCAGGTCTCAGAGCGCCTGGTTCACCTGGGCTGCATGCACAGCCACTGGTCGGAGCCCAGCAGGGCAAGCAGAGGAGGCTTTCCTCCTCCCCAGCCCCCACCTCAAGAGAGGCGGCGGGCGAACGTCTAGGCCTCGTGGCCGCACACACAACAGCCGGAGCTGATAGAAGCAGTAGCGTGGACTATACCACTTCGGGGACTGCAGGGAGGAGGATGCCATTTTCAATGCTCTCCTTAGCTTTTTCTAACAAATCGCCCGTCTTCAACCACAGTACGTGAGACAGAAAGAATTCTTAGCCCAGTCTTCTTGCATTGATTTTCTACTTGCAGAAGTGTTGTGTGTATATGTGTGTCTTCAGAAAAGATTTAAAATGGCATCTCCTTCTTTCTCCTCCCCCCGCCCCTCTCTCCCGGCAATGTGAACGCGGTTCATGCCATCACGTCTAGACTCCACCGCCTGAGCCTGAGCCTGAGCCTGCCGCTGTCAAGTGCAGAAGGCAGCCTTCCGCCGCACGAGGCGAGGATTGTCGCCCGAACAAGGCAAACCAGGGCGGGCCGGAGGCAGAGGCAAAGGTAGCGGCGAGGCTTCACCCGCTCAAGCCTTCGCCCCTCTCCTTGCCCTTCCTCTCCCGAAACGGCTCTTGGAAAGGATCGAGGCACAAAAAAGAAATTGGCCCGCCAACAGACCTTGGACAGCAGCAGCAGAAAACGGCTCCTTTCGCCGTTTGCACCTGTCGCCCCAGCCCAACTCCCCTCCACCGCTGCCTCCGGCGCACATGGGAGAGTGGGGGGAAGATGTCCTCCCAAGGGACGGAAGGTGAAGGATGAAGGAAGGACTAAGGCGGGAAAGCCGGGAGCGCGGATCCGCGGCGGCGGGTCGCCTACCTCGCAGAGCACCCAGCAGCAATGCACTACGGCAACCTCCCTTGTGCCTCGCCTCAGCACTGCAAGGGGAACGCACCGCCCCTTCGCCGCCGCCACACCAGCACCGCAAGAATTCAGACTGCGGCGGGGTTGTCCTCCTCGGCCCTCTGTCCCCGCTTCGCTCCTAGCGGCCTCTGTCTTCGTTTGTCTGCTTGTGCGCCGGCCCGAGTTCGGGGAGGTAGGGGGCGAAGCGCTCTACTCGCTTTGCAAGACCGCTTGGAGCGATCCCCTCGCACCGAGCTAAGCGCTCCTCCCGGCGCTGCCTCGCTCCTCTGCTTCCACTGGTTGGATTTAGAGGGAGCGGTGGGGGGGAGGCAGGGACTGCCGAAAGCTCCAAAGCGCGCGCGCGGGGGGGGGGGAGCAGCGAGAGGAAGAGGGGGAGGAGTCGAGGGAAAAGAAGCCCCGTGATCGCTCGCACGCAAGCGCGGCGGCGGCTACGCGAAAGTCCCGTCTTTGTCCAGGCGCAGAGCCACCGGCCGGCGGAGGCGAAACCGTTTGTACTGTGGCAGCGGGGTGGCTGCCTGATCTGTAGCTCCCTTTCGACCCTGGAGCCGGTAGGGTCACCGGATTGGCCGAGTGGAAGTACAAAAGCACACGCAAGCGTATAGGACGCTGCATAGGCTGTCCGGCAGCCTCTCTTCCCTTATTGCTGGGACTGCGGGCGTGCATATAAATGCAGTCTGCTGTACCGAGGGCCGTTGCCGCCTCCTTGGAGAGACGCTGGCAGTGACGCGCCCGACCTCAGAAGTGGCTCAGAAAGGGAGTTAGGACGAGGGCGGTTGGCTGCTTGCTTATTGGATGGGCAGTCAAGCGGGGGGCAGGAGAAGTCACCTCTGCATGCCCGTCCCGGGAGGCGGTGTGTGTGGCTATTTGGGGGGCGGGGCAGACTGCCTTTGTACGGTGCTTTCTGGAATCTTCTGGTTAGCTTGTGGCGGGTGGGGGTGAAGCCGCTGTGGACTTCACTGAGTGGATTCCCGGTTCGCTTCAATGTGTTGGTGATGAGGTGATGAAAGCCCTTCATTGAAGAGTACTGAAAGTTGCACGTTTCAAGGCCAGTCATCATCGCGTTAAAAAGATAAACCTTCTTGGGAATAGGTAAAACAAAACAAGCGTTATAGCTTCTTCAAAACTAACAGATTTATTTCAGTTTTAGAAGAGGTAGCCGTGTTAGTCTGTGCAAGCATGTCAGGCAAAATCCAAAGGGAAAAACAAACGACTGGTTAACTACTGGTACTTCGCAACTGCAGTTTACACCATTGCTCTTAAAGGGGCATAGATTGCCAACAGGATTCTGGCCTCTACCTTTTACTCTTGTGTTGATCCCATTGTCTCTGAAACCTAGTACTGTATCTACCGTACAGGGTAGGTTTTGTGGTGCATACGAAGTGGAAATTTGAATCATGTAATGATCAGTGGCGTTTTTATATAATATGTTGCTTATACTGTGCTATTGCACAGTAGTGTTGAGGGAATATATTTATTGTGCAGACTCAACTAGGTTTAGGCCAAGCAGAAACAATATCTGTTTTGAACAAAGGCAAAATGGAGAGGTGTGGGTAAGCTCATGGCCTGTGCTTCTTTGTTTGGAGAACTGGATTGTTACACTCATTCCACAGCTGCCTAAGCTGTATCCATAAAACAGCAAACAGACACCTGACTTTCATCTAAGATAGCGGTCCCCAACCTTTTTGACACCGCGGACCGGTTGGGGGGGACAGGGTCCGTGTGCGGGGGGGGGCACCCCTCCACGCTCGCGTGGATGCGCAAAGGGGCGGCGCTCACTCGTGCGGCATGTGCACATTCGCATGCATGCACGAAAGGGCGGGGCGCTTGTGCGGCATGCATGCACACATGCGTGAAGGGGCTGTGTGGGGGGGAGTGCGTGCGGGGGGTGGGAGATCTGTCTCCGCGGCCCGGTCTGGCCAAGGCCATGGACTGGGCCGCGGACCGGGGGTTGGGGACCCCTGATCTAAGAGACAAGCCTGGCGAAACCCATCTTGCCAAGAACTGCTGGACTTAACATCAAAGAGCAACTTTCCTGGTTAAATCCATCTTGCCATGTATATTTAGACTTTAGGTTTTGGACACTAACCTGGTGAAGTGGTGTTTTAATTCATGAAAGCTCATTTATTGTATGATGATTTTTTACTAGTCTATAAAGGCATTGCCTATTTTTGCATAAGGAAATTTTGTGGATTTTCTCGGGAAGTGCCATAGACTCAGTCAGAAAGGTATTGCTGATGGCTTGTGTGGCGGACAGCCCACACGTCACTCCTGTCAGTCATTTTAGAGCTCTACTGCAGGAGCCTATGACAGGACAGGAGGGGCGGAGTCAAGAGAACTGTGTGTGACAGAGAGTCAGTTAGGAAAAAGATGGTGAAGCGTTTAGACAGAGAGAAGATTGTGAAGGGTTTAGACAGGATATTGGACAGTTGGTGTGGTTAGAGAATATTAAAGAGTTAAAAGGAATTAGAAGTACATTGACAGTCAGAAATTGTTGAGATCTTGATTAAAGTAACTGAATACAGGCAAGCTTATAAGTAATCAAATACACGTTTATTGGATGAATGATAATAGAACATCCATGATTTTCCTTCTGTGATTTACTTACTACTCCATAAATAAACCTTGTTATATTTGGCAGCAACAGTGTGAGATTCATAATTGATATAGAGAGGATAATATCCTCTGGTGGCAGCGAATAAAAGTGAAAAGAACCAGTCGTGTCCAAAGGTGAACTTGTGTGAGAGGCAAAACATACAGGGGTCACTGGGGGTGCGCGACAGCTTGTAGTCCATCCTTATGTGGCATATTAAGCACCTCTACATCCATAGTGGCTACAATTAGGCCTTCTGGGAGGTTATGAATGGACTGTGATTTCCTCAGGAAATCAATTGTGTATCCCTTTAAAAACTAGAAGCAGTGATGGCTTATGGTTTGATAACACAGACTGTGCCTTAAATCTTAATGCACAATTTTGTGGCATGCCATGATGATAACTTCAGCAGCAGCAGCCATATGGCTGCCAGTTGGGGGCAATAACAAAACTTCCTAGAATATCCCCATGTTTTGAAGATCTTTGTCCCAGGGCAGGCTTCAGGCAGGAACTGTGGAACAGAAGGGAGACAATTTAAAGCTTGGAAATTGCTCACTGCCAGTCCTGATGGTGGGACCTGTACAGACAGCACTTTTCTAGCTTTATATCATTCCTCCTTAACGTTCTGTGATTCCTGAAGCCTGCCCAGGATGAAGTGGATCCTAAAGGATCCTCAAAACTGGGGGTGCTCTAAGACATTTTATATTGCCCTGAGATTGCTCTAGCACAGGGGTCTCCAAACTTTTGACCACGAGAGCCACACCTGAATGATGCTGAGTTTAGTGCCTGATGGCTGACTGTGTGGACGGTGTTGTAAGGACCTGAGCGAAGGCTTAAATAGACACATACACAGGAACAGCTAAAAGTTGGTGGCAGCAAAGAGGAAGAGAGGAAATAAGTGAAGATGTGATGATTTAAACAGACCATTACCTCAGTAGTCAATTGACAAAACAAAGGGAGCTTTGACATCAGTATCAGAGAGAAAGGGTGTAAGAGGGTTTTGCGTCTGATGAAGGGAGGACTGAGGCAGTATGATAGCCATGTTCAAATATTTGAATGTCTGTTACATGGAAGATGGAGCAAGCTTGGGTTTCTTGTTTTTTGTTTTGTTTTTAGCTCAAGAGAATAGAATCAGAAGTAATGGATTTAAGTTACAATAATGGAGATTTCACCTAAACATTAAGAACTACTTCTTGACAATAAGGACCGTTCAACAGTGGAATGGACTGCCTTGGAGAGTGGTGGACTCCCCTTTGGTGGAAGTTTTTAAACAAAGGATGGATGGGCACCTGTAAGGGATGCTTTAGCTGTGAATTTCCTGCTCTGACAGAAGATTTCCTTTCATTTGGTGCCCCTTCTAGCTCTATAATTCAGTCATTCAGTGTTGGTTGCTCTTTTTATCCCTTAGATTCAACTCTCCAACATTAGCTTGATTCAAGCAATTCAAATGCAGATTCTGATCTTTAAAAAATGATCATGTATATATACATAAATTACATATATGTACATAAATATTTGAATTTCATATTTTTCTATTTGACTTTAGGAAACAATAAATGTGTTTACCTAGTGAATCATGGGGCATGCTGAAATTAAACCTAGTCCTTTCAGTTGAAAACATCTTTTCATTTTTCCTGTTTAACTTAACAAGAGCTAAAAGTGCTTACTTTGAATGAAATATGCTATAAGTGTTCAGTATTTAAGTACAGTGTGTGCAGTGGTGCCTCAACTTACGAACGTCCCGACTTACGACCAATTCGAGATACAACCAGCTCTGGCCGCAAAATTTTGCTTCGACTTGCGACCAGAGCTTCGAGTTACGATTGGAAAAAAGGCAGGGGAAAAGGCGGGGAATTCAAACTGCTAACCGTTGGTGGCGAAGAGGCTGCTTCTTTGTAGCTCTTTCGCCCCAGCGGTTAGAGAGTGTGCGTTCGGAGGAGGCTTCGGACTGCCTGGTGAGGTGCTGCTTTCTGCTTTTTAAAAACTGCCTGTTCTGGGTGGGTTTTGCAGCATGGTTTTGGGCTGGGGGGGTTATGTTTCTGTGCTGTGATGGGTCTTGCAGTCTTTGTTTGGTTTTTGGGGGGTTTTTTCGCATTTCCGATGGGTCTTGCAGGGTTTGTTTGCTTTTTGGTTGTTGTTCTTCGTAGTGGCCTCTGTGAATGCACACAAATGGGTTTTACTCTGCGCCTTCGCAGGACGTTCGGAAGATTCTAGAGCTTAGAAAAAAGAAACAATTTAATTTCCCCCCCCCCAGGGCGCAAGCTCCACCTCCTCAACCTTCCTTTCAGTTCCTTTTTTTCCACCGTTGGGTTAGGACGTGAGGAACAGTAGAGCGTAAAGGAAAGTAAATTCAGTTTTGGTAGAGATTCTACCGCGTTTTATTTTATCCCTAATCGTTTATTTGTTGATTATTTGTTTCGTAGCGATAAATCTACGTTTTGCCCTTTTTTCGCTACTTTCCCGCCTTTCCCCCCCACCACCACCACCCGCCTTTTCCCCTGGATTTCCCCCTCCTTTTATTTATTTTTTGCTCCTCCTTATTTTATGGCCCCTCGGGGCTTTAAGAAGTGTTCCATTTGTCTACAAAAAATCCCGCTAACGGACGAACACGATCTGTGCTTATTTTGCCTGGGGGAATCCCTGCTTTGATGGATACCATCCGTATCCCTACCATGGCTATGGCTATCACGATGAATACAGGGGTCTTAATTACCCACCACCACCTTGGTATCCTTCTGCGGTGCCACCTCCAGAAGCCCCTTCTGACCACCGAGGGCATGCCTCTGCTCCCCGTGTCGAACCATTTCGAAAAAGAAAAACGGTACCAGAGGTCTCTATACCGGCTAAACGGCCTAAACACCCCAAAGGTCGTTCTTCAGTGGAAGCAACTACGCTTTACTCTGGCCCCTCCGGCCACGATACCGAGCCTTTTTCTGCATCTACGCAGTCAGACGTTGACCCCCCTTCGAGGACCCATTCAAAGGGTTTTCATCACTCGCCATCAAGGGCTTCTATCTCGTCTAATAAAGATGACTCATCGCTGTCGGGTGCATCCGAGGCCCAACACCCCTCCGCTGATATCACCGACAGACATCCCTGTCACCTGCGGACAACTACACATCTTACACCCAGCTCATACTGCGTATGATGCCCAAATATCATCACAGCAGCAGAAAGACTTAGTGTTCCACGATATGGACCAGGATAAGTCTCTCCCACCTAGTTTCAGCCTTATCCCAGCACTTCTTAAACTGATTAAAGACTCATAGGATAAGCCACCCTCGACTCTTCAAATTCCTCGACGGGTTGAACATCATTATAAGACGCATGGGTCGGAATCAGACTTCTTAGCCAAACACCCGATTCCTAATTCAATAGTGGTTGAGGCCACGCAATACAAGTCGCGCACTAGATCTCTCACGACACCCATGAATAGAGAGGGACGAAAGATTGACTCCTTGGGAAGAAGACTTTACTCGTTGGCGGCATTAATGATCAGGATCTCTAACTACCAGGCGGCAATGGGCGCCTATCAGAGACATTTATGGGACAAGATCCTTCCCACTCTGCAAGTAGCGCCAGAGCCATCAAAGACAAAAATTCTGAACGTGTACACTGAAGCTACCACCCTCGCAAAACAACAGAGGGTTGCTGCGAAACATACCGCTGACACCCCGTCAAAGACCATGTTAACTTCGATAGCAGTCACAAGGCACGCCTGGCTCGGGGCGGCTAACATCGTTGACGATACCAAGGCTAAGATTGAGGACCTCCCTTTCGATGCCGTTGGGTTGTTCAATGCAAAGACTGATGACATAATGGAAAACATCCATAAAATGAGGAAAACGGCTAAATCTTATGTTCCGTACCAACCGTACAAATACCAGAGGCCTCTTTACAAGAAGCCCTTCTACCACCAGCAATATCAATACCAGCCCTTTCGTTACAATAAGCAGCAACCTCAGGAAAGTATCTACCAACCACAACAGACCAACCCCCTGCAATTCAAACAGCAACAATACCAAGGCGCCAGACAGCCTTTTCGCAAAACACAACAAAGGGGTAAGCAACACGCCTAATCACTTTTATGACTCCACGAGACTCTCCCCGTTCCTCCCAGAATGGAAGAGAATTACAACTGATAAATGGGTTCTGGCTATTATTGAAAAGGAATAGAATTTGCAAAAATCCCCCCCGCCTAATTTCATTAAAAGCACCTCCTTCTCAGTACTTTTACGAGAGGAAATATCATCACTCCTCAAAAAGGGTGCTATAGTCAGAGTTCCTTCTCCTGACTCTAACAATGGGTTCTTCTCCCGGTACTTTGCAGTCCCTAAGAAGGATGGAGGCATTAGGCCCATCATGGACCTTAGAGACCTCAACAAATTCATACTGTATCGAAAATTCCGTATGCTAACTCTTGATTCCGTTCTCCCTCTCCTATCCCAGGGAAACTGGTTCGTAACCATCGACCTCAAAGATGCGTATTTTCATATATCAATACATCCCACTCACCGAAAGTTTCTCAGATTCCGGTTCGAGACTACAACATATCAATTCTCTGCTCTCCCTTTCGGGCTCTCTACAGCCCCCAGGACATTCACCAAATGTATGGCTCCCGTGGTAGCGTATCTCCATATCAGGGGAGTAGCGGTCTTCCCCTATATCGATGACTCGCTCCTGGTTGCCCAATCCTACCATGATGCCCTCAGGACCACGAAACTCACACTGGACACTCTAGACAAACTGGGCCTAAAGATAAACCGCGAGAAATCTCGCCTAGAACCATCTCAGCTTGTCACTTACATCGGAGCCGAGCTCAACACCCTAGAAGCAAAGGCGTTCCTACCACTCCAAAGAATCATGAAAATCCAAAAGGCAGTGCACTGATTCCGGCCTTACAAGTCTGTAACTGCCCACGACGCACAACACCTACTCGGTCTCATGGCGTCCACAACATCAGTCGTCCTCCACGCCAGACTGAAGCTGAGGACGCTCCAATCCTGGTTCCTCTCTCATTTCAACCCAGTATCAGACAGCCCACTAAAGAAACTGCTTATACCACCAGATCTGGCAGACCAACTCACGTGGTGGTCATCCGTCCACAACTTATCAATGGGCAGGCCCTTCAAACCACCTCACCTGTCCATACAGGTAACCACGGACGCGAGCCCGTCGGGATGGGGAGCACACTGTCCAGAACTCCAGGTCCACGGCTTATGGACAAAAAGAGAGAGAAAACTGCACATAAATCAGCTAGAGATTATGGCTATCATGAACGCGTTCCATGCCTTCCTACTGCGCATCAAAGGAAGAGCGGTTCAACTAGTAATGGACAACACTATGGCCATGCATTATGTAAACAGGCAGGGAGGGGCACATTCTATTTCCCTCCTCCACCTCACCATAAAGTTTTGGGAATGGTGCTGCACTCACCATATTTTACCTCAAGCCATCCATATTTCATCAGAGGACAACTACTTTGCGGACTGCCTCAGCAGGCTTCCCGCCCGCATGCACAAATGGTCTTTGAACGAGACGGTCTTCCAGGACATCTGCTTCAGATGGGGCCAACCAACAATAGACCTCTTTGCCTCCCGACGCAATGCAAAGTGCCCCAGATATTGTTCGAGGGCAGGTGCAGACACCGAGTCCCTCGGAGACGCATTCATGACAAATTGGTCAGGAGAACTCACCTACAATTTCCCTCCGATACCCATGTTACTCAAGACGGTCATCAGGATCATCCAATACCGAGCAGATGCGATACTCATCGCCCCGTGGTGACCTCAGCAGCCATGGTTTGCCCACCTGAAAATAATAACAAAAGAGTTATTTCACCTACCTGCAATACCAACCCTCCTGTCTCAGAACGACGGATCCATTCTCCATCCAGACGTCGAATCCCTGCGCTTGACCGCGTGGAGGATAACCCCGAGTTCCATACGATCCTAGACCGCGCTCGAAAGCCATCCACTTCCCGACTCTATCAAGGCAAATGGCAGTCTTTCATTAAATTTACTCAATCTCAGGGACTCACTTCAGTCCCAACCTCCCTTAAGACGATACTTACCTTCATCCTACATTTATTTAATCTCGGACTCGCTCATTCCACTATCAAAGTATATATCTCAGCTATTATAGCCCACCAACCTCCTGGTTCCCGTTCTGCTAAACTCTTTTCCCATTCGACACTCAAGAAGTTTCTCAAAGGCTTACAAAACATCAGGCCACCTTCGCAAAGAATCGTACCACAATGGTCGCTTCAACTTGTTCTGGAAATACTTACGAAACCGCCATTTGAACCCATGGCCACCTGCAACGAAAAACTGCTCTCTCTTAAGACCACCTTTTTAGTAGCAATCACTTCAGCGAAAAGAGCTAGTGAGCTCGCCGCTCTGAGATCAGACCCTCCTTATTTACAGATGCATCCTGTTAAAGTGACTTTACACCCTGATGTTTCCTTCCTACCTAAGGTGGTATCAGATTTCCATCTTAACCAACCTATCATACTACCAACATTATTTCCGTCTCCATCTTCACCGCTTGAGCGCAAGCTCCATACGTTAGATGTGAAAAGAGCCCTGGCTTTCTACCTAGACAGGTCAAAGCTTTTTAGACGTTCACAAAGACTATTCATATGCTACCACGGTCCCAACAGAGGTGCTCCGGCCTCTTCTCAGACGATATCGAGATGGATAGTACAAACCATCCAGTTAGCATATCAACTTTCAGGCAAACCGGTACCAGACCATTTGAAGGCACATTCCACACGTGCAGTCTCCACATCGACGGCTCTGCATTGTGGCATACAGATACCGAATATCTGTAGAGCAGCTACCTGGTCCAACCCTCTGACGTTTGCGAAGCACTATCACCTTGATGTCAGAGCCAAAAATGATGCTGCATTTGGAAGGGCAATACTGACATCATTGCTACAGTGACGGCCCTCCATCCGGTGAGTAAGCTTGTTAATCACCCATTTGTGTGCATTCACAGAGGCCACTACGAAGAAAGTTAGGTTACCTACCTGTAACCATGGTTCTTCTAGTGGACCTCTGTGAATTCACACATCCCTCCCTTCCTCCCCTCTGTCCGTCACGTTGCCTTTCTATTCGATACCTATTTTTGGTAACGGCGGACTAAGGGAACTGAAAGGAAGGTTGAGGAGGCGGAGCTTGCGCCCTGGGGGGGGGGAACTAAATTGTTTCTTTTTTCTAAGCCCTAGAATTTTTTTATTTTTATTTATTTATTTATTTATTTTGCATTTCTGATGGGTCTTGCAGGGTTTGTTTGCTTTTTTGGTGTTTTTTTTTCCCTTCGGCCGGAACAGACTAATCGCATTTCCGATGGGTCTTGCAGTGTGTTTGTTGTTGTTGTTGTTGTTTTGTTTTTTGGGATTTTTTTTCCCCGGCAGGAACGGATTAATCGCGTTTCAATGCATTCCTATGGGAAATGGTGCTTCGACGTATGACCATTTCGAGTTACGGCCATCTTCTGGAACGGATTAAGTTCGTAAGTCGAGGCACCACTGTATCTGAAGCAAACAAATATTGTTAACAATATTCCTTCATTAGTGCCTTTTATACAGACAAGTTTTTATTTTCCTAAGTGCTCAATCAACTTTTCATGATTGAAAATTTTATTGCTCTTTATATTTGTTTTAACATTGCTTCAAAAAATCAAATAAACCACATTTTCTATTTATTTTTTGTTTCTACTTGTTTCCAGCAAAGTATTTGTCCAGTTATGTATATTTATGAATAGGGAACCAATTTAAATATGATAGCTACCCTGTTTTCCCGAAAATAAGACCTAACCTGAAAATAAGCCCTAGTATGATTTTTCAGGATGCTCGTAATATAAGCCCTACCCCCAGAATAAGCCCTAGTTAAGTGAAACCCCGCCCTCCACCATTGTGCAGCAACCAGAAGATGACATGACTGTATTTGAATAAATGTAGATAGTTGTACATGAAAAAAATAAAACATCCCCTGAAAATAAGCCCTACTGGGTTTTTTTGGAGCAAAAATTAATATAAGACCCTGTCTTATTTTCGGGGAAACACAGTAGTTTGGTGTAATATAGTGGATAGAGTGACAGACTAGGACTCAGGAGTTCTGGGTTCCCTCTTCAGCCATGGGAAGTCATTGGGCATGTGGAACTGGGAAAATAATAATAATAATGGGGCCCCATGTCAGTTCTGACTTACGGTGACCCTTTTCAGGGTTTTCCAGGCAGAGAATATTCTGAAGTAGTTTACCATTCCCTTCTTCTCTGGGCACCCTGGTAGAACCACTTCTTAAATATCTCACTTACCTTGAAAGCCCTATTAGGGTTGCTGCAAGTCAGTTGGGACTTGAGGGCACATAACAGCAAAGTTAAAGTATATTTGTTCTCAGTGTATTTATAAGTCTTTAGTTACATAAAATCCTCCTTCCCTCATTTATATTTCTGGATATTCAAAACACTCTTGAAATTATTGGACATTTGCAGGTTGTAATCTGTCTGTGTCTCAAAAACTATTATAGTTTCTTCTTCGTGGTCTCTGTGAATGCACACGAATGGGTTAACTGCGCCTACGCAGGACTCTTCGGAATATTCTAGAGCTTAAATAATGACCAATTAAACGTCTCCCCGTGTCGCGCATGCTCCGCCTCCCCGCGGTACCTCAGTTCCTTTTTGCCGCTGCTGCAATTGGACTGCTTCGAATCGCTTAGAGCTAATTCTTCTTTACAGATTTCTGGTTTGACCTCGGACTGTTTCTGACTACAATTTTCTTCTGACTTATTGACTTGGACTGTACTGGCTTCGATTTCGCTTTGATCTTGATTTTGCTTCCGTGATTATTCGGCTTGACCCTTGGACTGATTATCGTTCTGATTTGGATTACAGATTGGACTTGTTCTTGATTTCTCTTATCTGCTTGATATTTCGGCTTGAATCAGGACTGTTATCGCTAACGTCTCCCGTGAGTTTTGCCCTTCATTGATATCTTCCGTTTGGTTCCTGCCAAATTTTATGGCCTCTTCAGGTCCATTCAAACGTTGCGCGTCGTGTGCTAACAAAATCCCGTTCACGGACAGCCACGACCGCTGCTTGTTTTGTTTGGGGGAAAGACATCAGCCCAATTCTTGCCAGGAGTGCAAGAAACTGACCAAGCCCGCTTTAAAGCTTTGTTTACAACGACTCCGTTCCTATCTCTGGGAAAAGTCATTGACACCTTCAGGCTCGACAGAGATGGAACTCACCGTTCCTACTGCTCCCCCTACCCCTCGTCCTGACCCCGCTGCTTCACCGGCACCGGCTACTCCTTCTTCCAAGGCGTCATCTAAACCAGTGGTTCTTAATGTGGGCGATAACGCCCCCCAGGGGGCGATTTCGTTTTTCAAGGGGGCGGTAGGGGGCGCTGGAGTGAGCCAAACCTATGAAGGCGGCTGCAGCCGCGGTGCTGGCAGTGGATCCGGTGCCGCCGCCAAATGGTCCCGCTCTTTCTGCCTGCCACATCTCGCCTTTCTCCCTTAGGGGAGCACCGTGTGTGGCTCAGGTGGAAGGAAAGAGTCTCTCGGGTCCCCGTCCTCGCCCGGTGAAGTTGTTTTTAAGGTAATTCATTATGGATGTTGTTGTAACCCTCCTCCCCCAAAGTAATTTGTGTGAGTAAATGTTGCAAAGAGTGTTAGTTACTCATTACTTTCTGACTACTGTAAAATCCTTAGGACTGTGAAGTGATTGGCATAAAACTTGAAAATTCCTCTCAAAATCTTCTGAAAAGATAATGTGAAAATGTTACATTAAACAAGTTTCGTGTGTAGAAGGTTGCTTTGGTCAACAGACTTTTGCATTATTCTAACAATGCTCCTTGAATTAAAAAAAGAGAACAATTTTAAACTGCTACAAGGCAATATACAACCCTAATTTGCTTCTCTATTTCCTTAATACAAAGTCTACTATCTACAGAATTTCTCTATAACTTTGCTCTGCCTTTTCAAAAAAATTATTTTGAGACCCAAGTGGGTTGCTATCTTGAATTTAGAGTTCAGACAGCAGCAAAATCAATATTCCTTTCCTTTCAAACAAATACTCTATTGTTCTAAGATTCTCCAATTCTTAAGATTCTGTTAGGACTTGTAGCTGAAGTGACAAAACCAATTGCTGGCACACCTCTGACATATTATTGGTCAGTATGAAGACTAAGTCTTTTGGTGAAACTAGAATGGGCCATTAATACATAGTCCTGGCTATGTTTTCATCAGGATGTGGCCAGAAGCCATGGAGACATATTGCTTTTAATTGCCACCCTTTAGGCACATTTAAGTGTCAGAGGTAGTTTGTGGAAGATAAAGTGAAGCTTTTATCAAGCTGCATTTTTCGAGCTTTGGAATACACAGGCTTGTGTCCAGTAAGGATCATCTTGCTGGTGGAAGGAGAAATTAGGCTGCTTCCCTACCCCAATTTTCTTTCTCCTGTGCTGCCCTCATTCTCCATTGCCACCACACCAAGCTCAGTTACCCAACTCACACTTAACAGCAGATCTGAAGTGGTCTGCAAGAGGGAGGGGCATCACTGAAAACTGTCTCCTTCCCTCTTCTGGAAGGGGACAGTGCCTTCTATCAGTGGAGTGACTTCCACTGGATAAAAACCTCAGCACCCTTTTTTCATTTTCATGTGTTGTTTTGTGTTTTGCCCATGGGTGATTGATTGATTAGCCATCCTTCAGTCTCAAGAGACTATGGTAACGTGCTCTGTATGGAGAACTTGGAACAGCATCTAGTGTGGCTGAGAAGACCAATTCGAGAGTGACAATCCCTTCCACACTGAAGACAAATACAATCTGTCCCCTGTCCAGCTTCCTGATTTTGCTGCTTTCGGGACTGCCTCCTTGCCTCGGCCTGCTGGACAAGGGTCTCTTCAAATTGGGAGAGGCCGTGATGCACCACCTGCCTCCAGGCTGAACGCTTAGATGTCAAGGTTTCCCATCTGTTGAGGTCCATTCCTAAGGCCTTCAGATCCCGCTTGCAGATATCCTTGTATCACAGCTGTGGTCTCCCTCTGGGGTGATTTCCCTGCACTAATTCTCCATACAGGAGATCTTTTGGAATCCGATGTCAAAGGGATCTGATGTTGAGCCATCAAAAACTACGGTGCCCTTCATTCCCTCATGAAAGGACCTGATGATGTTAAGGAGTTGAGGTGGATATCCAATCTTGGGAAGTATTTTAAAAAGGCCATCCCTGCTAACCAAATCAAAGGCCTTTGTGAGATCTATGAAGGCCACAAAGAGTGGCTGTCGTTGTTCCCTGCATTTCTCCTGCAACTGTCTGAGGGAGAATACCATGTCAGTGGTGGATCTATTAGCTCGAAATCCACACTGTGATTCTGGATAGACTCTGTCTGCAAGGACCTGGAGTCTCTTCAGCACAACACGGGCAAGCAGCTTCTCTACAACGCTGAGAAGAGAGATGCCATGGTAGTTATTGCAGTCGCCCCTGTCTCCTTTGTTCTTATACAGTGTGACGATGTTTGCATCCTTCATGTCCTGTGGTACTCCACCTTCCCTCCAGGAAAGGGAAGGCGGAGTACCACAGGACATGAAGGATGCAAACATCTCACAAAGGATGCCCATGGGTATTAAACTGACAGATCTGAAATACGACTGTGAAGCCCAATCACATTTTCAGAGTTACGGCTACAAAGCTTTTTGGGTGAAAATGAGGAACACTTACCCAATATTGTGGGAGGAGGTTAAGTTGCTTATTTTAGCCTTTCCTTCCACTTACTTAGTGGAGAGGGGCTCCAGCGCCATCCAACAGATCCTTTCTAAGTCAAGGAACATGTTGAAGATCACTGAGCGTGGCGATTTAAGAATGAGATTAACAAAAATGGTTCCAGACATCAAGAAATTGGCATCAGCTCACCAAGCACAAGGCAGCCATTGATGGTTTTTTTTGCTTTTTGTGTACATACATTTTCTTCATTAATAATTGTCTCAGCTCTTATTGTTGTATTTGCTTGCATTGGATTTCACGTTCCAGTTTGAGTTTTCGGCTTCGTTTTTGAATTCTTGTTGTGCTCTGTAAAACATTTTGTCTGTATTGTACTTTTTTAGCGTGCACTCCAGTTCAATATTATATTTTGGTTTCTTGGTTTTATGGTTTCAATTTTTTTTTGTGTGCTCTTCGTGTAAACTTTTTGTGTAGATATATATATTTTGTCACTGATTTTTGTTGCTTTCCTTCATTAAAAATTTTCTTTGTGTCTTTTTAACCCTTTTTACAGTGTGCATGAATATATATTTTCCTCGAATCTTAATTTAGTTTCAGAGTTTTCGTCTTGAATTTTTTAGTTCCTGCATTGCGGTTTGTTTTTATGCCCTTTTTATATTTCTTTTTGCGTCTTAAAATTCACTTGTAACTAAATCATTAATTGTTACTGGTTTTTTCGGGCATTTCATTTTCTTGCAATTGAATTTTGTTTTCAGGGGTCATTGGATTTAAGTGTCTTGAATAAATAAATAAATAAATAAATAAATAAATAAATAAATAAATAAATAAATAAGATATCATAGCCGCGGGGAGGGTTCCTCAATGGCTCAAGGGGGCATTTCTTTCAAAAAGGTTAAGAACCACTGATCTAGACAGTCGACCAGATGGCAGCTCTACAGATGTCAGGAATGGGTACACCTCTCAAGAAGGCTGTGGAAGCCACGACAGCTCTCGTGGAGTGTGCTGTGAGGTGTGATGGCAGAGGCTTGTGAGCGAGCTGGTAAGCAAGGTGTATTGTTGTCACAATCCAACGAGAGATGGTTTGGGAAGAGACATGATCCCTTGTTAGGTATATGTGGAGTGACAAAGAGTCTCTTAGATTTGCAGAAGGAAGAAGTTCTGGCTATGTAGAACGCTAGTGCCCGCCTGATGTCTAGTGAGTGTAAGGATCATCCAAGGTCATGGTGCTGGAAAGAAAGTAGGCACACCAGGAGACAACTTTCGGTAGGAAAGAGACATCTGGAGTAACCTTGTCCGGGTGGAACTGAAGAGTTCACTAGCTCTACAGGCGGAGGTAATAGCGATGAGAAACAAGGTCTTGAATGAGAGTAAGCGGTCAGACACAGTTGCCAGTGGCTCGAAGGGAGGTATAGTGAGATGGCAGAGGACGGTGTGTAGCAACCACTGCGGAGACAGGCCCCCCCACGATTGGCGCATGTTGGCGATGCCCCTGAGGAATTGTTTGACAGTAGGGTGACGGAATAGCATGGCAGCATCTGAGTCATTTGGTTGATAGGCAACAATGGCAGAAATGTAAACTTTTGAGGGTGGATAATTAGAGGTTACGATGAAAGAGATGTGAAAGAAATGTCAAAAGCGCATCAAGAGTTGTTGGCGCGGTAGGTAAGTTATGGTATAGTGCAAATTTCAGAAAAGTAGCCCATTTATAGGCATAAAGATGGGTGGTAGAGGATTTCCGAGCATTAGCAAGGATGGTAGCTACAGAAGGTGAATTCTCCATGCTGTGAGGTGGAGAGTGTGGAGATCAGGATGGAAGGTCTTCCCTTGATGTTGAGTGAGGAGGTGAGGAAGGAGGGGCAGATGGAGGAAGTCGCTGGAGATTGTCTGGGCCACCATGGGGCTATGAGGATGGCATTCAAGTGATCTTGTCAGAGTTTGACGGTGCGTAGAATAAGGGGTATGGGAGGGAAGAGGTAGATTAGCTCCAGAGACCACGGTATCGTGAAGGCATCGCTGAGGGATTCAGTAATATGGTTGGGTGTTGTATGAACTAGCAGTCTTTCTCATCTTTTGCAGGTTGTTGAGGATTTTGCTCATGCGGGGGCACGCTCATGCGCAAAGGGGTGGGGGAGCGCTCACGTGGGCGCAGGTGCACGCGCGCAGGCGCAAACGGGCTGTGCGGGGGAGAGTGCGTGCGGGGGTGGGGGGGAGGTCTGTCTCTGTGGCCCAGTCTGGCTCAGTCCATGGACCGGCACCGGGCCGCGGACCAGGGGTTGGGGACCTCTGTTCTATGGGATTCAGATCTGGACTCATTGCTGGCCATTTCAGAACTCTCCAGCGCTTTGTTTGTAACCATTTTTGAGTGCTTTTGGAAGTGTGTTTCGGGTCAATGTCCTGCTGGAAGTCCCATGACCTCTGGTGGAGATGCAGCTTTCTGACACTGGCCACTATGTTGCACCCCAAAATTCTTTGGTAAACATCAGATTTCATGATACTGTTCACACAGTCAAGGCATCCAGTGCCAGAAGCAGCAAAGCAACCCCGAAACATCTTTGAACCTCCACCATGTCTGACTGTAGGGACTGTGTTCTTTTCTTTGAATGCCTCATTTCTTTTTCTGTAAACAATGCCATGATGTCCTTTACAAGCTCTACTTTTGTCTCATCTGTCCACAGTACGTTCTCCCAGAAGGATTGTGGTTCTTCATCGTGGCCTCTGTGAATGCACACATATGGGTATTGTCTGCGCCTGCGCTGACAGTCTCGGAAGATTCTAGAGCTTAAAGTAACAATTTTATGGTATGATCTCCCATGAGGCACATGCTCCGCCCACCCAACGGTCCCCTCAGTTCCTTTTTTCCGCCGTGCGATAAGGTTCTACGGAAGAGAGAGAGCGATATTTGGCCTTGTGCTGCTTTAAAGCGATAACCTTTTTTTCAATCATTTGATCTCCCGTGAGTTTTTCCTTCTTGATCACCCTTCCCGTGAGTTTTCCTTCCTTGATCACCCTTTTACTTCTTCAATCAACCCCCCCTGCCCTTTTCAACTGTTCGTTCCAAATTTTCCCGCCCTTTATGGCCTCTTCGGCTCTTTTCAAGCGCTGCGTCGGCTGCAATAGTAAAATTCCATCTACAGACGGCCACGAAAAGTGCTTATTTTGTTTGGGTGAGGAACATCAAACCCAATCCTGCGCAGCCTGCAAAAGTTTCACTAAACCAGCACTGAAACATAGGCTGCAGAGACTACGTTCTCACCTCTGGGAAGCAGCGATGAATCCTGCTCCGACAGCTCCCGCGGACGCTCCACAAGTAGAAGGGGCCCCTTCTCGACAAGCTCCGTCCGCCACTCCGGGGCACTCTACACCTTCGCCCCACTCAAAAACTGGCTCCGACACTTCTAGGGCTTCGAAACCTAAAGCCCCAAAGGCACACTCACTGCCTAAGAAACAAAAAGAAAAACCTGCTACCAAGAAGCCTAAAAAAGTCAAATCTGTTCGGCTGGAAACACCAGGAGAGCGTCCGCCCTCTCCAGTGTTCGAAGAATCTTCTATGGAGGCTCCCGCATCTATAGTGGAAAGGGATGAGGTGCATATACCTTCAACACAGGCACCAGCCTTGGCCGGTAGCCTTTCTCCCTCCACTGGCCATATTGGGACTGAGTGTCAATCCAGTCCGGCCACTGCCCATTCGAGCCCAACATCCGGGCGGGCTTTTGAGACCGAGCCTTCTGAACCCGAGACTCCCCCGCAGTCTCCAAAAAAACGGAGAGAAAAAAGGAAGCATACCGAGCCAGCTGCCCCAATGCCTCCTTTTGGCCAGTGCTACCAAATGCCATTCTTTCCAGCCTACCAACAGCTTGCCTTTCAACAACTGGGCATGGAACACTTGTTTCCCTTTGCCAACCAATTTCAAATGGAAGCCTATCAGGGTTTCCCTCAGACGACTCCGACAAAACGATCTCGACGTGAATCTTCACCACGCCGCATTCGGGCCCCACCTTCAGTGCCAACGTCGAAACCGATGCAACGCCCTTCGACCTCGACATCAGTTTCAACGTCGAAAAAGCGCCACTCTCATTCCACTGGCACTCAACCAGCAAAGCAGGCTAAACACTCTTCAAAAGACAAACATGTGAAATCGACTACAATAACTGAGCCTACTACTCCTCACGTCCAAGCATCCCACACGTCGTCTTGTTCCGAAGATGACTCCTCGACCACACCACTGACCTCGGATCAAGGCACTGATTCGGATTCATCCCCCGAATCCCCTGCCAATATTCCTACTCCTGACTCTGACCCTATCGATGGACGCCCATCATCCCCATCGAAGGACTTCACTTCTTATTCCAACTTGGTCGGACGCATGGCAGCTGCACTTAAGTTGCAGGTGGAAGAACCTCCTTCCCCTGAAGCAGATATCATATTTGATGATCTCCACAGCGAGAAGTCACAACCTTTAAGCCTGGCTTTTATTCCTGCCATGACGCAACTGATACGGGATGCCTGGGATACACCTCCCACGAATTTACGAATGTCCAGGCGTACTGACAACATGTACAGGACCCACGGGCCTGACATGGACTTTCTTGCGAAACATCCTGCCCCAAATTCGATTATAGTGGAATCTAACCTACCAAAATCAAGGGGTAAATCTGCCATCTTGCCAACTAACAAGGAAGGCAGAAAGCTAGATGTCATCGCCAGGAGGATTTACTCTCTGCAATCCTTTCAACTTCGGATCGCTAACTATCAGGCTGCTATGGGCGCCTACCAGCGACATCTGTTAGCCAAAATCCTACCTCTTCTTGAGTCTGCCCCGGAGTCCATCAAAACTAACCTCATGAATGCCCACATAGAGGCAACTTCTGTGGTGAAACAACAAAAAATCGCCGCCAGGCACGCTGCTGAAGCCGCCTCCAAAGCCCTAGCCTCTTCTATAGCCATCCGTCGCCACGCTTGGCTCCGATCCACCTCCCTGAATGACGATGCCAAGCACAGAATAGAGGAGCTTCCCTTTGACGGTGTTGGACTTTTCAACCAGAAAACTGATGATACCATGGAAAATCTCCATAAAATACGCAAAACAGCCAAGACTTATATGAATCAATCGTCCTTTCGTTCCTATAAACCTCCATACAAACAGCCACAATACTACCAACACTCCTTTCAACCCTTCCAAAGATACCAACCATACCGATCTTTCCGACAACAACAATCGGACAGACCTCTATCGACGCCAGGACAATCGACACCGAACGTCCGCCCTAGAAACCAACAACAAAATCGTCAACCGCTATCAAAAAATCAAGGAAGGGGTAAGGGTTATCGACGTTATTGATACCCCTCTCCCTGCTCCTCTAGATTCACTGGACATAATCTTCCCTAGATTACGCCCTTTTCTCCCGTTTTGGAAATATATCACCAACGATAAGTGGGTTCTCAATATTATTTCATCTGGCTACCACATTGAATTTCACTCTACTCCCCCTTTGGGCAACTTTAAATTTACTCCATTCTCCGTCACCCTTCAGGAAGAAATCACCACTTTAATTGAAAAGAACGCCATTGTTTTGGTCCCAGTTTATGACTCCCCAAATGGGTTTTATTCCAAGTATTTCACGGTTCCGAAGAAGGACGGAGGCCTCCGTCCAATCCTCGACCTCAGAGAACTTAATACATACATTCGACCTCGAAAGTTCCGCATGCTCACTCTTGACACCGTTATCCCCCTTCTTTCACAGGGAGACTGGTTCGTCCTGATCGACCTCAAGGACGCCTACTTTCATATATCCATCCATCCGGAACACCACAAATACCTTCGATTCCATTTCAACAATTCGGCTTACCAATTTTGCTCCCTCCCATTCGGACTCTCAACAGCCCCGAGAACATTCACAAAGTGTATGGCACCGGTTGCGGCTTTCCTCCGCCTTCAGGGAATCCACATTTATCCTTACATCGACAATTGGCTCATTGTGGCACCCACACGATTCGACGCCATAAGAGCCACTCACATTACCCTACAAACTCTACGAAACCTAGGTCTCCAGATCAATTATTCGAAATCGCAACTCAAACCCTCTCAAGTAACTACCTTCATAGGGGCCAGACTGGACTCCGTACGCGCCCGGGCTTTCACCCCAACAGAGCGAATCAAAAAGATAAAAAAAGCCATAACTTCGTTTCAACCTCGAGCCTTAATCTCAGCACGACACGTTCAACATCTCCTCGGGCTCATGTCCTCGACCACGTCAGTAATCCAACACGCGAGGCTCAAGCTTCGATCCCTCCAAGCATGGTTCCTGGCACACTTCGACCCTCAGACGGACGAACAATCGAAAAGACTACGGGTCACACCAGAGCTTTCCTCTCAACTCACCTGGTGGAATACGACGTCCAATCTCCTCCTCGGCCGTCCATTTCGACCTCTACAACCAACCATCCAGATCACGACGGATGCCAGCCTATACGGATGGGGCGCTCATTGCCTGAAATACAAAATTCATGGACTTTGGACACGATCGGAATCGATGCTACACATAAACCATCTAGAACTCATGGCGATTATAAAAGCTTTCCACGCGTTCCTACCACTCATCCGCGGCCGAGTTGTACAACTGGCAACGGACAACACTACTGCCCTCTTTTATGTCAACAAACAGGGTGGCACCCACTCTTCCTCCCTCCTCTACCTAACTATTGACTTCTGGGAATGGTGTTGCCAACACCATATTTTTCCAATTGCGGTCCACATCTCCACAGAGGAAAACTATCTGGCCGACCATCTCAGTCGCCTCACATCGAGATCCCACGAATGGTCCCTCAAAACTTCGATCTTCCACCTCCTCTGCCGCAGATGGAACAAACCGGACATCGATGTCTTTGCCTCGAGATCGAACGCAAAATGCAAGATATACTGTACTCGAGCTGGAACCGATGTCGATTCCATAGGGGACGCTTTCATGATCAACTGGACTCGAGGGCTCCTCTATCTTTTCCCCCCGATTCCACTAATACAACGCACTGTAATTCGGATTCGACACTTCCACTCCGACGCAATCCTCGTAGCCCCATGGTGGCCGAGACAACCATGGTTCCCTTACCTCCGGTCGATTTCGACAGACACGTTCCGGCTCCCCCTGCTACCCGATCTCCTGACAATGGACAACGGGATGGTTTATCATCCAGACATCTCGTCCCTCCACTTGACAGCTTGGAGGATACCCCCGCCCTTCGAGCAATCCTAGATCGAGCTCGCAAACCGTCCACAAGACTCCTATATGAAAACAAATGGAAATCCTTCCTTAAATATACGGCAGCGAACAACTTACCTGCATTACCTGTCTCCATCACGACTTTACTTACTTACCTTCTTCACCTCTTCAACCTGGGGCTATCTCTCCCAACTCTATGAGTATACATTGCAGCGATCGTCGCGCACCAGCCCGACGATTCCTCGTCTGCTCGACTTTTTTCTCATCCAGCTGTGAAGAAATTCCTTAAAGGACTTAACAACACCCGCCCTCCCGCCCAACGTATTACAACCCAGTGGTCTTTGCAAATTGTTCTCAATGCGCTTATGCAGCCTCCCTTTGAACCCATGGCCTCTGTGGACCTCAAATTACTGACCCTGAAGACAGCATTTTTGGTAGCTATTACTTCGGCTAAGAGAGCTTCTGAACTCGCTGCTCTTAGATCGGACCCTCCATTCATTCAGTTTCACCCTGACAAAGTTACTCTCTACTTTGATGTTTCCTTCCTTCCAAAGGTTGTGACTGACTTCCATAGAAACCAACCAATAGTCTTACCTTCCTTCTTCAAATCTCCATCATCTCCTATAGAACACATGCTCCACAAGATTGATGTTCGTCGATCCTTGGCCTTCTATCTGAATAGAACTAAGGACTTCAGAACCACCAACAGACTATTCGTCTGCTTTTATGGCTCTGCCAAGGGAAGTCCAGCTTCCTCTCAATCTATATCCAGATGGATAGTTCAGACTATATCCCTTGCTTATCAATTATCAGGACAATCACCTCCTGACCATGTTACAGCTCACTCTACTAGAGCACTCTCCACGTCAATTGCATTCCAACGTGGAACTGACATTCCTGATATCTGTCGTGCTGCTACCTGGTCCACTCCGTCGACCTTTGTCAAGCACTACCGACTTGATGTACGAGCACGCACTGATGCCGGCTTTGGCAGAGCGGTTTTGGCTTCCTTCCTACCGTGACGTCCCACCTGCCGGTAAGTGATGCTTGCTAGTCACCCATATGTGTGCATTCACAGAGGCCACGATGAAGAAAAGAAGGTTACTTACCTGTAACCGTAGTTCTTCGAGTGGTCCTCTGTGAATTCACACTACCCACCCAGCCTCCCCTCCGTCCGTCACGGTGCCTTAATACTTCTATAACCTTGCCCGGCGGACATATCTTAGGAACTGAGGGGACCGTTGGGTGGGCGGAGCATGTGCCTCATGGGAGATCATACCATAAAATTGTTACTTTAAGCTCTAGAATCTTCCGAGACTGTCAGCGCAGGCGCAGACAATACCCATATGTGTGAATTCACAGAGGACCACTCGAAGAACTACGGTTACAGGTAAGTAACCTTCTTTTTTGTCACATAAGTTTTGGCATATTCCAGTCTTGCTTTTCTATGCCTTTGTGTCAGCAGTGGTGTCCTCCTACCACAGCGTCCTTTTTCAATCTGATGGCGACGGATAGTGTTAGCTGACACTGTTGTACCCTGTGTCTGCAGATCAGCTTGAATTTGTTGGTAAGTTAATCTGGGTTTTGCATCCACCATTCGAACAACCCTTTGTTGTAATTTTTTAGTAATTTTGCTCTTCCGTCCACGTCCAGGGAGGTTAGCTACAGTGCCATGGGCTATAAACCTCTTGAAGATATAGCGCACAGTGGACACAGGAACATTAAGATCTCTGGAGATGGACTTGTAGCCTTGAGATTGTCAATATTTTTCCACAATTTTTTCTCTCAAATCCACAGACAACTCTACACTTCATTCTTTTCTCCATGCTCAGTGTCACACAGAACACAAAGGTTGAGTCAACATTTCTCCATCTTAACTGGTTCCAAGCGTGATTACTATATTGCCCACACCTCTTACTTGCAACAGGTGTGTCTAAATACAAATTAAAGGAGGATCACATGCTTGAAAAGCAATTATTTCTTACAATTTAGACAGGGTGCCAATAATTTTGGCCAGTGCATTTTTGGGTTTCTGTGTGGGATTGTATCAGATTTGACTTTTCTTCTCTGTTTTTTTTTTGTGTGTTGTTCCAACGCAAACCAAAGAAATGAACATGTGAGTACCAAAACATTTGCAACTGCAACAATTTTCTGAGAAGGGTTGCATTTTCTGACAGAATTGCAAGGGTGCCAATATTTTTGGCCATGACTGTATAAGTGGTAGTTCCTTGGAGAGAAGAGGAACATACATGAGAGAGTGTAGTCAGTTTGGTGGTCTGCGGCTGAACCAATGTCGATGGTTGGTATCGTTTTGGTATCATAGCTGGTTGAGCTGTATAGGACTCAGGCAGGTGAGACCGCCTACGATTAGATTTGAGAGGCTTCAGTACTGAAAGAGGAGGCAGCTCATCATCAGATGACTCATAATATGTTTGAGTTCAAGGATGATACGGAAGGGTAGTAGTATGCATACCAAGGGTGTTTAGGTTCGGTGTAGAGGCTAGTATCAGGCTGCCAGTATCGATAAGACCGGTGTCGGTAACATTTAGGTGGAGGCTCGTAATAGGTTGGAGGCTTATATAAGGTGACTCATTTTTTATATTGGTAGCAAACCTGAGCATCGTGCAATGCCATCAACCCCAGTGGTATTGGAGGTTGTGAATGTTCAGCATCAGATCGGCAAGTCTCTGGTGTGTAGTGTGTTTTTCGAGATCGTTTGTGCGGTGGCATTGGATCAGCTAAGGCAGAGGCTGAATCCAACTCGAAAGCGAAGAAAGAGCAACCCACAGATTTGGGGCTCGAATAGGCCAATTGGGGTAGTACTGTGACTTCAGCCGAAGTATTTGCCCAGTCTGTTGACTTGGTAAGCAGAGGAGATGGTGGATGTCCAGATGGCAGAGGAATGGCATCGTCGTCCACAGAAAGAGAATCAAGACATACAGTCGGTTGGTCCTGGATGGGAAGTGAAGAGGCGGGAAGAGGATGGAAGCCTAGATTTGGTAGTGGGAGAGTCTAAGGAAGACTTCTTCTTTTTCTCGGTAGACTTAGAATGGTCACACGTTGAGAGCGGTTTTGAGGTCGGTGTCAATTTCGACGTCAAGGTCTTGGTTTTCTAGGTCGACTTGGATTTAGGTTTGGATAGAGCCAATTTCTATATCAGAGAAGTAGAAGGCATTTCTGAAGAGACAGTGGTGGAAGGTTGGGGAGTGGCTTCCATCAAAGATGGTAACGGTCAGAGGGAGCGTTCCCAAAGGAAAGATCGGAGGCGCTGTTGTCTGAGTTTGAGGGCCTCTTTGATAAGATTTCTGCAGGCCTGGCAAGATGAGGGTTGGTGTGATTCCCCAAGACAAAAGAGGCACGAGTCGTGTCCGTCGGAAAGGGGGATCTTAGGGCATGAGGCGCACCGTTTGAACAGCCCTGTGGGGACCATAAAATGGCGGGAAGAGGGGAAAAGGGAAAGGGGGCAGTCGGGAGAGGGAGAAAACGACTCAAAAAGTCTCTTACTATTTTTCCCTCTATCTATTTAGCAAATTAATCAAAGCAACGCGAACAGAGTGCTCGTCGAGAGATGAAACCTCAGCAGCGTGTACTGGGGGGGTGGTCCTGGCGAACACATGATAAAGCTCTAGAATATTCCGTAAACCTCTGCACAAGCGCAGATTAAACCCCCTATAGTGTGCATGCACAGAGACCATGAAGAAGGACCCAAGGTGACTTACAACATCGAAAGACAATATTTCTAGTTGAAAACAATGTGTACACAATGGTGTACATGGCCTAAGATATTCAATTTTTGTAGTTACATATGTCAGTCTTTTCAGGTGGTCTCTGCAGTGGTGTAGTGTGGGGGAGGGGCAACAGGGGCCATCGCCCCAGAAGCAAAAAATCTTAGGGGTGCCAAGGGTCACCTATTCCTCTCCTCATCTCTCTCCCTCAGGATCCTCCTTTCTCTCTTTTTGGCCCGGGAGGTGAGATGACACACAGAAGAGCCTGTGCTGACTTGCCCAGCAGGTTTTCCAGACATGAAGAAGAGGCGGCTCTTCCTTCCTTTCTCCACCCCCTTTTTTCTTCCACCCCTCCCAATATACAGCTCAGCCCAATCCTGTGCAGAAATTCCTACAGACAAGATATTCCTGTCTTCCTTTCTTGTTTAGAGTTGCCATAACAACCGCTATGAAAAAAAACAAGTACTTGCCCAACACCTGATCCTTAAACAGTGGCTTGAGGTCAGCTGCATGACTGAGCAAGCGATGCTTCCCTGGGCGCCAGAGCTGACCCTCCTCTGGATTTGTATATGATCTCTTGGCAAAATGGGGGTGGGGGTGAAGAGAAAACACCACAAATTTAAAAAGCCAGCCCCATCAAAGACATGCTGGGCAGGGTGGGTTGTTTCCACAGGAGCTGCCACCACCACCACTGCTGCTCGTGGTGCCACTGCTCCCACCGTGACCACATCGGTGGCCACCTGCCTGCCTCTTGCTGCTGCCTCTGCGTGTGTCTGTAGGAGCTTTGCAGTTTTTGCTTGCTGCAGTTTAATTTCAGTTTGCTTGCCGATGTTGCCGATCACCATGCTGTTCCTTGGTGCATTTTACAAGCTTTTTCTATGTATAGAGTGCCTGCAAGACAGGGCATAGATTTTGTGCTTTTCTAAGAGGCAGCCTAGATTTTTATTTGGGAGGTGGGAGTGATTTACTGCTGGTTGAATTAGGATTTTCTAAAGAAACACAAACCCTCCCTTTTGTAGCTTGATGATCCGCTGGATCTCAGGTTTTCAGAGAATAGCTTCTGCCTTTAGCCATCACCAATGTAGAAGCCAATGTAGAAGCACTGCAGGTGCTTTAAGCTGGCTGGATGAGTCAGATCTAGTTGAGATGAGCGGGGGGGGGGGGGGGAATCAAAAGTTTCCAGTCACTAGTGCTTCATTTTGCTCCTGCTACAATCGCTCGCTCAGTCTTGCTGGTGTGCATGCTGGTGTTGGGACACAGTCTGTGACTTTCTTTGGTACTGTGGAAAAAGTGTACGCATTCTTCCCAAGCTCCACCCATGGGTGGGATGTTCTTAAGGAACATGTACCAGTTCACATAAAGTGATTGAGTGACACAAGATGAAGTTCAAAGCGTGAAACTGTATGCGTACTTGCTGAGCACACTGAGGAAATAATAGAAGCTTTGGAAGTGTTGAGAGATGGGCCTGAAGAAACCTCTGAAACCAAGGATGATGCAGGAAGTCTGTTAGTTTGCATCATGGCCTATCCTTTTTTCCTCATTCTTGCATTTTTGGAGCCCAGTGCTAACCAAAGTGAATGATGCTCAGATCTACCTGCAGCAAGAAGGACTTGTGCTTGACCAATGTGTGCAAAAGTTGAAAGCATTCGCTCTATTTTGCCAGGAAAAACGAGACTGCCTAGTGTCAAAGGTAACTGAGAAAGCTTACAGATGTGTATAACATACAACATTTCTACAGAAAGAAGAGTTGGAAGATGTAAGAAGATGCCTGGTAAGCAGAGTTGTGATGCTGGCTTCACTTTAGTACAAGAAACACACAGAGAACAATTGAAAGCAATTGAACAGCTTAAGGCAGAAATTACAAAATTACAAATACACATGAATATGCTTCACTAGTGATTTGCTTTCCTGCAGATCCAGACATTGTTGGATATGGAAAAAGATGATTTTATCAGTGCGCAAATTCAGCACACATGCTAAGTATACAAAGTTGAATGCTGCAGCTATGATCACTGAAATTAATTACCTTTGGCGCCAAATTGTCTTGTATCGCAATGAGTCAATCCTAATGAGCAGATTGCTAACTGGACAGCTTTAGATATGTTTCAGTGGGTGTACAGGTGAAAACTGCAAGAGAGTTTGACTAACTTTGTTGTGACATTCAGAATCTCTTTAACTATCACTGTTTCAGCCATCAGTTGTGAAAGAAGTTTCTCAAAACTTAAATTAATCAAAACATATCAGAGATCTACAATGAGCCAAGAAAGTCTGAGTAACCTAGCAATACTGTCAATTGAGAGAGATTTCAATGTAGATTCCAATACTGTTATTGAAAAAATTGCACAAATTAAAAACAGGCGATTTTAAATAAATTTGAATGCATGTTACTTTAATTACATCAGTATTTTCTTAAAATGCAATACATGTGCTTGGGGGTAAGGGTTCAATACTGGACTGGTGGAAGGGACTCAGGGAGTGGTAATGGTCCACAAGTTAGGGGGCACAGTACTTGCCTTACCCTGGGTGCTGGCAACCCATGTTACAACACTGGGTCCCTGGAGATTGATGGATTTCCCCATGCCCCTACAGATCCCCAACAGTACACCTCAGTTGTGAGCTGTTGCTGTCAGCTCTAAAGCCAAAGGGAATCCTTATACTATGTGATGTCACAATTTGGCACTACCAATTTGGCACTACCACTACAGAACACTACCTTCTTATGAGCTGTATGTCTCATCTTACTCCTTTACTCTGGTGGGCTTTCCCCACAAAACTGTGTGTATGCATGCTGACAGCTTCCAAATCTGATCTGAAGCTATAGCTTCTGTGGCCCCTCAGTTTTCATCCTTTGCAGATGACGGCTATCTCATGAACATGGGCTGTGTCACTTCCACTGCAAAGAAGCCTTCTGTTGCACGTAGCCCTGCAACCACACAGGCAAAATTGTGTTTTTTGTTTGCTTATGCCTTACCTTCCCATCAACTTTGCCTGGCATATTGACTTTCTGTCCCCCAACTCCATTCTTGATCTCTCTCTCATTTGCTTTTTCCCTGTGGTGCTCATTAATTTCTCATTAATGACCTAATTTTTGGAAATTCTGTTGAGCCTTTTTGAAGATTTTGCAAGCCCCCTCATTTCCAACCCAGTTCCTTCATTCAAATCACCAAATCACTAGTTTCAAGTTTAATTTCAACAGGTTTATTAAACCATAGTAGAAATATTTGTCAGCTCAGTTTTATCTAACTTGGTACTTAAAACATTGTCTATAGGCTTTGATTGTTCCTTCTTTAAAATGTCAATGTCCCCTTCTTGGGTTTTAACTGAACTTGAAAGAGGTAGTAACGGATTGGCTCCATAGACAGCCGCAGCTAACTCCATGCCTGAAACGCCCAACCTATGTTTGGTTCCCAAACCTTCTTGCCTGGAATGCTGCAATTGTGTGTGTGTGGGGGGGGGGGGGGGGAACAGTCTCTTCCCAAGGGGAAGTTATGCATGCCTTTCTCTATTCTCTCTCTCTCTAAGTGCTACTGTTCCTTCTTTCCTTCTCTGTTGTTTCTCCCTAATAAAGAGGTTTCTGCACCTTCTTACTCCTCCACTCTCTTTAGCCAACCCTTCAGGTTTGGGGGCTGGAGGGGACAGCACACCAATTGGTTCTCTCTCACACAGTCTTTCACAATCTTTCTGCAGTTTATCACCTTCCTGCCTGAATCCCTTTGTGCCCTAGATCTTGATTCTTTTTTCAGCCAGTTCTATTCTTACTTCTAATTTTTTTATTGGTTTCACAGGTAGAAGCTTTTTCTTTTCTTTTCTTTTCTTTTTGGCTTTTCTCTTTGTTTCTCCCCCCCCCCTCCCCTAGGGCTCTGTGCTTGGGCTTTTGCTTTTCCCATGTTTCCAGCTATTTACATGCTCCTAATACTGAGGTTAATTCTCTACTCTATAACATCCACACTCCATCTAATCTTACATCTCCAAACTCTTTTCTGATATTTCTACATGGATGCCTTATTGTCATCTCATGCTCAGTACATCCAAACTCCTCATTTTAAAGTCCACCCAGAGCCATTGCTTCTTCGTCCTGTCTCCTGACTATTCCATCACTCACTCTGTTTCTGAGGTACAAAGCCTTAGTTTTTTCTTTTAACTCCTTCCACTTCTTTGTTCCCCATATTCAGTCTTGTAGTCAAGAACAATAGCCCAGAGTCTTTGTGAGACTGGGAGCAACCCCAGAGGTGGCCCAAGGGGTGTACCGTCGGTCTCTTCAAGAGGAAACAGTGAGGGACAGCTGTCAGAGTTAATGAGATATTTCCAAAAACTGGACTTAGGGACAGAGACGAGAGAAGGTGCTATTTTGGCAGGAAAGGAAGAGAGAAGGGAGGAAGGAGGGGGCAGTTGGTAGAGATAGAGGAGAGGGAAGTATGTTGGATGGAGAGAGTGGATGAAAAGGAGGACCTGGTGGATTTGGTACAGGAAGATCCATGAACAGGAGAGTGGGTGGAATTTAAAGTCCCGAGAGAATACGCGGAGAAAGAGTGGAAGAGACGGGTGTACAGGAAACCCCCATACTGGGGTCAAACAAAAGAGAGAGAGGAAAGAAAGAAATATAAAGCGTGGCAGCAGAGGGAGGCTCAATGGAGGGAACGCAATCAGAGTATGGAGAGACCTGGGAGACCCCATGGGGTCAGTCCGTTTCGTCCCCGTCTAAGACCTACACCGAGCAAAAAGGTTTGGGAGCCACAGGTGGACTGGGTCTTTCACCCCCATCAATGATACCAACGTTAGCACCAGATGACCTGGGCTTTGACTCCAAATGTTATGGAAATGTTTTGAATTCTTCGCCCCTCACTTTGAAGGGGAATTTGTTATTGTTTGAAGACGAAAGGTTTGGCACCGTCTCAGAGGAAAGAGACAGATGTTACTGTTGACAAAGACTATAAAAACGTGTTAAGCAATAAAGATGTTTTATTAGCAAACAATGGAGTATCGGAGTCATCTTTGCACCATGATGTCATGCAAGGAGAAAAAGGGGCAGAAAAGGATCACAGTCTTCTGCCCCTGGAGATGAGAGAAGAACTACCATGACTGTTGTCATCGTTTGAGCTGTGCCCTGCTTACATGCCCACTGCACTTGGGCCTGCCTCACCCCATGGCATGCACCTTGTGCCCTGCAGTCCCACACATCCCATCTTCTCCTTGCTGGACTAGCCTGGTCCTGCCAGTTCTGGTCAAAGGCGCACCAGACACCTGACACTTCTTTACATGCAGGGGAGGAGAGAGACAGACATGGAGGAGGACCCTCTCTCTCCTGCAAAACCCCTGACCTGGTCATCTGTCAGTGGTCTATTTGAAATTTTGTCTCTGCTCTTTCCATTTTCTCATTTTTGTTCACTTCTCCGTCTAGCACTGGTAAACATTAATGCCAAATTACTTCTCTTAATCGTGCTTACAAGATATAAGTATGGTTTGTTTTTAGGCAGTACTTGCTGACTCCAATTCTTTAGAGGCCTAGATGTTTTAGGAACAACTCCAGACCACTTTGTGAGCATCCCGGTTTCTTTCTTTGTAATACACTGAGATGGCCTTGTCTCTGTGCTTGGTGAAGGAACTCTTTCAGTCTCTTTTTGTTCCAGACCTACTTTTCTTCATCATTCCTATCTGATGCCCATGAATGATTTCTAATAAACTTCTATAGACTCTTCTAGAGGCATGAATGGCCTTTTCTGTCAAACAGATGGCTGGCAGGAAAAGGGGTGTCTGTCTGTCTCTTTTTGTCAACAAATTATTGTTGTTCCTAATCAGGCCATTTAAAATTTGGGGGTGTGAGGTGATAAATTTTCCCCACTGTGAACTGTATTAACTTTGCTGTGCTTACAATTATTCAACAGGACTATCATAAAATTTAATGTGCTATTTTTCAAAAAACAATCCTTAACTTAGCCACTATCTGATTCCACACAATTTATCTTTTATATTTTGGAAAAATACAGAATATCTCAAAAGTAGTGTCCCTTTCTCATATAAAAAAGCACAGCTTTCTTACGGTATGTATCTAACTATAATCCTCAAATACAATACAAAATCAAGTTGTAATGTACAGTTTTAGTAGCTGGGGTAAAAATCTTTGTTTTATTTGCTGTCAAGTCAGAACTGTCTTTTAGTGATCCTAATAGGCCTTTCAAGGTAAGTGAGATATTTAAGGAGTGGTTTTACCAGTGCAAGTCCCCTCTGCCAGTCAATTTCCACAGCCAACAAACAGTTTGAATCCAGGTCTCCTGAGTCCTAGTCCATCAGTCTACACAACACTGGGTAGAAGTGAAATGAAGCCCATTTGCACACAGAGTCTAAACCTTAAACTAATGGAAGGAAGTCTGTGGTCGAAATAATGTTTAAAATGGGTGAAAACACTGGAATTACTTTGGGTGGTTTGTTGTTGTTTTTTTGTTTTGTTTTTTGTTATAACCATTCCATTAATTTTTAAGAATATAAAAACATCAGAATTTCAAATTTCTTCAGACAGAAAATAACATTTAAATGTTTTTTTCTGAATCAAAAAGCCCCTGTGAATGTGCAATATCATAGTATGTGCCCCTGCGTCTCACAACTAAAAATAGCGAAATGCTAGCCTGCCTTAGTTTCTATAGAGACAACCAGTTGTCATACTCCAGCCAGTCAGCCAGGGTTTCTCATGTTGCCACAATGAAGTGCCATTGTATATATTATTATTCCTGAAGCACACATCAGACAGAGAGGAAGGAAGTGGGCTGCTGCAGAAAGGCTTGGTGAAAACTTACTTAATGATGGCTTGGGATTAATTTCTTAGTAACTGAACAGCATTGCTATTGTTGATTGTAACAGGATAGCCTGTGTATGCCATTAAGACAAAGGTGGGTGGAGGGTGGGAAAAGTGCTTATTAGTGCAACAGAGATACAGCTGAGAATCTGAAGAAAGACTATCTCCATGCTTCTCCCCATCCCCACCCCCCATAATTTCTCAGTGCTATCTAGGTGACAGAGGAGAAGTGGGAGATGGCAGAAGGACAAGCAGAGCTGACCCATTGTGGTCTCTTCATCCTTTATGACTTTGCCCCTTGACTTTGACTGGAATACTTTGAAGGAGAAATTCCTAGGCACAGTGTGAGTTGCTACAACACACCTGTATATTTTCCTTGCCTGCTCATAGATACTGCTCATAACTGCATTCCATTATATTTAGGTTAAAATCCTGTTGGACGGGGTCCACCTGTACAATGGGAATGTTGTAATTAGTAGTGGGAGATTGCTGTTGGTTAAAGGCTTCCGATTGTGATTTTGGATCACACAAGTTCATCACATTGTCTATGAGCCGTGCGTATCCTGAAATCACAAGAAACCTTTAATCAGCTGATGATGCACCTCATGGAGGCAGAGCTGTGCAACAGGATTTCAGCCTATATAACAAAAGTAGGTAACCTAGTTCATTCCTGATGTTTTGGACTGTATTATTGGGGCAGAAGATAGGGCTTCTTAGAAGGAGGGACATTTCTCAGACTCTTCACAGGCTA